>CM068967.1:37053795-37072794 GCA_035128595.1 Eptatretus atami
ATCACGATCGAACTCTTACTTGTGAGACGGTTGAAGAAGTACTTTTACGGAGCGGTAGACTCAAGGCTCATTGAAGCACTGGAGGCTCGAAGGCTCTTTCTGTCGGTTCAAATTTCAAGGATCAAGCGGCCATTGTTTTCCAATCAAGTTGGGTGCCAGATTTTTATGTGCACGTGCTCAATCCCGCCACCACCGGAAAAGACCCAAGTACACTGTCAGTACTCACCTCCACACTAAAACGATGATCATGATTTTGGGTTTAACCGTAACTGACCGGGCGATACTTTGTTGGCAGTTGGTCCGGCTGGGCAGCGGGTATCGGTCGATGAAAATTTCAAAACGGCAACCATGTATAAAAAAGCAAAGAAATACTTTGTACTTAGTCAAAAGTCATGGTTTTGTGAAGAAACTACGGCACATGGAAAGTGCAAATTCGTCAGGTATGAACTCAACTGTTTTCTCCCCAAATGGAGCGTGATTATATGAGCCGAACTCATCTTAGTGGTCCTCTAAAAAATGGGAAACATTTTTATTCTTTTTTGTCAATAATTCCTCCCATTTTGCAAATGGAGTTTTTGAACTGTTTAACTACCATAATCATCAAAACGAATTTTGAGGGCCTCTTAAGGAAGACAATAATATCATTACTATATATGTCAAAGCTTGTTCATTTATGCAGAACAAAAATCTGATGGTGGAACAAAAAAAGGGGCGTGCCGAAATATTAATATAGAAGATATATACATACACAGACAGTACAAGTCAAAAGTTTGGCACACCTACTCATTCAAGGGTTTTTCTATATTTTTACTATTTTCTACATTATAAAATAATAGTGAAGACATTGGAACTATCCAATAACACATATGGAATTATGTAGTAACCAAAAAAGTGTAAAACAAATCAAAATGTATTTTATATTTTGGATTCTTCAAAGTAGCCACCCTTTGCCTTTATGACAGCTTTGCACACTCTTGGCATTGTCTCAACCAGATTCATGAGGTAGTCACCTGGAATACTTTTCCATTTACAGGTGTGCCTTGTTAAAAGTTAATTTGTGGAATTTCTTTCCTTCCTAATGCATTTGAGCCAATCAGTTGTGTTGTGACAATTTAGGGTTGGAATACAGTAAATAGCCCAATTTGGTAAAAGACCATTCTTTTGTCTACTGTAGTAGTGCTTATAGTCGTTCACAACAACAACTCAACTAAGAAAAGATAAATGACAGTCCATCATTACTTTAAGACATGAAGGTCAGTCAATCCGGAAAATTGACTGAGCTTGGGGAATAGGAAAAAAAATCAGTCATCACCACGGACACCCACCACTGCCCTTTGGAGGTGGCGAGGAACAATGTGCGCCAAGTACCATTGCAGATGCTTATGCTTGGGACGTTCTGGAGTGGAGCTTGAAGCGCAAGTGTCCGCTAGAATCTGTTCAACATCGTATGGATAGCTCTAGCACTTTGCTCAATTGTGCCCCCCATTTGGTGTCCAGCACATGTTCGTGGCTGGAGAGTGCCACCAGATACCTTCGCCCCATGTTAATCTTGGAGATGAGTCACATGGCGAGAGCAGAGTGAATGAGGCCATTTCCAGTGCCAAGTCCTCTCATGGGCGGGGCCAACACTTTGTGAAGCATCCGCGCACCAATGTGGGTGCTCGGAAACTCCTACCTTCTGTCTTGATCAGCCTTTGGGCTCCTCCCTAGCCAAACAACTATAAAACACCCTGAAAGGGGGAGGGAGGAGACAGACACTTTTGGCTTGGTCAGTGGTATGGGACGGAAGGCAGAGCTGAACAGGTGGATGGAGCTTGTGTAGCGGAGGGCTGGGTAGGCGAGCGATTCAGGCGCTGTGCTGAGCGCATTCATTTGGGCCAAGCCGGAACACATTTACATGTACAGACTTCCTCACACATCATTAGGATCTTCTCACACATTGTCTCTTGTTTACTGTCTCGTCTGCTGTGGACGCAAAAGAGCAATCGGCGAGGGCAAGTCCCGAACAACTGCTCTTTTCAGAGCGACCCCACAAACATGCACCTATTTCCATTTTCTTCTCTCCACCTCCCTGCTTTCCACCTGCACCTCATCGCACCCCTCATCACATCTCCAACCACACGCCATTATACATCCTCAGTTTTCCTCTTCTCCTCCTCCTAAGCGACTGGTACAAAAGAGGTCGCAAACACCTCATCTTTCTTCATCTCTCTATGCTCTCTAACTTTCTTCAGGGTATGTTTCTGATGGCGCCTGTTTTGTATAGCACAAATTAATATTGTAGAAGTTCTTAATAATGGGGTAAATTCTGCACTGAGTCTTGTTTATTTTGTAAATATTTGCATTTCTCTTGCGTCACTTGTTATAAATAAACTTGCTTGTTGTAAATGTACCCAGCTCATAGCGTATTTTTCCCTATTGGTCCAGTGTAGTCCGCATGTAGTGTAGCTGGGAAGTTTTACCCCACCGATTGGCTCTTGTTAGCCACTGGTGCATACTTGGTAGCTCCGCTTGGCTGCACCTGATCAGGTAAGTTAACGCAAGGACACATCAAGGGCATGGGACCCTCCTTCGTGTGGCTGTCCACAAGTAAGGTACCACCCGAAGTAGTGAAACCCTGCCAGGATTGGCAGTACCAATCGGTCACGTGGTTTCTTAACAACCTGCCAGAGCACAAAGTTATTTGTGCCCGGTGGCCTCAGGACCGGGTGTTCGGGAGGAACTTGGAGTGCTTCCCCTTATGGCTGAGCCCCGGATCCGTAAGTGTGTGTGTGTGTGTGTGCCTGTGTGTGTGTGTGTGTGTGTGTGTGTGTTGTGTGTGTGACGGGAGGACTGCCGGGAAGATATTGGCATTATTTACGGGTGGCTGCCCAATACTTTGCATGTATGTATATTGTATGGCCCATGTACCCTGGTGGGTTTTGTTTTTACCCATGTACCCTTATCCATTTTTTTTGAACACTATCTGTACAAGATAGGAGGAGGAAGCTAAGTGGGCTGATTAGTCCAGGTGTACATGCAATGAGACACGAAAAGCCGACAAACGGAGTAAATGTGGAAACGTGTGGGTGGACAGGAGAGAAGAATCAGTGACAATAGAAAAGATCAGGAATAGGAATAGAGATCAGGAACAATGAACAATTTCTGCATTACATTTATTACCTCTGCCACCAAAGGTGAACGGAGGTTATGTTTCCACCCGTGTGTTTCGGTCTGTTTTTTTTCTGGGAATAGGATGACTCAAAAAGTTATTGACAGATTCTGACGAAATTTGCTGGACAGGTTGGTTGTGGAACAAGGATGAAGTGGTTCTATTTTGGTTAAGATCCGGATCTCGATCACGATCCAGAGACTCTATTTTTTTTTCAGTGATTCTTCACTATTGAGAGATGGGACCAAAGACGATATACATATAGTAGTATAGCATGATATTTCAAAACGTTGTGAATAGGTTATGACAAACCTTGGTGGATGAGTTAGTAAGGTGATAAGAACAAGCTGATTCGAATTTGGTTCAGGTATGGATGCAGATTCGGCCTATCAGTGGGATACAAAATGTGAACTCTTCAGCTTGGCGGAGGTATGCGCTCTACTCAGTGCCGTTGTCGTTTCACATGCAGTTTCCTTTGGCAAGAAAGCTTATTTGCAGATGCTGAATGGTTTTGTTTCACTCACTTTTTTTCTTTTGTTTTTAACTTAAAATAATCAACTTTATTTTCCCTAATGCTGCGTGTTTCCCGTAGGACTCTCCAGTGCCGTTTCATTCAACCTGGAGACACCGAGTCCCATCGTGTTTTCGACTTTTCCCAGTGAAGCCTTTGGTTATAAGCTTGTCCAACTCAATGGAAAACATAATAATTGGTGAGAACAAATGATCGAATTATTGTATGAATTTGCTAAATGACTGATGTTTCACAAATTTGTGCTGGCTTATTTTCATATTCACACCATCTTGCACACATTTTTAACGGACAGCCAGGCTGCAATATTGGACGACGTACGTAATGTCTTTTATTATACAAATTGCAAACCCTGCTTGCAAGATGTTGCGCAGCGGTTTCAAACTTTTTCCGACTTGATTACCTCCGCCACCGAAGGTGGACGGAGGTTATGTTTTCATCCCTGTCTGTCTGTGAGCAGAATATCTCAAGTTATTGATGGATTTTGGCCAAAACTTGGTGAAGAGGTTGGGTGTGTGACGAGGAATAATTGATTAGATTTTGGTGAAGATCCGGATGAGATGTTATTTCAAATTTTTTAAGTGATTGCTCACCATTGTGAACAAAAACGATTAGAACTGTAGAAGGCATGATGTTTGAAAACGTGGACATATTATGACAAAACTTGGTGGATGAGTTGGGTAGGTGACAAGAACAAGCCAATTAGATTTTGGTTGAGGTCCGGATGCAGATCCGGCCTGTCAGTGGGATACAAAATGTAAACTGTTCAGCCTGGCCAAGCCGATCCCGAACTACCCGAACCCTAACTACCAAGTACTGTTCTCTCTTTCTCTTTCTCTTTCTCTTTCTCTCTCTTTCTTTCTCCTCTCTTCTTCTCTCTCTCTCTCTCTCTCTCTCTCTCTCTCTCTCTCTCTCTCTGACAACAATGACCAACTTTTAACCATTCATCTTAACTCTCTCTTTCCCATATGTGGTGATTTTAGTTGTCACCATGCAAATTGGCTGGGTGTTGGGACCGCTCTCTCACTAGCCATGGCATTCAGCAAAGGACTTCTGTGACTCCATAGTCCATAGGTCTGACTCAATATTTGAAGTTTCTCAGCTGGATTTCTCCCAATTGGAAATCCTCCCTTCTGGACTTGATGACAAATGTCCCTGTAAATGTTTTCTGCTCTTGCTCTGCTCATATTGGTTCATCTAATCATATGCTTGTGAGAGTCAACATCTCTGTGGCTATTCTCAGAGAGCTGCCTCAACGCCGAAGAGTCTGGCAGTTCCCTCAAGCAGATTGGCATGGACTGCAAGTAGCCATCTCACTTCTGGACTGGTCTACCATATGTCCTGCCCCTGATATTAACTCAGCCTGGGAATTCTTCCACAGAAACCCGCTCATTTATGCACAGATTCTTCCCATCTTGTCTTCTGTTATCCTCATTCTGCCCCTGCCCATGGTACACTGAAGCCTGTGGTGAGGCAGTTACTCTGAAACAACTTGCCTTCTCTTCCTGGAAGGCAAATCTTACCAAAGGCAATCTTATTGCATTCCAAAAAGCCTGCAACAAGTGTGTCCACTCAGGAGAGCCAGAAAACAACATCTGTCCAACCTCAACATTTAATTTTCAAACTTGTCTTCCTCCTCTAAAACCTGATTGTGCCTTGTTAAGTCTGTTTCTGGTGTATTCTCCCCTTCTATCCCTCACCTCTCTTATAATAGCACCACAGCTGACTCTGCTCACGAAAAGGCTGAATGCCTCAATTCTGTGTTTGTATCCAAATCTTGTGTCCCTAACCCCTCACTCTCTGTAACCACCCTTTCCAGTCATACCCAATGGATCCCAGACTGTCTTCTGTACCTGAGAAGGTAGAGAATAACCAACTTCCACATTCTCTTCAATCACATTTTCCCTCCAGTTCTTCAAGACAGCAGCTGTTTAAAATCATCTCAGATCGTCCCCCATCCAAAACTATGATCTTTTCTACCCTCGTTATCCCCACCCTCCAAATAACTCCCCCTTTCAAATTTTCAGTTTTCCTCCTGAGAGTTTCCTTGTCTCCATCCTGTCCACCCCATGCATCCTTTCCTGCCCCACATTCCTAATGGGTCAGGAACTATAAACCAGAATAGCACTAAGTTCCTTGACTTTGCAAGAAGTCATGGACTTAGGGTTGCCGGTTCATGGTTTCAGCACCCACAAGCTCATCGCTGGACTTGGTATTCCAACGCTGGTGGTGTGGCAAAGGAGATTGACCATGTCCTCGTTGATGGTCGCTGGAGGATGATCCAGAACTGCAGGCTCTACCGGAGTGCTCAGTTCCTCAATACTGACCACCGGCTTGTAGCAACTCTGAAGTTGCACCTGAAATCCAAAAGAATGGTACCATCCCAATCTAGGCTGGATGTTGGCAAGCTCAAGGATGAGAGGGTAGCTGAGGAGTTTGTGAACAGGCTGAGTGGAGATTTGAGGAGTCTGGGTGCTTTGGGAGGTCCTGAAGAGTTGTGGAGTGCCTTCAAGACCACCGTCCTTGTTGTTGCCGGTGGATGTCTTGGAACTCACCGCAGGGCAAAGAAGAATTTTGTCTCTCGAGGGACACTGGATACCATTGACCAGAGTCGCAGGGCCAGGCTGAATGGCAGAGCTGACCTGTTCAGGGAGCTGAGGCGTAAAACTGTACGTGCGCTAAGGGTGGACAAGGAGGCCTATATGTGAGGGGGTAGAGCATCACCTGTGGTCAAGGGATTCTCGTCCTGCTTACAGGGGAATTCGCGTATTGCGTTCATCCAAGCCCATCCCTCAGTGTAATGTAGTTAGAGCAGAGGTAGTGGGGCAACTTAGCATAACAATTGTGCATTTTGTGAGGAAAGCACCAAATTTGGCGCACCTAGTAGCCTATCATATTGTTGCCGAATTCGCGCCCGTCGCGTGCGATCGGCCACGTGACTCGAATCGCGACCGCTCGCCACCGGACGGACAATTCAGTCGTGACCCTCCGGCTAACGCGGGATACAGTCAGGTGGGCCTTTCGACCTCACCACAATCGTGCCAATCGGCCACCCGCGTAGGATAGGGTTGTTCGCCAAACTCGACCTACCTAAGTACCACGCGGATGGTAACCGGGCGATCGTACCTCGCCGCAGGCGACTCCGGACACGAGCCGCTTGGGCGGCCGTTCCGTACTATCGGGATAACGAGCGGTGTTATCGTCGACCCTGACGGTTCAGATTATTTACCGGGCGTTTTGCACCCACTACGAACCCTTTACGTGAAGCAGATGGAGGTTCAATTTAAAGAAAAAGACGAAGCGAAACGGGAAAACAGTTCACACAATGCACATTTATTCCGCGGCACACGGAGCACACATATAGCACGTATTTACAGCCACAATTAGCAAATGCACCTATATTACATAGAACAAAAGAATGCACATTAAATGAAGGAGTTAAAACCGACTACACGACACACGGACCACTTATACAGTTACTACCTTACAAGACACGGCACACAACACGCATTCACACCGAAGCAAAGAAAAGACCCCCTCACAGGCAAGGGAGTCAGACTGGGCCCGTGGGCCTAATGCGCGTGGAACCTGGATGAGCGGCCAGGTCCACGAGACGCGAAGGGTCTACCCGCGCCTCGTGGCGAGCCGCAGAATGTCGCTGCACGGCGGTGCCCAGTTCCGTTGGCACCTGCTTGGAGTAAAGTGGGAACGGGGCCCCTTGTCGCACTCTCTCAGCGCGGGGGAAAGGGGGAATTGTTGATGCTCTGGGGAGGGAGTATGCTGGCTTGCTCGTCGTCCCGGACCCGAGCTCCAGGTCCTCCTCAGCCGATCGCCCTCCGCTGCGTTCGCCTCCGAGCGTCTGCCCCACCTCTGCTTCGAGCTCCGTCTCCGACTCCGCCCACCGACACTCCTCACCGATCTGCTCGAGCTCCGTCTCCCGAATCTGCCCCACACGATCTCATCGAGCTCCGTCTCCGATCTGCCCCACCGATCTCATCGAGCTCCGTCTCCCGAATCTGCCCACCGATCTCATCGAGCTCCGCTCTCCGAATTTGCCCCACCGATCTCTCGAGCTCCGTCTCCCGAATCTGCCCCACCGATCTCCTCACCGATCTGCTTCGAGCTCCGTCTACCGACTCCGCCCACCGACACTGCTCGAGCTCCGTCTCCCGAATCTGCCCCACCGATCTGCCAGACTCACTGCTCCACGCACACTGCTCGAGCTCCGTCTCCGGAATCTGCCCCACCGATCTGCCTGCTCGACTCACTGCGCTCGCCTTTTTATCGGCTTCAGGAACCCCACCATATGCAAATTCTCGGATCCAAACGACCTCAGGGGCGGAGCCACGCTCGCCGATTGGACGGAGAAAAAGGGGGCGTGTATCATCCTGATCCTCAAATTTGCATATGCCGATTTTCGTCAGGCGCGTCTGGAGGCGGGGCCAAGCCGCCCCGCGTCCTGATTGGGTGGATCAGATGTGGGCGTGTAGCATTCCTGTCCGAATTCTCCTCCGAAAACCGCCATCTGCACCCGCGGCTCGCGTGTATCGCTGAAGATAGCCCGACGCTCGGTGCCACAGGTGGTGCGGGAATGGCCGTAGGAGAAGGTGGTGGAGGGTTTTCGCGTGTCCGATGGCCATGGTGCGTTTTGGAATGGCGTGATGTGAGGTTTGCGGTAGCGAGTGGTGAAGGTAGGTTTTGGCTGCTGGCGTTGTTGTTGTTGTTGTTGTTGTATCAAACAAAGGTAGAACAGAAAACGCCTAACTCAAAGGATCGCAGCCCGAATGAATCCACACTACTACAATGGGTTTGGGCTAACTACACATGTACTTAAGAATATATCTCACCTACGGGACCTTTATGGTGTTTGCGAATTTCCAGAGCCGAAACACTACCTCCCCTTTTTTACAGACTCGTCCCGAGTCGTCAAATTATCGTGTGCATCATGTGTAGTCTCCCCTAGACGTTTTACCTACGGATCCCTGAGTGCGACATTCATGGTATGCGTGTCCCCAAATAAATAACCTGAGGGCTGAGTAACAACTAAACAAACTCACTCATGCGGACGACTTAAATAAAATTGCCGGCGCTAGACAGCATGCCGGGGGCGCACTCATTTTTACAATACAACTTAACACCTTAACCTTATAAATTTACACTAAACCATGGCCCAGGATCAATGGACTCTGCAGGGAACAAGAAGAAGAGTCAAAAGAGACGGTGCACGGGCCGCCACTGCAGGCCCGTGTTGCAGCTGCAACAGGACAGTTCCTGCAGCTTGCAAACTGTTGCTTGCGGATCCTGGCGCGCATGGAAATGAACAGGGGGGGGGGGCAAATCAAAATTGAACGGGGCAAACGCAGATGTGGCAGTGGGCATGGCATGCAAAAACAGGCAGGCAAGGCATGGCATGACAAGGCCGCAGGCAAACACAGCCCGCTGAACAAGGCCGCTGCAGGCAAACACAGCCGGCAGACGAACTGGCGGCACAGGCCTTGCAGAAAAACACAGCAGACGGACGATCCGACCGGCACAGGCCTTGAGCACAGCAGCTGCAGACGATCCGGCCGGCACAGGCCTTGCAGCAAACAACAGCTGCCGATGAAGTTGGCGGGCCTCTTGCCGTGCAGTGCAGGTTGGTGGAGGGAGTGGCGTGGTGCTGGCCACTCGCAGAAGGCAGGCTCGGACCTACCTACCTGTCTCCCTCCCACCTATCGCCTTTGCCTGTCACTGTACTACCCACTCCCTTAATTTGTCAAAAACCAATCTAGCCCCAATAATTTTTTTTTGTTGTTGTTTTTATGTTTACTTCCCTACTTCCCACTACAATTCGTCCCCTAACCCCCTTTATCGTCTTTGTTCGGCTAACCTATCGTCTCCTAGCCTACTCCCACCCCTACGTTCCCTTCCCGGAGGGGAAATAAGGGAGAGCTAGCGTCCTGTGTCGAGGCCCAACAAAGCCTCAAGATGGCCTCCCAGATCTCAGCGATCTAACCCAAAGTGGGTCCAGCGGCCCACAACGAGAGCGAAGGGATGGATGGTGCGGAGGGGTACACTTCCTATCTACCCTAACCGTTAACCTTTAAACTACCCGGGGCTTTCAAAAAGCGCTCTCGCTTACACTATGGTTCTAACAACCCAGATTCCGTCGCCTGTGTTGGTGTCCTCACAATTTCGGGCCTCGCCCTCAATTTTCTCCGTACCCTTGCACGGTTTCGTGGCTGGGACGCGTGGCTCCTTTGGCAGGCACGACCCTCTGCCGATTCCCAACGATGGACCCGGGCACTACACTGCCTCCGAGCTACCAGCTCCTAACACCCGGGGAGTGCCCCCATGGCAACTCCCCTGAAACGCACACGTGGCAGGCTGGTGCCCGGGCCCTTTCCGAGGGTCACCCGTGCCCACGACACTGCCACTGGCTAACGGCGCTCCGGGCCCCCGCACCAAGCGGGCGCACCGTGCCCATTACGCTAACCCGGCCCCCCATGGGCCTTGGCCTACCACGGCCGACTAGCCCGGTGCCGGGGTACCCACTCAGCGATACTCACCGTTCGCAGCCACGCTCCCAGCCCGTCAACAGGGCTCCTGCACCCTCCAAATGGTGTATCGAGCCTACGTTCCACCAACAGCAAAACGACTTCCATTTTTGTAATTTGACTAACCAGCTAACTCACTTTACTCTGACCCCGGGGTCCCTTGGGCGGGAGTCACTCCTCCCCCCAATCACTCATCGCACCATGCATTCCACATTCGCTCCAACACACAGACCCGCTGGCCTCACTCACTCAACATGTCTCCACACAACTCACCAACACACACATCGCTGAATTCTGCCATCCTTCCATCTACATCCCTAACTCACTCGTGCTCCCACGTCGTCCTTACACTATAGCACGTTCCATTTAACACTGGTAGCTAAGCTACGTCCCTCTACACATCCAAAGTCTGTCATGTCTCCAAATCTCTAAATTCCATTTCCCATATTCCATCCTAAATCTGAACCAACATCTCTACCTAATCCATTCCACGGACTCCATGAGGACTTACCCTGCCCATGAAGTCGGTCTAACTATGCTAACCCTTCCCCTAGCTAGTTTCATCCTGTGCCCAGGTAAGGGGGTCTTCCACCCCTTGCCCAGGGAATCCTGTTCACCCGAAAGCGAGGCTTGCCTTTGTTAATTTTGTTTCTCCAATTATGCGCAGCACCAGCGCGGCAACGTAACAACCTCGTGCACCACGCCCCTCACCTCGCCACACCCGACCGGACACCCCACCATCACCTACACCCACTCGCCACCCCCCACGTGCCAACTCTCCTCGTCCATCTGTTGGCGCCCCCAGCCACCCGGACCACGCCACACGCCGTTCGCGCACCCCACCTCACACACCACCGTCCCGCAACCGCCACCACCCAGGCCCGCCTCGCGCACACTCACGCTTTTTTTCCCCAGTGCTCAGATTGGTGGCGTGAGTCCACCTCCAACGCCACTTCTCGTCGAATGTCCGTGAAAGCCCGTCTCCAGATTCTTGCATAGATACCGTTCTTGATACTCGCAGAAGTATTTTATCGTAACCACTCGAGCGCATGTAGCGCAATGGTGTCGTCGGTACCTACTCACCTCGGCCTACATACCCCCGAAGAACGGAGGCTACTTACAGCTCTGCGGCATCCCTCCAGCCCACCCTACAAAACTACCCCCACAAAGCCCCCCCGACGAGCCCCCGCGGATACGGCACGTCATCCAAAGCCGCCCATTCCCGATTCGCGCCACGATTTCCCACCGCCACCGCACGCCCTACAGTGAGATCAGATCGACTAGCCCGCACCACCAGAACGGACTTAGTACCCCCACCCCGCCTCACATTGTGCAATGCCCCCCAATAACCTAGCCCTGCCTGCAAGAAATAAAATTTGCTGACCGGATCATTTTAACTTGGTGTGGGTTGTGACCGCAGGACATGATGCGGTCGCCTCTGCCAAGCGTCAAATTATCCATGTTTCATGTTGTAAATAGGGTCTCCCTGGAAAGCGTGGCCGGGAGAACGACCGTCAACGAAAGTACTGAGAGAAAACACAAACATAAGCCGAGCTACGTGAAATTAGAATCTGGTATAGCATAAAGTAATAGGCGTGGGGCGGGGCAGCACGAAGAGGTGGCACGCTGACATAGACGTGGAATTTTATTGATTTTTTCAAAAAACACCGTAAAAGAAAAAAACAAAAAAAAAAAAACAAACGATTCCGGAAAAATAACAACAACAACGACCTCAGACTGAAATGACGTATCATAGATTTCTAATATATAACAAAATTTCGCGGGCGTGCTCAAAGCGTCCGAGAGCCTGGGACAACGGGGCTGGAGTATGTTGGTTAATGCGGCATTCGCTCTCACAGCCGCGCACTTTGCACCTACCCTGACGTCATGCAGCTGCACGTGTACCTCGTCCCCCTTGGCGGTACCATCCGGCAGGGATTCACCCTCTGCCGGATTCCAACCTACGTGCAGCATGACGTCACCCTGCGCACCCCAAAAGCAACCCTCGCACTGCCGAGGGGCTCCCCACGCGAACACATGTGCTCTGCCGTTGGAGCCTAACACACGCTCGGGTTGGAGAACCCATCCGTGCCAAATCCGTTCTCCTGCCTAAACTTGTCCGTCCGCGCGGACGGAAATCCACCGCTGGCCGTTTCCGGACCCGGCTTCACTCCCGCAAGCGAGCACGTGGGGGTCTCGTGCGTTGCACAGCCACGGACCTCGCGCTCGCTGCTGGTGAACCCGGCCGCGGTTCCACAATAGCTACAGCGCTACCCGGCTTGTGTCCCTCTGTCGCCGTCGTCTCGTTCCACCCACGCACACCTGCGTGTCACGACGCACAGATTCCATTCCACACATCACTCTTCCATACCGGGAGACGCGGCTGCATGCTCGCGCATGCCCACCGACATCTCCCTCACACACCGCGACCTAACACACCACTGTCTCCCTCACATACCGCATTCTCACACACCGTGCTTCGCACGCTGCAACGTGCCCGTTTCTGCGCACACGCCGCTCCACCACCCGTGGTCTTTCACCCGCACCCGTGCTCCACTCCACACGGCCTTCCACTTGCACACGTGGGGCACTCACCCCTGGGTCTCATCCACACACGCGTGCTGGGAGGCACGCACTCCGGCACACTTGCCCCCCACCACTCACACCCGGGTCGCTTCCACACACGGGGACACACTCACACCTTGCGTGCCGCAAGCACGCATGTCGCACACATCGCAAACACACACCCCTGCACAACCACACTGGGATTCGTGTCCCCACAAGGTTCCCGGGGCCTCTATACCCCCCAAGCTGCACATGCACCCAATCCACAGCACTCGTCCCTTTAACTCCGCTTGCGACGACCGAACCCACCTGGTCGTGATTCGCCTCAAGGGGGCATACTCCCTCCCTCGTTCCTGGAGGCAGCATCCAGCTGCTCACACCGGGTCACAACACAGTTCCACCAGCTCACCCCCATTAAGCCTCGCTAACTCTGTGTGTGTGTGTCTGTTCCTTTAACCCCGTCTTTATCGTGCAGTCTCTCCTCTACTTTCATACCTCCCGCGTCTCTATACATTTTATTAGTCTCTGCTTCTTTCTGGCGTCTTTCCCTTATCTTTACGTAGTCAACCTTGCTTTCTCCTTACAAGTCGCTCCCGTCCTTCACTCTGTTTCACTCCTTGCTCTTTCAGATCTCGCGTACCTCATCCTTGCTTTCCGTCTTAATTGTTCTTTTCTCTCCTCCAATTCTTTCACCTCGGTGTCTTATACATTTATTATTTTCTGTGTCCTCCGTGTCTATTAGACTCTGCTTCTTTCTGGCGTCTTTCCCTTATCTTTACATAGGTCAACCTTGCTTTCTCCTTAAGTCGCTCCGTCCTTCCTCTGTTTCACTCCTTGCTCTTTCAGATCTCCGCGTACCTCATCCTTGCTTCCGTCTTAATTGTTCTCTTTCTCTCCCTCCATTCCTTTCACCTCGTGTCTTATACATTTATTAGTTTCTGTTTCTTGCTGGAGTTCCTCCATTCTTCTCTGGACTTCAATTTCATTCTCTCCTTCAGTTCATTATTTCAACTCGCTTATATTTTTGTTTCTCCCCCTCTTCCTCCTGCTTCTCATTTCCAAATCTCATCGTTTCTTTCAATTGGCTCATTTCCTTCCTGTGTTCATTCGTTGTTCTTTGTCTATCTCCTCGTACTCC
The DNA here is from genome assembly GCA_035128595.1 of Eptatretus atami. NCBI lineage: Eukaryota > Metazoa > Chordata > Myxini > Myxiniformes > Myxinidae > Eptatretus > Eptatretus atami. Next base: position 37,067,715 of record CM068967.1, read on the forward strand.
AGCCTTGCCTTTTCTTCAATTGGTCAACCTCAGCTTATGTTCTTTTTGTTTTCTATCCATTGTTCCTCTCGTTCTCTCCCTCTCCAATCTCGTGTGTCCCTTCAATCTCCTCATTTCTCCTTCTGCTTTCATTCGTGTGCTCCTTCCAACTTCTCCTCGTTTCAACTTATTTTTTTCCTTTGTCGTTCAATTTCAAATTCATACTCTTTCATTTTTTATTCCACTGTCTTTCTTGTTCCTCATTCTGTAATCTCGTCATTTCTTTCAACTGACAGATTTCTTTCTCCTGTCTCATTCCTTGTTCTTCCAGTACTCTTTTTGTTCCTTTCTGCAATCTCGTGGTTTCCTTCCATGATCGATTTCCTTCTTCCGTCTCATTCGTTCTTCCATCATTACTTCTTTCTTGCATCTCATTCTTTAATTGCTGCCTTCGCTTCCAGCTGTTTGATTTGTACGTGTGGTTCCTTAACGTTCATTCTCCGTTCTCGTTCTTTCCTCTCTCAACATCCCAACTCGTTTTGTAATTCCGTCTCTTCGTTCTGGTGTTTCTGTAACTCAGTTCTTCTCTCTAATTCTTTTCTCATCTCCGCACACTCCGACCTGCTTTGGCTTCAACTGTTCTTCGCATCTGCCTTATGTTTTGACTCCTATCTCAGTCTTCCCAGTTCCCTCCAGTCTCCGTTTTCACCATCCGTACCCCAGCTATTCAACTCTCTTCGTCATGTCTGTGCAGTTTTTCTCAAACCTCCATCTATTTTTATTTTCCTTCCGTGCACGTCTCCGTCAACGCCCAATTAATTTTTCCCCTCTGCGGTTACCTGTCACTTTTTCCGTCACCTCCACATTATCTCGCCCAAACACGGTTCCGGTATTGATTTTTTTCTCTACTTCCGCTTCCCAGCGACCGGTCTGCAGGCCTGACAACCCGTCTGCCACCCCTCCCACGCTTCGTTCGCCTCCCCCAGCACGTTCCGTGCCATTATGACACTTCGTGTTGGTTGCCTTCTGGCCCCGTGCAGCTCCGGGCCCATTTGCTAGCTTTCCTTGACCCGCATCTAATTTATTTCTATCCTACATTCGTTCGTTTTGTTGTGTTTCCACTTTGCAGTGCGTTTCCATCATTTTTCGATTCATTCGCATCCATTGTAGCGTTCATTTCGTTATCATTCTCTCATTTCGATTCTGTTGTTTGTTCCATCTGTTGTTCACTCCTTTTATTCGTTTTTTTCATTTTCGAGTTGACAGTATTCCATCCATTTTGTTGTTCATTGTTGCAATATTCGATTTCATTTCTGTCCAGATGGCAAGGGCAATAGCTGGGCCATGGCGGGAGCACTCGGCTGAAGCCGATTGGCCAGGATCGGGGGGTTTGGTGGAGAGGGGGAGGGAGAGGTTTTACACCGCGGCCCGCCGCACCCATTTCGGCTCTAGGGTTCAGATTTGGGGGCAAACTGTCCAGCACTCAACCAATGTCCACTGCGCAATGCGGGATTCCATCCTGAGCCATGGATTCTACAACTCACTACACATTATACATTGCCTATTACCCACTGGTCTCCCGCTCCAGCTCTTCGAGCGCCATCTTCTATTGCCACGTAAGGGTTAATTTTAATACTCGCTCGTATTTTAGAGGGAAGTCGATGGGGACGCTCCGTCTCACCCCTGGGGAGCCGAATTCCCCTGATAGAAATTTAGCTTGGAGACGGGAGGGATAGAAGTCAACATCCTGTACACCAGTTTGCGGTGAAGTATCGCGCCCTCTCGCGGCGTGCGTCGCCACGTGACTCGACTCGCACCGCCTCGCCCACCTGGACGGATCAATTCAGTCGTGGACCTCGCCGAAGCTTAACGACGGGATCCAGTCCACTGGCTTGACCTCACAAATCGTGCCAATCCGGCCACACGTCACCGCGTAGGATATTTTTGGGTTGTTCGCGTCAAACTCGACCTATCCCTAAGTACCCACCGCGATTGTAAACCTGGCGATCCGTTACTCTCGTCCGCAGGTCGACACTCCACGAACAACAGCCGCTTGAGGCGGGCACCGTTTCAGTCTATGGGATAATACGAGCGTGTTATCGTGCGCGCTCACTGGTATCATGAAGTTATTACGCGGCGCTGCTTTGCACCACTAGCAGAACCCTTACGTGAAGCAGGATGGAGGTTCACATTTATATATAAAGCACAAAGCGGAAAACTGGGATCACAAACAGTTTACACACATGCACATCTCATTAATTCGCGCACACGGAGCACAACATATAGCACGTATTGACAGCCAGAATTATGCGGAAAATGAACCCTGAGAAAGTTATTATACCATGAACAAAAGAAAAATGCACATATAGTAAAGGATAAGGGGAGAGTTAAAACCACTCAGCGACAACCACGGACCATTATACAGTTACTAACCTTACAAGACACGGCGCACAACACGCATGTGAGTCACCCCTGAAGGAGCAAAGAAAAGACCCCCCTCACAGGCAAGGAGTTTCCAGACTGGCCCGTGGGCCTAATGGCGCGTGGAGCTGGTGAGCGGCGCGAGGGCTCGCACGCGAGAACCGAAGGGTCCTACCCGCGCCCTAGTCGGCGAATTGCACCGCAGTAATGTTCGGCTGCATGTCGGCGTGGTCCCATGTCTCACATGTTTGGAGCACTCTTGTCTTATGGATAGTCAGAGATGGGAATTAGTGTGGGCCGCGTTTTGTGTCTTTCTCATCTAGCGCGGCGGGAAGAGGGGGGAATTGTTGATGGCCTTGGGGAAGGGAGTCATAGGTGCTGCTGGTCGTCGTCCAGAACCTACCGATGAGCCCTCCAGTCCTCCTCAGCCGGAATCGCCCACTTATCCGCTGCCCTAAGTTCGCCTCCGCAAGCCGTCTGCCCAACTCTGCTTCTGAGCTTCCGTCTCCCGATTCACGCACTACACACCGACTACATTACTCACCGATCTGCTCGAGCTTCCGTCTCACGAAATACTGCCCCACCGATCTCATCGAGCCTCCGCTCCCGATCTCGAGCCGTGTCCACCTGAGTTACCTCCATTGTCGATTGTCTTCCGTCGCCGACAATTGTGCTCCACTTCAATCTACCGATCGTCATCGAGCTCCGTCCTCCGATGAGTTGATTAGCCCCACCGACTCCTCGAGCTCCGTCTCCCCGAATCTGCCACCAACCCGATCTCCTCACCGATCTCGCCTTGTCGATGCTTTCCGTCTACCGACTCAGCCCCACCGACACTGGCTCGAGCTCCGTCCTGCCGAATCTGCCAACCTCATTCTGCCCGACTCACTGCCTCCACGAACTGCTCGAGCTCCGTCTCCGCGAATCTTGCCTCCACCGAAATCTCTCCTGCTCGACTCTACTTGCGCTCGCCTTTTATTCGCGCCTCAGACCCACATACTGCACACACTCTCCGCGGAGACCCAATACACCTCAGGGGCGAGCCTCACCACGCTCTGCTCTGAGTTGATCGGAGAAAAGGCGACGGTGATTATCATCCTGACTTCCCTCAATATCATTGCATAATGCCGATTTCGTCAGGCGCGTCTGGAGGCGGGCCAAGCCGCCCCGCGCTTCCCTGATGGTGGATCAGATGTGGGCGTGTGCATGTCCTGAAATCCGAATTCTGCCTCCGAAAAACCGCCACATCTGCCCCCGCGGCTCGCTGTATCGCTGAAGATCAGCCCGAACGCTCGGGTGCCCACAGGTGTGCGGAATGGGCCGTAGGAAAGGTGTGGAGGGTTTTCGGCGGTGTCCGAATGGCCATGGTCTCTTGTAGAAAATGGCGGAGGTGATGTGAGGTTGATGGGCACGAGGGAGAGAGCCAGCAGTGAGGTGAAAAGGTAGAAATCTGTGGCGCTGGTGGCAGGTTAGTTTGTTGTTTGTGTATCAAAACAAAAGTAGAACAGACACGAAAAATCGTCGCTAAACTCGAAAGGATCGGCAACTCCAAATAGAAGTACGTCAATGCATTAATCCAGCCGGTTCTAACTACAGAGTAGGGTGTGGGCTAAACTACACATGTAATAGCAGAAGATGATCTCTCACCTACGGGACTCTAATGGTGTTTGACGAATTTCCAGAGCCGTAACAAATTAATGAAAACAGATTTGGAATATTGGGCATCTTCAAATTCAGCCAGCCGATGGCTGTAGCAGCCATTTTCACTGCCCATCAAAAATTTGAGATGGCCCAATATCAATCATCTGGTTCTATGAAAGTTAATCCAAATAGGCACTAGTGTGCCAAAATTATGTGGTGCTTTGTCCCCTCATATGGCTAAAAATGCATCAGGTTGTTATGCTATATTTAGCATAGTTTGCCCACTAAGGTGGTAGGGCTCTTGAAGAGATCCGCACAGTGAAGGCCCTGCTGGCAGGCGGTCTAGTGAGCGGTTGTTGAGGAGGGCTGATCACACACGAGCTGTACAAAGTTCGGACTGTCCAGAAGGTGTTACACCTGTTGCGACCCTCCAATCAACTGTGGGTCCACCTATAAATCGCTTGTGGAAACACCACGAAAGCTGGTGGTGACTGGTAAGATGAAATGGCGGTATAACGCTCCAGGACCTTGGCATCCATGCTGAATTCTCAAGGGCTTGGTGCAAAAAAAATTGGACTGCACTCGGTGTCCAATTGTCATGCAGTTCTGTGCATCTCGCATTGGAACACAGGCATCATCCCTAACAGACTGGAAGAGGGCCTTGTTGTCCCTCTCTGGAAAGGGAAGGGTGAATCGCAAGACTGCACAACTACGCGAGGGATGACGCTGCCTCTCCGTGCCAGGGCAAGGTCTTTTGACTCGATATTAATCGAAGATAGGGTATCGACACCATCTTGCTTGAGCACCAGCGTCCAAAGAAAGCAGTCAAGGCTTTTACACCAAAGAGGTCAACGATACCGTATCCTTGCTCTTCGGTCCTACAAACCGAACGCAGACGAGTGTTTCGGCAGGGGCTGCTTGCAGCCTATGTTGATCTCTGTAAAGCGTTCGATTCAGTGAATGGGGATTCCCTCTGGAGGATTCTTGGTCTTCGTGGGGTGCCACCAAAACTGATCGATCTGATGTCTAAACTCTACTC
>CM068967.1:37075045-37093188 GCA_035128595.1 Eptatretus atami
TTTCCATGTGAGGAGGGAAAGAAGGATGAAGGAAAGAAGGGTTGTTAGGATGGAGGGAATGAGGAATAATGAGGGTGTGATGAGAGATGGTAATTGTGAGGGACTTAGAGCTGTTAAAACAAAGTGGTAAATGCATTGTCGTGGACAGTTGTAAATCGTTCACATGTAACCTTCCACAGCATTAGGGAATATAGCACTTGATGTTAAAAAGTAAATCATTCATGAGTGAATTCGGTCTTACAGAGGCCTTTGGGAGGGACAACTGAATAAGGGAAAAAAATAAATAAATCTAAATTGAGAAAAAAAAAATGCATCCAAGAAGTGGGTAAATAAATAAAGTTGACAAAATTTTGGTTGAAAATGAATATTTATTTGATTTTCATATGGTTCCTTTTTCTTTTGTTTAATGTTGCGGAGCGAAGCTCTACCTCAGATGGATCGAGGTGCCGGAGCGGTACTCTGGTGTGCTCTGGCAGCACTACACCTTAGGTTCTGAGCAGAACATGAGCATTGATTTTGTATGCAATTACAAAACCAATTCCTATCTTCATTTCATTGTGCTTAAAAAAAATCTAAATCTTACAGCACCCTTTATGTAATATTTAGGTGATCTGCAATCACCCTTTATGTACAATTCCTTGTTTTAAAGCAATAACATTATTAATAACTAGGAGGGCACTCGGTAGAGCGCTTACCTCCGCCACATAATGCCTGATCCATGAGAATATATCGGGCCCAATACAGTTTTTGAAATATCATGCTATCCAGTACTATATCGTATTTGGCCCTGTCTCTCTCAATGGTGAAGAATCACTTTGTAATTAAATAATTCTCGTATCCAGATGTGGATTCGGATCTTCACCAAAATCGAATAAATTCATCCTTGCGACATACCCAACGTGTCCACCAAGTTTTGTCCGATTCCGTCCACAACCATTTGAGATATCGTGCTATATATTGGTTTTGCCCTATCTCTCAATGGTGAATAATTAATCACTTAAAAAATTATCAGATCCGGATCCGAATCTTCACCAAAATTGAATCAATTCTTCCTTGTCACACTCCAACTGTCTCACAAGTTTCATCCGAATCCGTTCACAACTTTTGAGATATCCTGTACACAAACAGACAGAAAGGGGTGAAATATAACCTGCTTCACCTTCGGTGGCAGAGGTAATTAGAGAGTTAACCAGAGGGGAGCACTCGGTAGAGTGCAAAAACCTCCGCCGCAATACTGCGAGGTCACTCAGTGAACCTGATATCCTATTCATTCAATTGACGTCAACAGTGCTCACAGAGTTATAGTTTGCAACTTTCCCTTTACTTTTAACTTTTACATACTCATTCATTCGTATAGTGATCAGATCAGAAGGGCTGCGAGCCATTCCTTGAGACAGAAATTGATTTTACGTGGGTATATCCACCTGAAGTTCCAAAATCAGCCGCAATTATATTTTTGGCATGTTTTTTGTTGGGAAATCACTGATAACATGTAGAAATGCAAAAAAAAAAATCGAGATTTGTTGAAGAAAAGTTGCAAAAATTTTTTTTCTCTAACAATATTTTTTTTTGCGGGGGGGGGTTGGAAATCACTTAAAACATGTAGAAATGCAAAAAAAAAAATTTCAAATCTTTTTCAAATAGGCCGCCATAGCGGCCATATTGAATTTGGACCAAGTCCAAAATCTAATGGCATGATCCTTGGACAGACCTAATCCCCCCACCAAGTTTCGTCGAATCCGTCGAGGGTTTTCCGTAATATGTTCACAAACAAACAAACAAACAACAAACAGAAAGGGGTGAAAACAGTAACCTCCGATCTTCGATGGCGGAGGTTAATAAAACACATATTCCCTGCCAGTGTTAAGATATACTTCAATTTTAATAAAATAATTATTTAATTAGATTAATATAATTAGAGGTCTAAATAAAACACATTTCCCCATGCAGTGTTTAAGTATATACTTCAATTTTAATAAAATAATTATTTTAATTAGATCATAATTATAATTAGAGAGTTAATAAAACACATTTCCCCATGCAGTGTTTAAGTCTATACTTCAATTTTAATAAAATAATTATTTTAATTAGATTATAATTATAATTAGAGAGTTAATAAAACACATTTCCCCATGCAGTGTTTAAGTAAAAACTTCAATTTTAATAAAATAATTATTTTAATTAGATTATAATTATAATTAGAGAGTTAATAAACACATTTCCCCATGCAGTGTTTAAGTATATCTTCAACTTTAATAAAATAATTATTTTAAAGATTGTTAAAAAAATTCCGCCATATTTAACATGTTCAAGTACGGCTAAACAGAAGGGTTTTGGAAGTGCAAAGCAGGCAATTTGTTGTTTCAGTGTTCAAGTTATAAGTAATTCAGAGTTTATGATAAAATATAGATTGTAAAAGTTGTATAAATATATTAATTCCGGAATTTACTGCCGTTGACGCAGTGTCTATCACATCATTTAATTTGCCACGTACATTAGTTCTTCGTACCTGTTGTTTGTGTCCTTCATAACATCCTTAAAAAACAGTAAGCTTCCTGTTTGGAATGATTTTGAATTCTGTTTGACTGCCAAGCAGGCAGACAGAGTAAAAAAAAAGAAAATCTCACTCCTCTGCGCATGTGTGATCGTGACAAATTCAGAAGAAAAGTACGGTTAACTGGCAGATTTGTTTTCCAATTCATGTTCAAAATATAACATTCATTGTAAATAATTTGTTCCTCGATTATAAACTGATGTTTACAGACAGATGGACATGACAGACGGATGGACATGAACCAATTGCTTAATCCCGCTTCTCGCTTTGCGTGTGCAGGGTAATAACAATAACCTTGATAACATTGGTAACATTATTCGCTTGTTTTTTTTGGTTTGTTTTGGGGGGTGGGGTGTGGTGCGATTTCAGTGCCCAATGATTTCCTGCAAGTGAAAGATCTGCATCTCGGACTCACTTTGGTGAAAGATACAAGTTTGCCACGTGTTTTGGTAAGCCCCTCCATTTCTCATCACGAAGGCTTTTGGTAACTTTATAATATACACCACCACCACAATCACCACATTGCCTCTGACAACAAAAGGATTTTTGCTCAGTCACATAACTAGATAATTAATTTTAATTTCTGGTCATTCATTTAGACTGAAAACTTTGCTTGCGTCAAATGAGTATCACATGCACAAATGGTGTACATGAAATGATCATGATGAAGCAATATACAATAATGTACAGGCAATGTTGATTTGGTTATTGTACTATGAAAAACCATGTACGTACAGTACTCTTCATGACTGCCCACTGTTATAATGTACTTGTGTTTGAATGAAGCAAAAATGTTACTTCTTTATATTGTATTCCACCAAAATACAAAACAAGTATGATTTGTATTGAACAATACTCCATGATGTTACTGATGTATGTGGGAGATGTGAGTGGGTCTTTGTTTTTCATTTATATGTTAACTATGCCGGGTATTGGCTTAATGGTTAGGATGGTGGGCTTGCGATCTGAGGACCCTGAGTTCAAATCCCCCTTGGCTGCTGAATTAATACCGGGTGGGGTTGACTCTGTCTGTCATCCTTCCGGGTCGGCAAAATGAGTGCCAGCTTGCTGGTATCCTGCGTGGGAGTGGCGACCCGTCCAGGATTGTGCCCAACAGCCAAGGAGACTGCTTTGGCAGCACCAATGCTCTGCACAGAGTATGGTCCCAATGGATGGATATATGTTGACTGCTTTTAACATTTCCATGTGGTACATCCTTTGGCACCTCGGTGGTGCCTGTTTCTGTCTGTGTTGTCACTGATGATTCACGAACAAGTGATGAAACCGGTCTGGCAGCTGAGGGTATGTGTCTAGCATTGGGATTCTCATGTGTGTACTATTTGTGAATGTCTTTACAGCTGTGGAGAAACTATGGGAAAGGTTTGAAAAAGCAAAGGGATTAACTTGCGTAGCCTTTCGTTGTTGCTTTATGCAGCTTTCTTCGACTGGAAGAGCATGGGAAGAGTCGATTTATTTATATAATCCTACCCACCTGAGTTTAATTGATTAGGTGAGAGCTAATTGGTTATTCCCTCCATTCACAGGTGAGAGATATGAGTGGATCTTTGTTTTTCATTTATATGTTGACTGCTTTTGACATTTCCACATGGTACATGCTTGGGAGCCTCATTGGTGCATGTTTCTGCATGTCACTGATGATTCACCAACAAGCGATGATACCGGTATGGCAAATGAGGGGGTGTATAGCATTGGGATTCTCATGTGTGTACTATTTGTGAACATCTTTACAAAAGACCCAAAACACCCCGAAGACCCAAAAAGACCCAAAATACCCCAAAGACTTAAGAGACCAAAATACCTGAAAGACCAAAGAGACCCAAAAGACCCCGAAGGCCTAAAATACCCAAAATACCTGAAATACCAAAAAGGCCCCAAAGACCGAAAATACCCCAAAGACCTAAAAGAGCCTGAAGACCTCAAAGACCCCGAAAACCCAAGACCTCGAAGACTCAAAATGCCCCAAAGACCCAAACGACCCAAAAGACCCCGGAGACCCTGAAGACCCAAAAGACCCTGAAGACCCAAAAGACCCTGAAGACCCTTAAATACCCAAAAGACCCCAAAGATCCAAAAATGCCACAAAGACCCTGAACACTCAAAACACTAAAAATACCCCAAAGACCCAAAAGAACCTGAGAAATCAAAACACCCAAAAGACCCCAAGTACCGAAAAGACCCTGAGGACCCTCAAAAACCTAACACACCCAAAGAACACAGAGGACCCAAAAGACCCAAAGGACCCAAAAGACACAGATTATGCAAAAGACCTCGAGGACCTAAAAGGCCCAGGGGATCCAAACGACCCAAGAACACAAAAGACCACGAGGACCCAAAATACCTAGAGAACTCAAAATACCTAGAAGACCCAAAATATCCAACGGGACTATCTGGGAACGATGGAAATTCTGCATCATGTAAAATGTGACTTCAGGTTGTCAACCACACACACGCACACACACACACACACACACCACACAATCCCAAGTCCTAAACCCCCTCTCCAACTCTGTCCTTCTCTGCTCCCACTACCACCACACCCAAACTCTGTGCTCCCCTCACATTCTTCAAATCTCAAATCCCCTCCCAACTCGAAATCCTCAAATCCCCTCCAACTCGAAGTCCTCAACTCCCCTCCCCCCCACCCCTCAAACGCTTCAAACCCCTCGATCCCAACTCTGTCCCTCTCTGCCTCTGCTCCCCCAACCGAACTCTGTCATCCTCATCCCCTTTTCTTCTTCCAGTCCTCAATTGCTCCAAACCAAGTACTCACCCCCTTCCACACGACAAGTCCTCAACCCCCCCTCCCAACTCCATGCCCCCTCACCCCAACTCTATGTCCTCCCCTCCCCATTTCTTCCTTTCTTAACAACATTACACAGGGAACTTTGGTGCATGAGAATGCCATTCGGCCTATCATGCATGTTTTGTTCCTGTTCCTGTTTTTAAGAACAATGTTAAAATTAAAAATGTTAAATTCACATCACTTCCCACTTTCTTCACTTATCCAACAATAATTCAGGATCAGTGTTTGTGTGTTTGTTTGTTTGTCATGCTACTCCTTCAACAGTTGTGGGCTGATTAATCCAGAACTTGCTACATATGATCAGCGTGACCCAATTAGTGCATAGGGGTGTTTTTATCTTTGCCAGTAGTCTTGGGGGGGGGGGGACACGCAAATTCTCCATGTAAATGTGTATCATGTAGGACCGCCTCCAGATGGGGGAGGGTATTACAAGTCTTCACCATTTACAGTGCAGTATTCCTGCCCCCATGTTTTCCAAGTGATGAATGTTTTGAATTGTATGCAGAAGGTATGTTTTTACTTCCTGCACATATGTAACTTCTTGGGTTTTTTTTGGGGGGGGGCTCTGTCTGAGGTGAGTAATCTCACCGTGAAGATCTCTGTACGTGAAGCATCTATGCCACACTTGATCTGGTTGTAGTGGGGCAGATATGAACAAAAATTGCTCGAAGTGTCACATCCGGCAGAAAGTTTGAAATTTTGCATACAGGGGTATTTTGACATGCTGAGTTCAAAAATTGGCGGATCCAAGAGGTCTGACCAATGGACGGCCCGCCATCTTGAATTCCAATATGGCCGCCATGACGAAACATTGAACATTACTATCTATGGTTCATGACCTATGGCCCTGAAATTTGGTACACAGGTGCATTTTGAGATAATGAATTCAATATGGAAAAATTTGAAATGAATGACAAACTTATGGCCGCCATTTTGAATTCCAATATGGCCGCCAAGACGAAATGTTGAAATCCCGGTTCTTTGCAAAAGCAATACCAATTCAATGGATCCCTAGTTGACGAATCGTATAACAGTCAGAGCTCATTTCAAAGTATATTTCGTACCAGTTGGCAGCCGTAACATGCTGCAAGCTTTTTTCCATCCGTTTACTTCTCCTACTGCTCATCTCGGAAGCATTGTCCAGAGCAGAAACATAGTTCTGTGCATGGTAGATTAGCAGCAGAACATTTGCAATTTCCAGCACACCGTTTTTTACACTTGCACTTGATCATGTCTCCGCACCCTTTTGACGCCTCTGGCATTACTGTCCAAAATGGATGCCAGACATCATCTGCATTTTTAGCCCATCCCAATCTGCAGGTGAAGGCAGCTCTGGGTTAGCAATTTGGGACTGTCCCCAGATGTGACCGGCCTGAAAGACTGCCCTCTTCACATGTTGACGCAGTGCCTCTTTTGTTGGTGGAATATTTCCGATTGCCGATTTCCCTGAGCAAACAGCTGCTTGCGTGCTTCGTTCACTTTCTTCAGAGGGAAGTTCTACTGTACAGCACACGAAGAACCTCTCTATGTTGTCCATGTCATCAATGTGTTACTTCCGCTGGTGCATGTGAGAGATGATTGAAGACCTCCCCAAGTTTGGCATGGAATTCCATATGCTCCACACAGTCTTTTTGCCAATCCCACATATGGCAGAAACAGTATCGCACCCGGAAACAGTATGCAGAGAATAGAACCCCCATGAGCGTTCAGGGCCAATGTGAGTCGCAATAGTGTGAGCAGCAATGTGCCTGAAATAGTTTCCATGTCCAAATGCCAACCACATTGCACAACCGTCCATAATGCTTGCCATTTTTCCGGCAAGAAAGTGTTAAATTTCGCATACAGGGGTATTTTGGGGCGTGAATTTCCCAAATTTCTACTGCCTTCGACAAAATTACAAACCCATCAGTAGATTTGAGATGCAACAATTTTCCAGTTATCATAATAATGCTCAAATGATTTAACATTATGACATTACCATACACTGTGCTATTAAAGCAATGAAAAACATCGATGTTTGTCTTGCGGCCATATTGGAATTTAAATGGTGGCCATACCGTTTTTCAGACATTTCAAATTATTGAAGTCAGCAGTCAACATACCCTTGTGTACCAATTTCAGCGCCACAGGTCATTTAGAACCCAAGATAGGGATTTTCAACATTTCGTCTTGGTGGCCATATTGGAATTCAAGATGGCGGCCGGTCCATTGGTTAGATCTCTTGGATCCGCCAATTTTTGAAATCAGCGCCCCAAATACCCCTGTATGCGAAATTTCACACTTCTGCCGGAAATGAACATCTTTTCACATACCATCTGCCCCACTATTGATCAGTTCCCCAGGTGAGAAACTCTTCTGGTCTTGGGGGATTTCATTGCATCGACTGTCACTGATTGGGTTGGTTATGAGACAAGTGTCAGTCCCCATGGGTCTGGAACTGTAAACCACTAAGTTCCTTGACTTTGCAAGAAATCGTGGACGTCGGTTGGCTGGTTCATGGTTTCAGTGCCCACAGGCTCATCACTGGACTTGGTATTCCAACACGGGTGGTGTGGCAAAGGAGATTAACCACATGCTCGTTGATGGTCACTGGAGGATGATCCAAAATTTCAGGGACTACCGGAGTGCTCAGTTCCTCAATACCAACAACAGGCTTGTTGTAGCATCTCTGAAGTTGCAGCTTAAATCCAGGAGAATGGTGCCATCCCAGCCGAGACTGGATGTTGGCAAGCTCAAGGATAAGAGGGTAGCTGAGGAGTTTGTGAACAGGCTGAGTGGGGATTTGGGGGGGGGGGGGTGTCTGGATGCTTTGGGAAATCCTGCAGAGCTATGGAGTGCCATTAAGACCACCATCCTTGATGTTGCCAGTGTGTGGAAGTCAAAAATCAACCCCATCTTGTAAATGTGCATAATAGTCTGCATTAACAAGGTATGGACGTGTAAGGTGATAATATAGCTCTGTGAATCACAGGACTGTTATCAGGCCTTGGTGTTTTTGCATTAATTATGTTTCCAAATGCTTATAATATGCTAAAAGATGTGTAGACACATGATGATGAACTAAAATCGTTTTTCTTATATGAAATGATCATGGGTAAATTGCTATAGCTGCTTTGTTGACGCCAAGCACCTTCCTGGCCTTGTCGTTTTGGTTCTGTACTTTTTCTTCTCGTACTTCCTCTTTGAACTGAAAATGTGCTGTTGTTCCTACGTGTCTTGTGATTGACACCCCAGGCTTGTGCCAGGGGCTGGAGATTTGTCATGAATTATTGTGAAAATTGTGTAAAAATTTGTGCATTGTGCTTATTGGGTGAACTTCGACCTAGTATTTCGACCTAGTATTTGCTGACAGAGACTTTGAGTGCTCCTTCTCGTTTTTCTCCCCTCTTAGCAAGTCTCTGAATTATTTATTTCTTTGCAAACCATCACATGTTGTTTAGTCAGTGTCAGATGTCCTTCAAATGACCCATCCCTCTTTCCAAGTTGTATATAAGTCAGTCCTCTGGCACTGTAGAGCCAGAGGAGTTTCAAAGCTGATTGATGCTTTGCTTTTTACCATGCACATGACCTGTAAACTAATTCAACCAAGGGTAGTCTTCGGAGTTTTTTCAACGACAGGTGGACGTCTTGGAACTCACCAGAGGGCAAAGAAAAATTTTGTCTCAAGGGACGCTGCATACCATTGACCAGAGTCGCAGGGCCAGGCTTAATAGCAGAGCTGAGCTGTTCGGGGAGTTGAGGTGAAAACTGTACATGCGCTGAGGGTGGACAAGGAGGCCTATGTGCGAGGAAACTGTGATGGGGTAGAGAATCACCTGTGGTCAAGTGATTCTCGTCCTGCTTACAGGGGAATTTGCGTATTGCGTTCCTCCAAGCCCATCCCTCGGTGAACTGCAGTTAGATTTGAGGGTGGTGGGCTCTTGGCAGAGGAGTCCGAAGTGAAGGTCCGCTGGGCCGGTTACTTTGAGCGGCTGTCCCAGGCTGATCCATCAGCAGTTGAGTTGGATGTCAGGGGTGTGACTATCCCTATTGCTGACCCTCCAATCAACTGTGATCCACCTTTGCTTGTTTAAACACAGGCTGCAGTGAACCGGTTGAAATGGGGTAAAGCTCCTGGGATCTGTTGCATCCATGCTGAACTTCTCAAGGCTGATGGATATGCTGCACTTGTGTCGTTGCATGCATTTCTGTGCTCTGCCTGGAACACAGGCATCATCCCAACTGACTGGAAGAGGGCCCTTGTTGTCCCTCTCTGGAAAGGGAAGGGTGATCGCCAAGACTGCAGCAACTACCGAGGGGTGACGCTGCTCTCAGTGCCGAGCAAGGTCTTTGCTCGGATAATTCTTGATAGGGTTCTCCACCATCTGCTTGAGCACTAGCGCCCAGAGCAGTCAGGCCTTTCAAAAAAGAGGTCAACGATTGACCGCATCCTTGCTCCTTCGGGTCCTCACCAGAACGCAGCCAAGAGTTTCAGCAGGGGTTGCAGCCTATGTTGATCTTTGTAAAGCGTTCGATTCAGTTAATCGAGATGCCCTCTGGAGGATTCTTGGTCTTCATGGGTGCCACCAAAACTGATCAATCTGATGTCTGAACTGTACTCGGAAACTGAGATTGCTGTGAGATGTGGTGGTACCATCTCCGACTTATTTCCAGTTGTTACTGGAGTTCATCAGGGGTGTGTACGGCCCCAAACTTTTCAGCACTTGCATGGACTGGATTCTCGAGAAGATGTTGGAAAGATCAAGCTGCGATGCTTCGTTTGGGAATGTCAAGATCTCTGATCTTGATTTTGCAGATGACGCAGTCATCATTGTGTAGGCTCTGGATATCCTTTTGGGGTCCCTTGAGGTGCTGAATGAGGAGTCAGAGCCACTGGGATTACGGGTTTCCGGGGTCAAAACTAAGATCCAGGCTTTCAATGACATCTTGGATGCTGCTGTTTTGTCTGTACGTGTTTGTGGCGAGAATGTTGAGGTCACGGAGAGATTCACTTACCTTGGCAGTGATATTCATGCCTCTGCTGGCTGTGAGCCAGAGGGTCAATAGATGTCTGGGTCGGGCCTGGGGAGTCATGGATTCACTGGATCATGGGGTGTGGTGCTGCGGTACTTGTGCGGGAGGCGAAAGTCCGAGTCTTCAGGTCCTTGGTGCTTCCAGTCTTGCTCTATGGATGTGAGACTTAGACTCTGACCAGGGATCTGAGACAGCGACTTAAATCCTTTGGAACCAGGTCTCTTCGGAGAATCCTTGGCTATCATTGGTCAGACTTTGTGTCAAACGAGCGGTTGTTGAGGGAGACTCAAATGATATTTGTTACCTGCATAGTCTGTGAGCATCAGCTGCGGCTGTATGGACATGTGGCTCTTTTTCCTGACGCTGATCCTGCTCACCAGATTCTCTCAGCGAGGGAGCCTCATGAGTGGAGGAGGCCATTGGGCCGACCACGTGCCTCCTGGTTGCAGCAGGTTGATCAGCATCTCAAGGAGATGGGGATGGGCCAAACATCTGCCTGGGGGATGGCAAGACGGAGGCCCCTGGAGTACCAGCGGAAAGTGGATGCAGCGACGCTCGCTCTGCTCCGGCGCATGTTCCCATACCTGACCTGACCTGATATGTAGCACGATATCTTAAAAAAGTTGGATGGATTCGGCCAAAACTTGGTGGACAGTTTGGTTGTGTGACCTTGCCTCGACAAATTGATTTGAAATATTTTTTGGAGTTCTTGTTTGAAATATTTTTATTGCTTGATGCTTGGAGTTCAGTGCCATGTGTGAAAATCCAACACTGGAAGCACCTCTGAACTGTGTTTCTTGCTTTGTCCTCAAAGGACACCTTGTAGGTTTGCTGAAATGAGAGTCGTATGATTGTTTTGAAATTTATTGAATTGCTGAATGTCAATTTTTTTCCCCCTATCTGTATTATTGTGTTGCACCACTGAATATCTCCAATTATTTTTTCCAGGAATGAAGTGCACGTTTTGGAATATTATTGGAGAATGGAAAAACTGAGTAACTGTCTTAAATGCCTTTATTAATTTTTATCCATTGTTCTTTCTACTGACATGAGTCAGGAGGGTCATAAGGCAGCTTCTGTTGCTTTGCAGGCTTGTGGCCCCACTGGAGAGCTTGACTGTGGAAGCAACATGTTTCTCAGAGGGTCCTGCCTTGTACATGATGATTCCTTCAGCATTATTGATCATTTTAATGTTGGTCTTGCTCAAGGTGAGATAATTGTATAAAAGTGTGCAAAAAAAACTTTAAGAAATAGAACTTAATATTTTTCCTTGTCACTTCACTCCACCCCGTTTGTTCTTCTCATATCAATGCATTGTATTCTAATTGAACATAATTTGTATTTTGATTCAAAAGGGTTGGTCTTTTTAGTCTTTCCACTAGAGTACTTGCCTCATGATGCTGTGATCCTGGCTTGAAATGTATATAAAGTTGTATTTTTCGATTGTATACTTCATTCATTAATTCATTTGTGTGCAGCAGATAGCTGCTAGTAGCCTAATTACTGCAAAAAGCGAATGCGCCGCTGATGGTGTCCCCTGCAGGTTATGGCAGGAATTTGGACAGGATGCCAGCGATAACTCACCTGCAATTCATCTCAAGACACCGTGGGATCTTTAACATCCTCCAGATAATGCAGGCAGACAGGACCCCCGACTTAACGTCCTTGTGATGGATGGCACTCTCATTAACACAACTTCATTTTTGCAACAGTAGCTTTATAGTTGGGCTGAAAATGGAAACGAGACTTGGAAAGCTCAAAGGGAAATGAGCTACCTCTGCACCAACCTCTCAGAAGATTGTTACCTCCACCACCGCAGGTGAAGGAGGTTATGTTTTCACCCCCTTTCTGTCTGTTTGTTTGTCTGTTCGTTTGTTTGTCTGATTGTTTGTGTGCAGGATACAGTTTGTGTGTGTGACCATGATGAATTGATTCGATTTTGGTGAAGATCCGAATCCGGATCTGGATACGAGAATTATTTAATTTTTAAAGTGATTCTTCACCATTGAGAGATCGGGCCAAAAACGACATAGAGCATGATATTTAAAAAAATGTATTGGGCCAGATATGTTCTCATGGATCAGGCATTGCTTGGTGGAGGTATGCGCTCTACTGAGTGTCCTTTCTAGTTTACTCATGTTATTGTTATTCATTTCAAAGTGCAGTGATGTCTTCTTTCGTCCAGTCATACATATTACACTGTACTTGCAAGGTCTTCTACATTCTCTCGATAAGACAGAAAAACAAGTTCAGTGGTTTAGCACGGGTATGTAGATGTAGTAATGATAACGGACTGGCACCTTTGCAGTTCTGAGATTTGGATTTTAAACGCCTGTAAGTATACTTCAGAAAATTGTGTTTAGAAGGACATTTTAGCCCCTCATGCCTGAGCCATATCAACACCACATGAATTCAACATAATAATTATTGACTTGCATATTTGTTTTTTGGGGGGTTAAGAAGACTTTTGTAGGGTGATTAATAAACATCGACAAAACGTTCAGTTTTTGGCAAGACCCTCTCACAGACATCACAATCACTATACATGTCCACAATCACCCACCCATACCCAAGGTACCGACGAGTCCTACCAATGTCCATGTGTCCCTCTGTCCCCAATGCTTTTAGGTACCTATCTAATTCTAATTTAAACTTATCTACTGTCTCAGCTGCCACTACCTTTCCAGGGAGACCATTCCATGCATTAAGTACTCCATAAACTTAAGCCACTTGGCAAGCCGATTGGTAATGGAACACACACACACCCCCCCTGGAACGACCTGTAGCCGAAATGCAATGCATCACTCCAGTCAATATCGGAACCCGAGCCCGACATTCACTGTTTCTCTATGGATACCGCCATTTGGATCAAGGTGAGATCATGGTGTGACATCACAGGCAAAATCGAAAATCGATACTTTAGGGCTATTTTTGACACTTCCTGATGGCAATTTTTAAAAAAAATTCCCCTTCAAATTAGGCTGTGATGAATGATTTTCAATGGTTTTCAGTTTTTTTTTTGAGTTTGGGGTTCCCTTTAAAGCACTCAATACCTCCCTGCTGAACCACTACACCCTCATCTCTTTCTGTCAAGCTTTACACCTCATTGAATATACTTTCTCTGTACATTTCACCTTTGCTCCTTGAACTTTTCCAATTTCTCTGATGCTGACTGGCATCTTGTTAGCTTGTCCGATTGATTGTATCGAACTGTGCCTCATACCCCAAATTTCCTTTCTGAAATGTAATCGCCTGTCCTTTACTATCTAATGAACCGAACTCTCCACACTTATTGAATATTTGCACCACTAATGTCATGGTCACTTGTCCTTCAATGCTCTCTGACCTCTACCTTCTCCATTAAAAATAGGTCTAATAATTACATAAAAAATAGGTCGAACACGGTACTCACCCTCATAGCGTATAGTCGAGATGCAAACAGCCATTTCAGCGGCAAAGCGTGCTTTGTGTCATTATGAAGTTTTTTTGGTTGATTCATCATCTCTGCGCTTTCCTGAATCAGAATCAGCCGGGTGCCAGACTCGAACCCTTGAGGAATTCTTTTTAGAGGCGAAAAACAAAATGGCCACCACCAACTTTCGATAAATTCTGTTTTGTTGCATATCTTCACTTCTAACGCATTACACACACAATTTGTGTGTCTACTACTATGTTTCATCGACAGACAAGGTAAACGTTGATGATTCTCTCAAGATTGGATGACAACAGATGGTGGAATTTGAATCTGGATGGCCAACAAGCTTCAACAAGACACAACCAAGAAGTGACCCTGATGACTTCGACAAAAAGAGCATCAAGCTGGATGGAAGGCAGTATATGATACCGAATTGATCTACACCCGAGTCTATGTCTCCAACAATACAGGGATATTATGTATCAAGGATGTCCTCTTTACGAACTGTCCCCTGTCCAGCCTCCTTGTTTGATGAGAGCGGTGGATGCGGGCTCAGTCGAAAGCAATCCTGAAGACAAAACTCCAAGTTGAGCAATCAAGTCAAATCCAAGGTGTTCCAGATGCTGTCATCATCGATGGATGCGCCATTTATGGACTGTACATTGGCCCACAAATGGTACAGTTGAGGATTATGTGATCAACTTCATGGGAACCATCAAATACCACCTGGAGTGTTGTGAGGTATACCTGATTTTCGACAGGTGCATCAAATCAGCACTAAACAAATGGAGATCCAGTCGCGCAGGTCAGATTCAAGTCGAAAACATCAACTCAACTTGCACACAACACTTCCAGGAAAAAGTGGTCCTAAATGTAGCCTACAACAAAGTACAACTGATCGATTTGATCTGTCAGTATCTGATGACCCACATTGTGGACAACCAACCAAACTGGGATCACCGAAAAGATCCTACACTAGTACAAGTATGGAACAATTCCACTCTCCAGAGGCAGGATCTGAAAACACACCATGAAGAAGCAGATGTCATCATCATCCATCACTTAGTTAGAATTGTGTCAGGTGTCAGTGGTGACGCACATCAAAGGGTCTGCGACGATACAGATGTCTTTGTCCTGTTGATTCATGTCTACCTCGAGGAAAAGATGACTGTGGATGTCAGCATGGAGAGTCTGTGCTGGGAGGGCGAACGTAGACATTCGCCAAACAGCACTGAAACACAAAAGCATCGCCAAATATCTGCCTGCTGTACATTCTGACCGGAGCGATACTGTGTCGTATTTGTTTGGCATTGGAAAGGCCACAGCACTAAGGTACTAATGGGCGGACATCATCCCACCTTACTGGTCAGCTGAAGCAGACGAGGCAAAGATGATATCTGAGGCAACTACCTTCATTGCTGCCTGTTATGGTTCCAAAGTCGAAGGTGATATGTCCACACACCGGTATCAGTTGTGGAAGTCTAAGATGGCCAACTCCAAGATTACCTCTGCTCCGAAATTGAAGTCATTGCCCCCATCTCATGATGCCTTTGTTCAACATGTACATCGGCTCACTCAAGTCAATATATGGAAATCGGCCACTCGTCAGACCCTCCGAACTTGATCCATCAAGTATGGATGGCAAGAAGGTGAGGACGGTGCGAGTTGTGTCCAACCACACTTCACCTGATGTGTCTGCTGCACCAGTCACCATTCGCGGCTGATCAAGTGTGGATGCTCCACCAGCCGGCCATGTTCCACCGGGAGGTGGTTGTGTGGCAGCACAGATGTCATGTTCGATGTTTTGCAGTTGTAATGCTGGATCAGACTGTTGTAACGAACAGACAAGGGCAGTAGCTGCTAATCACGACGACGATGACGAAGATTGAACATAATGTAGAACCTTAACAAAGTTAATATTGTTTGCCTAAAAATATAAAGTAATTTTAAAATCATATACATGTCATACTTACTTTAAGACATACCCAAAGTTATAGTCAACATCCACATGTATCCGGATATATGTTTAAAAATCGTATTCCAATATTATCAATTCATTGATCATTGCAAGTAAGTTACTCAGCCGTCGTTGACTATTATTGTACGTAGTATTAATATTTGAGGGTTCATCAATAATTTCTTACTCGAAGTGATCAGTGGAACTGCAAAATAGCCATTTTTCATATTAAAATGGTGGCCTCTTGAAAATATGAGACAGGTCTTATATATACACCTTCAATTTTATCATTATCGATTCCTTGACCATGAAAACATAGTAGTAGACACCAAAATTGTGTGTGTAAGTGCGTTAGAAGTGAAGATATAGCCCAAAACAGAATTTATCGAAAGTCGGTGGTGGCCATTTTGTTTTTCGCCTCTAAAAAAAATTCCTCAAGGGTGCGAGTCTGGCACCCGGCTGATTCTGATTCAGGATAGCTCAGAGATGATGAATCAACCAAAAAACCTCATAATGACGTCACAACATGCTTTTTCACATTTCCGCGCGACTATATCTACACACTGGCGTTAAAAGCAATTCTCAACTAAGTTTAGAAATTCCTAATCTGCTGTGCTCCTTTCACTGGTTCCTGGTGGAGAGAGAGATTCGGTCTTTGTAGTGCTATGGTGGACAAAGATTCCACAGTCATCTGGTCGATAAACGCCCGGATTATCGGCTGCGATAGGTATGTGCTGTTTGTTCTGGCGTCCTGGAAAGTATTCACGTAAACGGTAACCAAGTTTTCACCCTTTCTCCCTGATATACAACCACCGTCCGGTACTGTTCAAACCAAATTCCCAGCAACAGGCTGAGGTGCATTTTAAGTGTTTAGTGACTCTCAAAGAACTTTTCAGTCCTGTGATTGAGATGGTCATCTTCATGAAAACACATTTAATACATTTCAGTAAAGGTCATTATGCTTTGTTTATTCTCATTATCCCTGGACGTTGTGGTATAATATGAATTGAAATGCCTCCACGGCATCAAACAACAGGCCACGCATGATACAAGTTTCTAGGATTATTGCAAGTTGTACACAAAGTGGGAAGGGATGATAAATGGGTTTGACAAGCAAGACTGAGTGAAAGATAAGTGGTTGTGACCGTTTCTTGTCAGAAAATAATTGTTTTATGTGTTGCTGGAGAATGCATTTTTTGAGTTATTGGATAACAGCACATTATTAATGATCAGAATATCAAAGCATTCAATTGTAAAATGATGGTTTGTGAATGGAGTCGAACATTCTGCCAGGAATCTGGGACATCTCTAAAGTTTTAAATATTTTCCTCTCTTGTTCGGCAGGTTGTCCGATGCATCCTGTGGATGTCGCAGTGCTGATGGATGGTTCTGGGAGTGTTAATCGCATTGATTTTGGAAGAGCAAAGAAGTTTGTCATTGAGTTGATGAAAAGCTTCAACAACCGAGATGCACAAGTACTTTGAAGACTTACACTTTAAATCCATTTTATTTCAGCTATGTGTTTGTGCATACTACTTTCTGCTAATCAACGTTGTTTGTCTTGCAGCTCGCAGTGGTGCAATATTCAACACGAAGCAGGATCGAGCTTTCCTTTTCCCAATATAAGAATAACCCTGAGAAGATTATATCTGCTATCAATCAGAAGACTGGGGGCACAAATACAGCTACAGCTATAAAGTTTGTATTGTAAGTCAATTTTAAATAATTAATTATATGAGCAAATAACCCGTCCTTGCGAACAGATTAGTTGCCCCATTTTTATGATTTATGACTCGTTGTATCGGATTCTACCAGGTGGTGCTATGGTATACACATTTACATAGTTAGAATATTCCCTCTCATCTCCCACCCTAAACCCTGGGATGATGGTTTTTTTTTTTGGTTTTTACTCCTCAAAACCTTCCTGTGCACACCTTGAGTACAACCATCAGTTTTCAACTCCAGGAGTTCGAGAGTGAAAAGAAGTAAAACAAAGTCTCCTGAAACCAACTTGACTTCTTGATGCTTTGAATGCAAATTCTTATTACCCCCACCACCGAAGTTTAAGGAGGTTATGTTTTCACCCCTTTCTGTTGATTTGGTTGGTCTTGTCTTTGGTGTGTTGTATGCAGGATATCTCAAAAAGTTGTGGACAGATCCGCATGAAATTTTGTGGACGGATTCAGTGTGTAATAAGGACGAGCTGGTTTGTTAGATTTTTGGTGGTGAGGATTTCTGCGTGTCCTATATCCGGTGACTAGTAAATTTTTAAAGTGATTCTTCACCATTGAGAGATAGGACCAAAAACGATATATAGCACGATATCTCAAAAGGTTGTGGACAGATTCGAATGAAACTTGGTGGACATGTTTGGTGTGTC
>CM068967.1:37101856-37113907 GCA_035128595.1 Eptatretus atami
TCTGGGCTGGTGCTCCTGCCTCTCACCTTTCTCGGCCTCACACTGTGGAAACCAAGGCATTTAGGACGATTGGTATCTCCAGCGATGACGCCGAGTCTTGGCCTCTCACTCTCTCACCGCAGGCAGGTCGGTGGTCTTTCTGTCTCTACCGTCTCCTCTCCAGTCTGCCCCCACCCCCCCCCCCCCCCATGCTCTGTCTGTGATATGTTCCCCCATATTTTCGTAGGGCACTCAAAGTCTGCCAGCAACCTCCTTCTGGTAAAACTACCAAAATCCCGAATCACTGCTCACCTTCACTCTTTCATTCCTCCTTTTTCCCGCCTTTGGAATAAACTCCCATACTCTCTTCAAACCCATTCTTCCCTCCAGGCCTTCAAAATAGCCGTTCACCACCACCTCTTATCTTCCGCCATCCAAAACCTCGATCTTTTCTACCCCCGTTAATCCACCTCCAACCCACCTTCAAATTCCTTGCTTTCCTTCCTGAAAGTTCCTGTGGTGTCCATCTTGTATACCCCGTGATCCCACCCCATCCCTCTCCCTTCCACAGATCTCCTATAATGTTCTCTTTCCCCACTGTTTTGTCCATCCCTCTCCCGCACCTTTGTCTAATGCCCCTTAGCAGCTGTGCATTGTGTGTTAGCTCTCATTCGAGCCTCAACAATGGATACAAAAAAAAAGCCCCTGAGGACCCAAAAGTTCCTGAGGACTCAAAATTCCCAGAAGTTCCTGAGGACTCAAAAGACCCAAAAGTTCTCGAGGACCCAAAAATCTCAAAAAATTATCGAGACCCAAAAGTTCCTGAAGAACCAAAAGTCCCCAAAGTTCCCGCTGACCCAAAAGTTCCCGAGGACCCAAAACCCTGTAGAGTGTAGACCCTTTAAGACTCTACTATAAATGGATGAGGTGTGTGTGTGTGTTGTGTGTGTGTGTGTGTGTGTGTGTGTGTGTGTGTGTGTGTGTGTGTGTGTGTCGTGTGTTTTGTGAAGTTCTGCAAGAGCGTTCTGATGTGGAATGTAATACGGCAAAATGATTGTCATGACCTTCGAAGTTGATTAGGCTAATTAACTACAAAAAAACCGTTAGAATCCCCATGTTTTAAATACACGCCATGTTAAGTATATCAAGCAGCTTAATACGTCCTTCCACCACAGCATGGCATTCTAATTACAAAATAAATAGCAAAAACAATGATAACATTGTAACATAGCATATATTAATTAATACTAATAATATTTACAACAATAAGAAGAGCAAGCCGATAGGCGGACATGGGTAGTCGACTACCCAATAGAACCTGATGCGATGGCCCTTTCGATGGGGAATGACCTGAGGATTAATCACAAGAAAATTCATGATTCCAGCTTCAATGGTTAATGCTGCAGATTGTTTTTTCGTTTAAATACCCCCACATTTAGAGGTTTTTCGGCCGTTGCTAGGCAACGGAGGGGTCCATAGCAACGGTTCTTTCTCACACATAACTAGGACATACCATGAACCTACCATACCAGTTTCATGTATATCTGACTCATAGTCTCTGAGATATAACGAACTTCGTTTTTTTATTGTTTTCGACCAGGGTTCATTCAAAGTCTATCTTCTCCGACAGTTTTCATAGGATCCGGCTGGAAATTTTTGACAATATGGCTGAATGTACTGCCCACAGTCGCTCATAGCCCGATTTTTGATTTTCGAAAAAATAAATTTTTTATGATATTTCAAATATTTCAAAGTCCCGTTGCTAGGAAACCAAAGGGGCGTTAGCAACCAGTACCTACGCGGCACAACGAGTCATAAACTGGTCCTACCACCCAAATTTCATCAAATCGAACAACTGCAAGGGGGTCAAAAACCCCCGACAAACACACACACGGACAGACCGACACCACGACCAACAAATAAGGGTAGATCAAAGATCAATAGATCAATTGATGAATAGATCAAAAAAACATTTTTTAATCGAAAAAATAAAATTTTCGAAATTTTTTTTTTCGACTCGATCGACTACCCAATATATATATATATATATCAAAAGATCAAAAAAAATTTTTAACCGAAAAAATTTTCGAAATTTTTTTTTTACTCGATCGACTACCCAATATATATATTAATATATATATATTATATAATATATATATATATTACATACAGTATACATATATTATATAGATAGATCAATAGATCAAAAAAAATATTTGAATCGAAAAAAAATTTTTTTAGAAAAAAAAAATTTTCCGACCGATCGACTACCCAATATATATATATATATAGATAGATCAAAAAATTTTTTAATCGAAAATCTTTTTTTTTAGAATTTTTTTTTTTCGACTCGATCGACTACCCAATAGTAGTATCACATGGCAATAATAATTATGAACACATAATCCCCAAAGTTGGCTCCAAGCACTTCTGGCTTGGAGAAAGGCAAGCTAATGTTCAAGCAGTACAGCAGGTGGGTATGCAACAAGGCTGTGAAGGTCAATGAAAATTTGGTCCATCGGATCAATGGGGCCACTACTCCAATAAAAGATTGGATGATGTTATTGACTCGAAGTTTGATGTAATCGGCTTTTTAATTTATTTTGCTTTTCCAGTACACCAGCCTCATTGGAGGTGGGAAAGGCACGCTCAATAAAGAACTTGCACATCTTATTTGATTCTTTTTTAAGCCTGAATCGTTGCTGCACAGATGGTGGCACCTGAGGATTTGGTACTATGGGATTGAACTTTTGATGTGGGAGTGATGGAGGATGAATGTCATAGGTAGCTTTGTAAATCTGGAGGTTTGTAAAGGACAGTGAAGGCATGAATGTTCTCTCTTGCTGAAATGTTAACGTCGAGAAATTTGACAGAGGTATTGACACTAGATTTTTTTAAAAGTGACTTTAAGTGACTGAACGCTTCCAAAAAAAACTGGTATTCGACACATTCATGTGGAACAAGGGCAATAGGAGCATTCATTCGACATTGAGATGAATAAGAAAGACATTTAAGTTGGCAAGATTTTGAACCTTACGATGCTGAACCAACTCACGATTTTTTGCTCCTGTCTTTGTCCAGGAGAGGGTGATGTGGAGACGTCGTTTGAGATGGAGCTGGCGAGTGCTGGTCTGAGTGCACACCTAACAGACGTGTGTATTACATTTGGAGCAGAACAGAGTAGACGATGGATAATTGAGATTATTATTTTGAAATTTCTTTGATAGGTGTGACGACCTTTTACCATGAATGGCTGACAATGTAGATCAGAGGTAACACACGAATCACCTTTGATCTGTCTCCTTTTGGTTGATTAGGGTTCGTCTGTTTACAATATTTTACAGTGCCTTCAGAAAGTATTCACACCCCTCGACTTTTTGTCACATTTTGTTGTGTTACAGCCTGAATTTAAAATGGAATTAAATTTAAATATTTTGTCATCAAGCTACACAAAATATCCCATTTAGACAAAGTGAGAACATGTTCTTAGAAATTTTTACAAATAATTAAAAATGAAAAGCTGAAATGTCTTGCATCAATAAGTATTCAACCCCTTTGCTATGACACTCCAAATTTAGCTCAGGTGTATCCAATTTCTTTTGATCATCCATGAGACGTCTCTACAACTTGATTGAAGTCTACCTGTGGCCAATTCAAATGATTGGACATGATTTAGAAAGAAACACACCTTTGTATATAAGATCCCACAGTTGACAGTGCATGTTAGAGCAGAAACTCAACCATGAAGTCGAAGGACTGTCCGTAGAACTCCGAGATAGAATTGTGAAGAGGCATAGATCTGGGGTATAAAACAATTTCTGGAGTGTTGAAAGTTCCCAAGAGCACAGTGAGCTCCATCATTAGGAAAAGGAAAGAATATGGAACTACGGAAACTCTTCCTAGAGCTGGTGTCCGACAAAACTGAGCAACCAGGCAAGAAGGACCTTGGTCAGGGTATGACCAAGAACCCACTGAGTACTCTGACAGAACTACAGAGTTCCTTGGCTGAGATGGGAGAACCTGCCGGAGGCCAACAGTCTGCAGCACTTCACAAATTTAGGTTTTATGGTAGTGTGGCCATACGGAAGCCACTCTTGAGAAAAAGGCACATGAGAGCACGTTGGGAGTTTGTAAAAAGACGCGTGAAAGACTGAAGAATGAGGCAAAAGATTCTGTGGTCTGATGAGATGAAAATTGAACTCTTTTGCCTGAATGCGAAGTGCTATGTCTGGCAGAAAACGAGCACAGCTCATCACCCTTCTAGCACCTTCCCTACCGTGAAGCATTGTGGTGGCAGCATCATGCTATGGGGATGCTTTTCAGTGCAGGGACTGGGAGACTTGTAAGGCTAGAGGGAACAATAAATGGAGCCAAATACAGGCAAATCCTTGAGGAGAACTGCTTCAGAGTGCAAAAGACCATTGACTGCAGCGAAGATTGATATTCCAACAGGACAATGATCCCAAGTATGCAGCAAAAGCAACACTGGAGTGGCTTCAGAACAAGAACATGAAAGTCCTTGAGTGACCCAGCCAAAGCCCAGACTTGAATCCCATTAAGAATCTGTGGAAAGACTTGAAGATTGCTGTTTACTGACGCTCCCCATCCAACTTGACAGAGCTTGAGCAAATCTGCAATGAAGAATGGGAGAAAATCCCCAAATCCAGATGTGCAACGCTGATGGAGACATACCCAAGAAGACTCGAAGCTCTAATCGCTGCCAAAGGCACTTCTACAAAGTGTTGACTCATGGGTTGAATACTTATTGATGCAAGACATTTCAGTTTTCATTTTTAATTAATTTATGGAAATTTCTAAAAAGAACGTTTCCACTTTGTCATTATGGGGTATTTGTGTAGATCGGTGACAATTTAAATTTACCCAATTTTTCATTCAGGCTGTAGCACAACAAAATGTGACAAACTTGAGGGTGTGAATGCTTTCTGAAGGCACTGGTGGGTGCTGTATCGTTGGAAGTGGATTACCAATTCTTTCAAGCAAAATACGTACCTGAAGATGAACCCTTTAAAGTGCAACAAAACACAAATTTCAATAACACATGGTTACTTTAGATCTGAGCATTATCATAAAAAAAACACATATCCATGTATTTTTTTAAATTGCACCATTAACAAGCAATTGTAACAGTGCACTTCCCAGTATTTTCTTTGGAGCAGTCATATCTTTCCTTCATTGTGATCCACGTTTGGTGTGAAAATTCACGTGATTAAAAATAAATAAATCACATGCACACACTGCAACAGAGTGCCGATTCATCCAGGATTGGTTCCTAGCCTTCATAGGTTTCTCAATTCGTCGGGAACTCCCAAAATTAGGTCAAGAGTATGGGCTTCCAATCTCCATTATTGTTATGTGTACATAAGGTGCAGGGGTGGTAGTGGGGAAAATACAATCGAGAAATAGAAAGTAATAAGGAGGGTGGTGGCCTTTGTTTTACCTAATATTCTGCTAGTCTTGTTGCCCACGTCCATGGTTCATTTTCAGAGTAATATCCTGCTTGGAGCTGCTGGTGCTTATGAATGGAGAGGAACTGTTATTTACAAAACTCGTGGAGCAACAGTTGTTGGAAAGAGGACCCCGACCCCATGATCTCTGTCTGATAAAGACGGCTATCTTGGTGAGCTTCTTCCTCTTATCAAGTCTCTTTCCACATTCCTAATAGGGAAAGATAGTGGGGAAGGGTATGATTGTGTCTGTTGTGAAAGGTTCAGTAATGGTGTAAAATATTATAAGTCTTGGACGGTAAAGTGTAATACAGGTTATTGTTCACATTCTGGTGATGTGGCCTCATCTTTATTATTTAAAAACATTTCAAAAAAGAATTAGGTTGGACAACTTTGCCCACAAACCCACATGTCCACTTCCAGTGGAATACAAAAAGGCGATGATGAAAACGACCTCAGGGCTCATCATTTGTATTTTCAGTAACACGATGCCCCTTTCCCTTGGGAATACTTAATATCTGGCACACGATGAAGACAACTCGGCGGTCCAACCTGAACCTTGCCTGCTGGGCAGCTGTACTACTTTGTGGTGTCTTCAGTTTTGAATACACACAGTTGACTGAACCATATTTCAGGGCAGCCAATCGTTGCATCATAAAGTATCCTGTTTATTTGGAGGGGTTATTAAGCTGTCTTTTGGGTCCATGGCATTCGTAGACATTAAATATATCATAGCACTTTTCAAAAAATAAAGAGTCGGCGATTGATTGTCGGATTGGAAGGTGATGGCAATCAACCCAGTGTACCTCCTGCCTCAAATGGCATTGGTGGCCCATAAATTCAGCAACAGAAGATAGATGAATGCACATTACGACTACCAATACTACTATAATCAAGTTGCTGCAACTGTTTCACAATATATTTTAGGCAGAGGGTTGTAGAGGAAGTTGATTAAGTTCCTATCACTTGGGCCTTCGTCAAGCCTGATCCTGAGTACTTGTAATTTGCAGGATACTCTGTGACCACAGTTCAGCATGAGGGCGTAAGCATGTTGTGTCTGGTGCCCCTCGCTGGCAACACGAGGGAGTGTCTTCTTGTTTGACATTCCAGGACATCAAAACAGATCACTGTCAAACAGAGGCTTACCAGCTTTCAGGTAATGTTTTTCTCATTGTCATGATTCATTTTTACTCTGATGTTTGGCACCTATGTTGTTTGTTGATTGATTTGGACCAGAAAAATCATCTTCTTTGCTTTTGACTGTTGGTCAAGTTATGGCTTTGAGTTTCAGGCTGGCCGGATAGCTCAGAGAAAGTGCCATCACCTCTGACATGTCTTGTCTGGGTTTGAATGCTCACCCGACTATAAACTGTCACTGGTAGGTGTTGAACCATACAATATGCTGTATTTGGAGGGGACATTTAACCAGCTGTCCTGTTTGCTAGCATTTGCTTATAGATACATCAATACCCCATGGAACCACTCAAAAAGGTATGCCATTGTGTGCCATATAGATTGCAAATTCTGATTTCCTACTTTAATATAAGTGTGTAATGTGTGGGATCGGAGGAGGAGGGAGGTTTTTTTTTTTTGTTTTTTTTTACAGAATAGGCACACTCCCAGAAATGATGATGGCTATCTTCATTGTCAGGGTAGAGGAAGTTGATGATGGCCATCTTCACTTCATTTTCAGTTTGATTAATCTACTGAGATTAATCGAATCTCAGTAGATTAATCAAACCACCTTGCCAAATTTAACTCTTACTTAATTTCACCTGTTTGTGACAAGCTCATTCTATCATTTAATTATCAGATGTTATCACATGTCCGATGTATTGTATACTTTGTTGCTTACTTCACTGCAGCTTTCCATTACTGTCTCTTTCTCCATTTGCATCCATTCTTCCTGGTGTCATAACTCCAAAATCACAGCTGGGTCCTACTTTGGAGCAGAGGTGTGTGCTGTGGACCTGCAAGGTGATGGGGACACTGACCTGCTGCTTGTCTCTGCACCGCTGTTCCATACACATGGAGATGAGGGCCGTGTTTACATTTATACTCCACTGAGAGATGTGGTATGGTTAAATAATAATACAAAATCTATAAAACATTTTCTGAATGTACATTTTGGTTGTGAATGCAAAGTATTTTTGGTCGTTACTACCTCCGCCAGCTAAGGATGGAGGTGATATTTTCACCCATGTCTGTTCGTTTGTTTGTCTGTTGTCTGTGAGCAGGATATGTCAGAGTTATGGACGGACTTGGAAACTTGTGGACAGGTTGGGTGGTGACGAGGAATAATTGATTAGATTTGGTGAAGATCCTGATCTGGAGACGGATACTATAATTTTTCAAAGTGATTCTTTACCATTGCGAGACAGGGCCAAAAACGATATATACCATGATATCTCAAAAAGTTGTGGATGAAATTTGACAAAACTTGGAGGAAAGGTTGGGGATGTGACAAGGATGAATTGTTTCGATTTTGGTGAAGATCCTAATCCAGATCTGAAAAAAAGAATTTTTTTTAATTTTCTATTGATTCTTCACAATAGATAGATAGGCCCTGTATATACTATATATACATAGAGACATATAGAGAGAAACAATATACTGCATAGCATAATATTTCAAAATGTTGTGGGCGGGTTATGAGAAAAATTGTTGTGATGATTAGGGAGGTGACGAGAACAAGCTGATTAGATTTGTTCAGTTCTGGATTCAGATCCAGCCTTTCAGTGGGATAGAAAACATAAACTGTTCAGTCTGGTGGCGGTATGCACCCTCCCGTTCTCATATTAACAGGCTCCCCTCATTAAAGAGAGGAGCACCAAGTTCATAATAACATTATTGTTGTTAAAGGGTAACTGACCTTAAAATCGCATTTCTCTTCATTAAAAATGGAAAAGAGCAAATGCTGTGATGGCCCGTAGACCAATTGTCACATACTTTGCCATTATCCATAACTTCATTGATTATTATAATATTAATGAACCACCTTTGTGCATGTTTTGTGCACAAAAAACAAAAAAAATTCAAATTTTATTTTCCAAGGCTAGTGGATCATATGTATATAGTTTTGCATTAATCTGTTAAGTGGTTCTGAGAAAGAAGATTTTTTTGCATTTTAATTTTCAGTCCAATATGGTCACCAAACCATGTGACCAATGACATCATAAATGTAATTGTTCACTCACATTGGGTCACATATCAAATTGATGACGTTTCAGGTTGTGTAAACCGGAACATGCTCAACAGGGACGAAAAAAATTTCCCCGAAAAATAAGCTTCTTTCTCCGGGGTAGGAATTACTCGGAATCGACGCGATTCCAGTTCACCACTCGATCCTTTCTGTTCCATTGTTGGAATCGAGTACAGTACTTCAGAATTGTTACACCCATCACTATTCGCACTCGAGCAAGCACTCCCAACGAATCTCTCTCGTTTTGTGAAGTTCTGCAAGAGCGTTCTGATGTGGAATGTAATACGGCAAAATGATTGTCATGACCTTCGAAGTTGATTAGGCTAATTAACTACAAAAAAACCGTTAGAATCCCCATGTTTTAAATACACGCCATGTTAAGGTATATCAAGCAGCTTAATACGTCCTTCCACCACAGCATGGCATTCTAATTACAAAATAAATAGCAAAAACAATGATAACATTGTAACATAGCATATATTAATTAATACTAATAATATTTACAACAATAAGAAGAGCAAGCCGATAGGCGGACATGGGTAGTCGACTACCCAATAGAACCTGATGCGATGGGCCCTTTCGATGGGGAATGACCTGAGGATTAATCACAAGAAAATTCATGATTCCAGCTTCAATGGTTAATGCTGCAGATTGTTTTTTTCGTTAAAATACCCCACATTTAGAGGTTTTTCGGCCGTTGCTAGGCAACGGAGGGGTCCATAGCAACGTGTCTTTCTCACACATAACTACGGACATACCATGAACTACCATACCAGTTTCATGTATATCTGACTCATAGTCTCTGAGATATAACGAACTTCGTTTTTTTATTGTTTTCGACCAGGGTTCATTCAAAGTCTATCTTCTCCGACAGTTTTCATAGGATCCGGCTGGAATTTTTGAGCAATATGGCTGATGTACTGCCCACAGTCGCTCATAGCCCGATTTTTGATTTTCGAAAAAATAAATTTTTTTATGATATTCAAAAAAATTTCAAAGTCCCGTTGCTAGGGAACACCAAAGGGCGTTAGCAACCAGTACCGTGGGCACAACGAGGTCATAAACTGGTCCTAGGTGATACAGACTTTTTTTTTGCAACTCGCATAAGTCCTGGTATCATAATTCTGATGAGCTTGATTACTAGAAAACGTGAAAATCAAACTGTTTTTTGTTTTGTTTAGTTTTGTTTTTGTATTTGTTAAAAAAGTTGTCACGCGCCATGACTAACTTGAAATTTGCATGACTTGCATGAAACCTTAATTGCTCGCTCACAGGCAGCATTAGTTGCTACTTGCTGATGTTTAGTTTTGATGGCTCTGTTTCCAGTGATTTGTGTAAGTAAGGATTTCAAGCAGTCTTGTAGGGTAGTGAGGAGCTTTTTGAAGTTAAATAAATAATGAACAGGGTTCTAGTTTTTTTTTGGAACAGAGTTGTGACCAACCCAGGCAACAGTGCAACCGAGTAGTAAAAATTTCAAAGTTGTCATGGGTGAACTTTTTTGAACAAAAAAAAAAAATCATTGATTTTCATTGTTTTCTAGCAAAAGCTCATCAGAAATGATACAGGACTAGTGGAGTTCAAAAAGTTGTATCCCGCGTATGGTCACCACAGGGACAATTTTCATCAATTTGAAAATCGAACCCTGCTGGGGGTCCAAAAAACCCCGACAAACACACACACGGACAGACCGACACCACGACCAACAAATAAGGGTAGATCAAAGATCAATAGATCAATTGATGAATAGATCAAAAAAACATTTTTTAATCGAAAAAATAAAATTTTCGAAATTTTTTTTTTCGACTCGATCGACTACCCAATATATATATATATACTAAACTACAGTCACCATCAACATAGCACATAAAAACCAACTTTTTAACCCGACCAACCAAATTTTCCGTAATTTTCTTTTTTCGACCTCGCGATCCGACCTCACCCAATATTATCCTATATCAAAGCTTAAAATT
The DNA here is from genome assembly GCA_035128595.1 of Eptatretus atami. Taxonomy (NCBI): domain Eukaryota; kingdom Metazoa; phylum Chordata; class Myxini; order Myxiniformes; family Myxinidae; genus Eptatretus; species Eptatretus atami. The sequence continues at coordinate 37,112,473 of CM068967.1, forward strand.
TACCGAATTTTCGATTTTTGACTCACGGATACCCTAATGATATCTATATATATATAATTATCATACAGTACATATATATATATAGATAGATCAATAGATCAAAAAAAATATTTGAATCGAAAAAAATTTTTTTTAGAAAAAAATTTTTCCGACTCGATCGACTACCCAATATATATATATTTAGATAGATCAAAAAATTTTTTAATCGAAAATCTTTTTTTTTAGAATTTTTTTTTTCGACTCGATGAAGGCTGACCCCATCCTATAGTCATCCCACATTGCAAATAACTACCATTACTGAACACATAATCCCCAAAGTTGGCTCCAAGCACTTCTGGGCTTGGAGAAAGGCAAGCTAATGTTCAAGCAGTACAGCAGGTGGGTATGCAACAAGGCTGTGAAGGTCAATGAAAATTTGGTCCATCGGATCAATGGGGCCACTACTCCAATAAAAGATTTGGATGATGTTATTGACTCGAAGTTTGATGTAATCGGCTTTTTAATTTATTTTGCTTTTCCAGTACACCAGCCTCATTGGAGGTGGGAAAGGCACGCTCAATAAAGAACTTGCACATCTTATTTGATTTTCTTTTTAAGCCTGAATCGTTGCTGCACAGATGGTGGCACCTGAGGATTTGGTACTATGGGATTGAACTTTTGATGTGGGAGTGATGGGAGGATGAATGTCATAGGTAGCTTTGTAAATCTGGAGGTTTGTAAAGGACAGTGAAGGCATGAATGTTCTCTCTTGCTGAAATGTTAACGTCGAGAAATTTGACAGAGGTATTGACACTAGATTTTTTTAAAAGTGACTTTAAGTGACTGAACGCTTCCAAAAAAAACTGGTATTCGACACATTCATGTGGAACAAGGGCAATAGGAGCATTCATTCGACATTGAGATGAATAAGAAAGACATTTAAGTTGGCAAGATTTTGAACCTTACGATGCTGAACCAACTCACGATTTTTTGCTCCTGTCTTTGTCCAGGAGAGGGTGATGTGGAGACGTCGTTTGAGATGGAGCTGGCGAGTGCTGGTCTGAGTGCACACCTAACAGACGTGTGTATTACATTTGGAGCAGAACAGAGTAGACGATGGATAATTGAGATTATTATTTTGAAATTTCTTTGATAGGTGTGACGACCTTTTACCATGAATGGCTGACAATGTAGATCAGAGGTAACACACGAATCACCTTTGATCTGTCTCCTTTTGGTTTGATTAGGGTTCGTCTGTTTACAATATTTTACAGTGCCTTCAGAAAGTATTCACACCCCTCGACTTTTTGTCACATTTTGTTGTGTTACAGCCTGAATTTAAAATGGAATTAAATTTAAATATTTTGTCATCAAGCTACACAAAATATCCCATTTAGACAAAGTGAGAACATGTTCTTAGAAATTTTTACAAATTAATTAAAAATGAAAAGCTGAA
>CM068967.1:37147939-37171365 GCA_035128595.1 Eptatretus atami
AGAGAGAGTATTTGATATATTCGGAGCATGGATAATTACCGATGGGGAGGTAGTGGGACATGAATTGAGGGGGTGGGGAAGTGAATGAAGAACACAAAGGGTGGGAGAGTGGATGAGAGAGAAGGGAAAGGAGGTTGGGAGGATATGGGAAAAACGGTGTGCACCTTTGTTTTTTCTCTCTCACAAAAGCAAGGCTCATGGAAGTGCAAGGTTAGATTGACAAGGTGTGGTTGAGCAACAATTTGACAACGATCAAGGGATTGGAAGAAAGAGAGAGAGAGAGAGAGGGAAAGGGTGGAAACCATGAAACAGCAAGTAAGGGGGTTGGGTTACGAAGAGTTTTGTGGGGCAGCAAATATCATGCATCAGAATGGGGATGTACAGAAGAGAGGAAGAGGAGTCAAAAATTCTGCCATTTTGTATACATAATGTGTATCTCAGTTTTTGCAGGATTGTGTTAAAAATGTATTTCAAAAGCACTCAATTTATGCTTAAATGGTGACCCTGTTAAGAACATTTTGGCATGCTTTATAGGTTTACAAATGGTGCTTGTTTTCCCATAGGTAGGTTATTAGTTTTTCCTATGTTGTGGAATTGGAGTCCAAGAGCGCACCACCCGAGCAACGCTGACAGGAGGAGTCAGGAGGAGAGAAGAATTCCTGAAGAATGTTCTTTACAAACATTGTTTAACTCAACAGTTGCATTGGTAAGGAAATAAGCATCCGTGTGTTGCTTCGTTTCAGGAAAGTACTGAGTAGTTTTGTTTCTGTCATTTTTCAACAAATTATAGTTCGTTTGGAAAATTGAAAACAATGTTGAAAATCAAAAACAGAAACTATGATGAGCAAAATGAAGGAGTATACTTTGCTGTTGCACGTGAAGGGGTCTCAAAGCTTTAGATTCACACCGGAATTCATATAAGAGCATTGTAAGATGAAGAACGAACAACACAGACAGTACATTCATCTTTTTAGCAAAAAACCCTCTCAGCGACATATCAATCAACTCATGGGTGTCCAATGACACATCTGCACCATGCAAGCTACCTACTATTCCTGCCAATGTCCATGGATCCCTCAATCCCCAATGTTTAGAGGTACTATCTCACTCAGATTTGTACTATCCATTGTTTCTCCTGCCATTATCTTTCCAGGGAGACCATTTCATGTATTCATTAAAAGAGCCCTACCTTTAGTTCAGAAATCACGGATGAAACTGAACATTGCACTGGAGAAACCTCAGTAGTATTATCTTCTAATTTGTTATTTTAACTGAAATTCTTCCTGGGAAACCACAGCCGAGAGATGACCCAGCCAATAAGTGTCAAATCACGTCAAAAGCCAATATATCTTTTATTTCAACCCTTTTGCCACAAATGTTCCCCATAATTAGGCAAAGGCACTTCGTTTTAAAAAATTTTAAGGCACCTTTATGTGTGTACAACAAAATGTACAGTTAATTATGGGTGCAAATGCAATAATTGTTCAATTGGGGCTCATTTTTGGCAAGTGGGGAAACTAAACCATGTACATTCACTGTGTCCTAACTTTTTTACTCCCCACCGCCACCCAACTCCCCCTCCAAATGACTGTGGCCTGATTGTTGCCGAAAGTGGCCCATTATCGGGCACTTTGGCCAGTTTTGCTTTTAGGGGAAGCACCGGTATGCGAGTGCACTCGGTAACCTTCGACCTTTATTCGAACGAGTTCTGGATTCAATCCACGCACGTGCTATTAAGAGGAAGCTCTTCTGAGCAAATTCTGCACGTTATTATCCTTGTCTGTTCATTTTCGTGATGGTACAATCATTTATATACAAGGTAGCAGAAAACTTCTTCTTATCTTTTGCAGGCTTCGAGATTGTACTAACACTTCAAGCTTTCTATTTTAAGGCCGCAATAAGAAGGATGTAATGTAATTTTACAGCCCTCGAATAATACCTGGCTTTTAAGGTAATACACCGGTAGATACACCCACCGATCCTATCATGCTTTGTTTGCTGAACAAGGACAGCTTTTCCTGTAAATGTTAATTTATGCCAGGGTTCCCAAGGGGGGGGGGTGCGAATTAAAAAAAAACTGGTGTTTTATTGTCCCAGAAATACAGGGGGCCCAGAAAGAGGGGGTCCTAGGTACCCCACCCCGAGAAAATTTGAATTATAGGCTTCATTCAATAATTTCCTGCATTTTAGAGACTATTGGAATTGGAATATCTCACGGGCTTTGAAATTTTCAACTGTCTTATCAAGATAAAGAAACAAACAATCCATCATCACATTTACATCTGCATTTCTATTGTTACAGATTTACTAATTGTGATATACTGTACTGAGATTCATCAAACGTTCTTTGTTATCTATAGCATGTCCATCCCACATCGTCTGCAATTTATATGTACCTGGTAATTTCCCTTGATTTTGAACATGATTATCGCCGCCACCAAAGGTGATGGAGGTTGTTTTCACTTGTCTGTTTGTTTGTCTGTTTGTCTGTGAACAGGATATCTCAAAAGGTTGTGGATGGATTCGGACGAAATTTGGTGGACAGGTTGGGTGTGATGAGGACGAAATGATTTCGATTTTGTTGAAGATCTGAATCCGGATCCAGCCTGAATACTTTGGAGAAATAATGTTCTATCCACAGATAGAACATTACTTATCCCAACCCCCTTACTTATCCACAGATAGAACAGGAGCCTTGGTAGCTCCTGTGGTTATTCTGATCTGCCATGCTGAAATTGTTGAATTGAATTATTGTTGTTGCTGTCGTTTTCTTTGTTTCTGAATTGTCGGTGTTGAGTTCCATTGGAAATCAACAAAATTACATTACGACGATTGCAGATGTTTATTTTAACATCTGAAGACACTGTGGGGTAACACTCAGAAAGGTACGGTAACGAAAATCTCACAACACTGAATCCACAAAGCGCTTTAGCATTTCATAAGTAGTAACACTGCACATCCGTTTTACGCTGATTACGGTAGGCATTTATTCTGATTTGAACTGTCTGGATTTGCGGGCAGCTAAATGACTTTGTGATCACAATGTACTTCACTTGTATGTTTCCTTCTTTCTCTCTGCTGTTGCTTTTGTATTGTTGTGTTCTGATCCATTCAGTGTACAAGTACTAGCTCTTACATGAGCCTTAACTATGTATACAATTTTTTTTTAAACGTATGCTGCATATTGCAATGATTAGCCTCGCCCATTTTCAAAGGGACGGGAGAGGCTATCATTTAAGGGATGCGAAGAGGCTATCAATGGCTTTGTCTCAGTGAGTATGTGAGTCCACATGCAGATTTACTTTAATATACAGTCCTGTGCAAAAGGCTTAGGCCAACTTGAAAATATACATTTTTAGCTCGCCTGTTCCAAGAACAGAGAGCTATAGCGATACCCCTGGCGTGAGCGTGAGCGTGAAAATGTTAAAGTTTTTGGTGCAAGTTATTTCCTTTCTAATGTTTTTATCTACCACATATTTTTTTACTGATATACATATATTGCTTTAAAAATTTTGGATATCAGACTTCACTGCAATGCTTTATAAAAAATATTATTAGACTAGTCTTTTAAAAACGATAAATGTATAAACAGGCGAGCATTGGGTGGCTTTGACACCAACTCTCTGGTTATTCTAGCATTGGCATTTTTGATCAATAAAAGGTATTTATCATGATCTTGCTTTATTAAAGAAACAAAAATGAAATGTATTTAACAATATTAAAATAGTAAATTTAAATATTTGTTGTGACCACCTTTTTCATGCAAAACACCGCATACCTGTTTTGGAATGCTTTCAGCAATTTCTGAAGAAATTCTTTCGGAGGTTTTCCATGCATTCTGCAATGTTTCCGATAATTCGTCCTTTGATTTTGGTTGTTTTTTCGTTTTTCTTCCTCCAAGTAATCCAAAGTCTTAGGCCACCACATTTTTTTTCACTAATTTCTAATTCTCTCTTGCAGGTAATAAAACCCATACCAGGCCAAGATATCAAACTCGACGAGACTCAAAATAAGAGTTTTATACTAAGGCAATTCCCAAAGAGAAATATCCCACAAAGCAGGTCTTTCCAAATGTGCCATTCAAGTAACATTGCAGAAGGATAATGAGACAGAGAAGTTAAAGATAGAAATGGATTGGAAGGCCAAATAAACTCATCAAAAGAGAGGAGCAACACTTAAGGAATATATAAACACAATCAAGTGCTGAACTGACACAATAATGTTGCAAGACAGCAGGGTTCAAGTAGACTCATCTCCTGGCAGAAGGTCTCATCAAAAATGGTCTCCATGTGCGAATTGCTGCCAAAGTCCTTTCTGCATAAAGGTAGCAAAGTCAAGAGACTGAAATATGCCCAAGAATATCAGCATTGGGAGACTAATCAGTGGGAATGGTTCTTTGGAGTGACGAGTCAAAGTTTGAAATTTTTGGAACAAAGAGAAGGCAGTATGTCAGAAGATGGTTGGTGAGAAGTATAAGGATATGTATATACAGTCTAATGTGAGCATGGTGGAAGCTCTGTTCGATTTGGCGATGTATTTCTGCTGCTGGTGTTAGTGATTTGGTGGGAATTGAAGGAACAACGAATAGTGACAAGTGCAAGCAGATTCTAATCCACCATGGTATCCCATCAAGGGGAGGCTAATTGGCGACAAACCAAAACACACTACAAATGTCGGTAAAACTATTTAGAAGGAAAAGCAGAGTCAGGAATGCTACAATATTAGAATGGACCCCAAAGTTATGACCTTAACATCATAGAAGCTGTCTGGGATTATTTGACAAGAAGAAAAACAAAATCGACCAAAAGTAAGCGATGAATTATGGGGAACATTGCAGAATTCATGGAACAACCTCTCAATGGAATCTCCAGAAATTCCAGGAAATAATTCCAAATGGATATCTGCTGTTTTGCATGAAAAATGTAGTCACACCAAATATTGAAAATAAATGTATTCTTTTCTTTTGTCATCCACTTAAGGTGGTGACATGAGACTTTTTCCAGTGTTCGTAATTGGACATAGTATTAATCAAATCAACGTCACTCAGGCTTGTGTCCTTCACGATGATGGTGTGAAGGGTTGTTAAATTATTTCTCTGGGGTTCCTCAGGCCTCTAGAGTAGGACTTGCTTTGCTGGTTCTTCATGGTGCATCACATGACCTTCAAGGCAAAGGCAGTGTTGCCTGACAATGCCAGAGATACGGAGAAGAGAACCATACAAATCTCTGTTGATTATATGGTCTCGCCGAGAAATGTTCAGGACTTTTGCAAAGCCATCAGGTGTAGGTACTGTACCCTACAATGGCTTCTCCAGTGCTTGAATCAAAGTCCAGGATTCACACCCATAGGGAAGGATTGACTGAACAGTAGTTTTGAAGATCCTCAGCTTGATGTGTCTTCAGTTTGACATGCATACATACTTTGCATGTGGCAGGTCTACAAGAGCTGTGAGTGTTGTTGTTGCTGGTGTTGTTGTTGGGTTTTTCGTAGGGGTCGATTTTTGAAATCTGCATCCATTGTCGGACAGCTGCCAGACCACCCCCACATTGGTCGTTTCACTGCACCCACCACGGCACCCAGACCAAATTATATGGCCGCCATCTTGGTTTTCTGGTGAGCCTACCATCAGGCCTGTAGGCCTCTGCTGATTATACACTGTCCGGATTTGTTGCATCAGATTTCCATTGGCTTTGCTTGTGTCGAGTCTAAATCACGATGAGTAACTCCAAAAAATCTAATCGTATGTCGAATAATAGTAAGGTTTGATCAAGCCCATCAGAACGTATTCATAAATAAAATAAATCGAGCATTATGGCACATAAATTACTAAAAAAAAAAAAAATGGCATTACATAGTTTTTGAACATTCCATATTGGGGTTAAACCATCCGCGACTGTGTGATGAATCAGCTCGTTCTGTTATACAGTGGCTGAGGCTGACATGGTGACAGGTGTCCAGTTAATATTTTAATAGCACATTAAATGTGTGTTTCCGAATCACGCCGTTCATCTTCAAGAGTGCTTTAAATGCACGCTTTCCCAATCGGACCGTTACCGGATTTTGTCGCAGGTTTTGACCACAATCCAGTCATTCTTGTTTCAGCATCAATATCAGTCCAATAGACTTAGCAGCAGTTTCTACCCTTGGAAGTAAAAGTTCAGCTTAACATGCCAGACAAGAGCATTATGTCATTGGGAAACTCCAGGTCATAAATGTTCTGGAGCTGGATGCCTGTGACCTCTACGCCGAGAGAGAGAGAGAGAGAGAGAGAGAGAGAGAAGAGAGAGAGAGAGAGAGAGAGAGAGAGAAGAAAAAAGAGAGAGAAGAAGAGAAGAGAGAGACACAGAGACACAGAGACTTAAACCATCCTAGTCTTCTATCCAGTTCTTCGGGCGTAGTCCAAGGCAATGGTAACCGGTAAAGAGAGAGCCGGTCACCTTGGAGAACTCCAGCGTTGATTTGGAAAGTTGCAGTCTCTCCTTCAGGAGTTGATACCACTGCAGAGATATCTTCATACACGATTTTGTTCGGCCTTAACAATCGACTCAGCAATGCCATATGTGTGGAGAATTTGGAAACGTTTATTCCATCTACCGAATCGAAGGCATTAATATTGTATTGCTTAATGTACTAATATTGTAAAATACGATTCATTTTGTTTCTTTGATTAAAACTCTCTTCTTCTTTCGGCTGCTCCGTTAGGCGTCGCCCAGGCGGATCATCCGTATGCTCCGCATAATGATTTGGCATAGGTTTTACGCCGGATGCCTTCCTGACGCAACCCTGGTTGCCTCTTACGACACAGAGGATATGGTACACCTATTCTAGCGGGGCATACACCGAGCCCAGTAACTGGTCTCACTTCGCCGACCTCGGAAGATGACAGGCTGAGTCACCTCCTGGTGTGTATTAATTCAAGCGACAACGGGTCTTGAACTCAGGACTTTTGGATCCCAAGCCGCTACCCTAACCACTACGCCAACAGGCTTGTTTCTTTGATTAAAGCATGATATTAAAACACCTTTTATTTATCAAAATATTCCAATGTGACAATAATTTCTGTTTTTTTTTTTTAAGGCAGCCTAAGACTTTTGCACACTATTGTACATCGTTAATTTCTCAGATGTACTGCGATACCCCGGCGATACTCTGCCAGTTAAAAGTGAGTGAGGCCGTGCTGGTCCTCAGATCTACTGTAGTTCCATGAGGCTCTGCATTGCTCGATGCTGTCTCGTTGATGAGTTTGAGTGAGAATTATGGATGAACCTTTCGCGATTTAGGAGTTCTCTTTCAGGTGTTTTGTGTTGCAATTATTCAATTGTTTCATCATTTTCCACAAAATTTAGCTCTTTTTTTTCTTCTTCTTTTTTATCTGCAGAATTGCAAGAGAAGGATGTAGTAAATCCCATCATCATCACCGTTGAATTCTTTCTTCCCAAGAAAGTCAATACCCCTGTGGAGATCCACAATTCATCATGAATTATCTGCTCGGCCAGCGCATCACCAGAAGGTACGGCTGATCTGCAGGATTATTGAGCAAAATTCTCACCATCTCACCTGGTTGAACCTTGAAGTTCTTTCTCTGGGGCAATGAGGGCAGAGAGGGAGGGAGGTGATCCTTGATGTGTAAACAGATTTTAAAATATCAGAAAAAAAGAGATTAAAAAAAAACATAGCTCAGAGTGAAGCATGTTGGATTGAGGGGGTTTCGGTGATGACAGCACTGATTTTCGTTGTTCCCATTCCCAGCTCAATTTTGAGAAAGATTGTGGCGATGACAATGTTTGTATACCGGATCTCTCCCTCACTGCCCGACCAACCATGTAAGTATGCGACACATTTTCCATTTGGATAATTTTTTCTACCGTACGTCATATCCCACTGTCATGGTTTCGTGTTTAAAATAACAAGGTTCAAAAGTCGGGTTTAGGTTAAACCAAGAGACATAAATGGTCACACTGATTCTCCACACCTTATTTTTTTAGCTTGGTGTGGCTTAACGGTTAAGGTGGCTGGCTTAAGACCTTAGGATCTTGAGTTTCAGACCCTAACCATTGAATTAACACCAGTTGAGTTGACTCAGCTTGCCATCCTTCTGAGGTTGGCAAAATGAGTACCAGCTTACTGCTAATGGGCACTGCATCAGCAGCACAGCTGTGCTTACAGAAAATAATGCAGCCAGCAGCTACAGGCTGCATATGAAACAACAACAATAACAGAAACAACAATCTTTGTACTGCCATTTGTACAGGCAACTACTTTATTTTAATTAAATCGGTGGATAAATGTTGTATTTTCAGGAGTGAGGTAAGGTGAGGGGAGATTTCCTTCCCACCCCACCCCCCCCCCTCCACTCCACCTTTCCCCCACCCCATCTATATCCATAGTCCACTGTCTTTTTTGTTAAGTCTACTGAACATTTAAACCTGAAATTCTGTGCCATACGATTATTCATAGAGCCATCTGGTACAAATTTACTGGATATATAATACTAAACACGAAGCCATGACTGAGTAGGTAAATAAATCTTGCTTCACATTACTCTAATAGTTGTTTAAACAAACAAAGCAGGGATAAAGAAACCTTTCCTGTTCCTTGAATAATCTTCAGAACAGCAATTATCCTTAGTGTGCAAGTGAAAAATGAATAAATAAAAATCCTGCTCAAATTGCACAGAGAAGGTAAGAGGTCGGAGAGAATCTATAATCAGATCTGTATGACAAGGCATTCAGGCAAATGAGTGAAAGAGCAATTCATTCATTCACGTGCGCAGTCCCTGGCTGGTGTGTGAAACAATTCTGGGGGTGCACTCGTCGCACGAGTGCGGAGCTCCCAATATAATCGTGCAGGTATTTCTAATTAGAATGGCACTGGCACATAGAACATGGTCCTGTCTTGCTCTGATGCTCTGCCAGAAGGCAGGTTCAGTGCTGCCAAGGCAGTCTCATGGCAAGGGTTACACTATGTGGTTTGCCATTCGCTTCCCAGTGGTCAGCAGGGTAGGAATTTGTAATTTGTTCAGGGTGTCAGTGATAACTCATCGACTCTTCATGGAAGGCACCGTCGGATCTTTTGATTATTATTATCGAGGATAATATATTTATAGTTTATGATCTACAGGTGGCAATAAGTAAATGCATTGCAATATCCGTTTGCATCTTCTTTTGTTCTTTGCTATTCCAGATATGGTTTTTCCAAGTAATCATCTCGAGATTTTTTAAATTTTATTTTACCAATTTGCTCACTAACATACTTGTTAACTCTTTTTAAGAATATTACTAAACCTGCATTCTGTTCTATTTTTATGCCATATTAGTCTATGAACGTTCCTTTCAGTGAAACATCCTGTGGTATGTGCTCGCAGGATATCCTAAAGGTATGCACACCTACCGTCGGTTCGAATTCCGGCCCAACTAAACTGCTACCCCTGGAACAAATCATTCATCTTGCTCTAATATATGGGGGGTACTGTATCAGTGGTACAGCTGTGTCCTCTCCCCCCCCCCTTTTCCACGTAATGATGATATCCGCAGCCATGCATTGCATATGAAAGAAGAAGTATCCTGCGGTATCGTACTCATTAAAATGAGTGCGTTGACCTCCAAGCGTTCCAGTTCCGAGTTCAATTCTCAACACAAAGAAGAGCAATCAGTATTATACGTTGCCCCACATCATCTCCTGTATCATACGTCAAATGATGCATCATTTAGTCCAACGCATGATGCGTTATGCACCTAATTATGATATAATCTGATGATTTTAAGTCACTTGTCTGGGACTTTTGGGGTCGCAGTCTTGTGGAAATTTAAAAGCTTCACCTTTTTTTTTTTTATGTCATTGGCTTTGTGTTCCATTCTGCAGAGACACACTCATCCTGGGTCACGATCAAGTCCTGAGCATGAACTTCACTGTTCGTAACAAAGGCGAGGACAGCTTTTTCACCGTATTGCACGTCGTGTACCCATCGCTGTTCTACTTCAAGGAGGTCAACAGCCGCGTGTTCTCCATCACATCTATTTGCAACACACGAGTCCACTTTGAGTTAACAATTAATTTGCTTAGGGCCCTGTCACACCTTGACGTTTTTAGCCAGGAATGGCAACGTATAAAAATGCACGTAAAACGTTGGCGAACGCTGAAGTTTTGAGGTTTTTTTTTAAGTTTTGGTCGTATTCATAACGTGTTGGTCGTATGCATAACGTATTAGTAACGGGCAACGAACGTTTCGTTGTGTAAAGATAACTTATACCAACGAATGCTTAGCCTGTTGTCGGCGTTCACAACCTATGCCCAACGATAGTTTAACTTAGTCATAGCGCGCTGCACGTATCGCCGACGAACTTGTGGCGTTCTCTGTTAAAAACCTGCCGCACGCCGATTTAAATCATAACCGCCTGAAAATTGGAAGTGTCACAATCGCAGTCACACCTTGACGATTTAGCCAGCATATGCCGACCTATGAAAAAGTGTCTAAAACGCTGGGACACGTCGAATACGGTATGGGTAAGTTGTGTATACGTTAGGGCACGCTGAAAAACATGAAGTACGCTGGCTATTACGTGGTACGTCTAGTACGTCGTGAAATTTCAAGCATGCTGAAAATTTTACGACGTACTCGACGTATGGCTCACAAGTTCCGCATAGGCTGGCATAAGTTCTCGGCATGCTCCGCGATCGTTTACACACGTCGGCCACACGTTACTTGTAAGTTACTCATAGTCGAAACACGTCGAGGTAATGTTTAGCATGCCCGAAACTTAATTTTTAACCTACGAGTAACGTGCTTGAACCTATTAGTAGCGTGCTTTGAACCTATGTGTAGCGTGCTTTGAACCTATGTGTAACGTATCTCAAACGCACATTGGCGTATGTAGACGATTTGATTGACGTCTTCCGGACGACCACAGAACTTACTGAACGTGTTTCTAACTTACATCTACCGTATAATGGCGATTTGGCAGCGTTTAGGGAAATTGGTATATACAAATGGGCTTCACAAGAGGAACCCGTCAGTGTTCCAGACTCCAGTTGAGTAGATGTCAATGTCAGTAGCAGTAGCGTAGTAGTCGTAGTAGTAGTAGTAGTTCGAGAGATTTAGTGATGTCGATGTTAGTAGTAGTAGTAGTTTGAGAGAATTTAGTGATGTCGATGTTAGTAGTAGTAGTATTAGTAGTAGTAGTAGCAGTAGTAGTAGTTCGAGAGAATTTAGTGATGTCGATGTTGGTAGTAGTAGTAGTTCGAGAGAATTTAGTGATGTCGATGTTAGTAGTAGTAGTAGTAGTAGTAGCAGTAGTTCGAGAGAATTTAGTGATGTCGATGTTAGTATAGTAGTAGTGGTAGTAGTAGTAGTAGTGGTAGTAGTAGTAGTAGTATTAGTAGTTCGAGAGAAGTTAGTGATGTCGATGTTGGTAGTAGTAGTAGTAGTAGTAGTAGTAGTACTTTCAAGTAACGTGTTGCAAAGTGTGAACAACGTTTGTGTAGCGTGCTTACAAAACGTTACTCATAGGTTAGAAATAAGTTTCGGGTACGCTAAACATTACCTCGACGTGTTTCGACTTATGAGTAACTTACAAGTAACGTGTTTCGACGTGTGTCAACGATCGCATAACGTGCCTACAACTTATGGCAGCGTAGTGGAACGTGTGAGTCATATGCCGGCATACGTCGTAAAATTTCAAGCATGAAAAAATTTGAGGAAAACCCAAAAGTACAACGTTTAAAGCCAGCGTACTACGACGTATGGCAGTGTTTTTTCAGTGTGCTCTTAACTTATACAAAAACGTACCCATAACGTATTCGACGTGTACCAGCGTTTTAGACAAATTTTAGACAAATTTTTCATAAATCGGCATACGCTGGCTAAATCGTCAAGGTGTGACAGGGCCTTTAGGGAAGCATGTGAAGGCGCCTTATGCGTCCCACTCGCTAAAGGAATATGTTTCTCAAAGCTTGGGTTTTGGTTTGATTGGCAAGAAATTTGCACTTTGTTTCCTTCAACTACTCATTTGCATGACAATATTTCACGTGGGCAGAAAACATGATGTGACTTATGTAATTGCTTTGGTGCTTTTTTCCCCCCTTTTTTTGTTCGGTCTCAGACGGATGATGGGATCAAATGCGGAATTCCCGAGAAAGATACAACGAAGGAGCTCGTAAACCTCAAGTGCGATGTAAATTACCCCGTGTTCAAGAAATCAATCAAGGTATTGTGCAATGGTAACCGGCCACTTGTGATGCCTTGTTGTTGTTTTTTTTTCTTTTTTCCAAATGGAAACAAAGCAAAAAAATTAGTCAAAATGCAAGTGGTGATAATATTATTTTGTTGAATAACTCATTTTTGCTTTCAGTTTTCATTCAAGATTCAATTCGAAGTCGGTGTCATCAAATATTATTTGTCATCCATTGCTATCCAAGCCAACGTCAGCAGGTAACCTATCATCACTGATTAACTGACTGCTAATAAATAATTACTAAGGGTGAAATATACAAGTCGGAAAAGAAAAAAGAAAACAAAAATGAAAAAAAAAATGTCGGGATGAAATCCAAAAACAACAGCCAAACAAGGTAGGAATGATACCGCAACATGGCACCAAAATCCTTTTACGGATTGTCATCACAATATCTTTTGACATTTTTGTCATAGGTGTCTGTCTGGCCAGAGTAACAATTGTATGAAGATTTCTATGTGAGAGGTCGTTGTAGATTTGTAGTGAGGGTTGGTGTAATTGTGGACTATATTTGTTGTGGGCTGGAAATATGGCGGAGAGGTATGCACACTCACCTCTTATTATTGATGGTTGTGTTAATAGTACCATGTTGTAAATTGTGGTTCATTTGTCAAGTGGAAATCATGTGTTGAAGTACTTCGGTTCTTGCATGTATTATATTCAAATCGCAATGTGTATGAAATAATATCAGTGATACGGGTGATGCTGTAGGTCAACGTGGATGCATCTACTATGCTGTTGCATCACCATTACAGTGTAGTAAACATGCAGAGGTGAGTAATACGTACATAAAACAAGTCAGAAAAAAACATTTAAAAAAAATGAAAAAACATGCAGGGAGGAAATCCCCCAAAAATACCGAAACTGGAATGACACCACAATCTTTACATGTATAGCCATCACATCTTTTGACATTTTTGTCATAGGTGAAATCAATAACAATTGTATAAGGTGTATCGTAACAATTGTTATAGGTAGTTGTGAATTTGTAGTGTGGGTTGGTGTAATTGTGTATTTTATTTGTTGTGGGATTGAGAAAGAAAAATGTCAAAAGATGTCGTGATGGCAATCCATAAAAGGATTGTGGTGTTGTGTTGTGGTGTCTTTCCTACATTGTTGTTCCTTTCTAACTTGTTTGGTTGTTTTTTTGGGGTTGGATTCCATCCACACAATGTTTTTTTCTGACTTGTTTAACTCTTTTCCCGCTCTAGATTTCAATGACATCAGCATCCAGTAAATTATTTTGAGGGGCGTTTACATAGGGAACACTCCGACCCACATGGCCCTCAACAATATATCTTGTACAAGACCCTTCCATAGTTCCCTTAATTAACTCGTCCAATATTACCGTCCCTTCTCACTCCACTCAGACATTCTGCGACCCTGTTGTGTTTCAATTTTGGAGTCACCTATCTATTTTGTACGCCAACATGGCACAATTTTTCTTTACCCTCTCTTCTTTCTCTGCTCCTTCCCTTTAGATTCTATCCCCAAACTCATATATCATCCCGATCACCCTTCGCTTCTCCTACGTATCCTACATTCTCTTCTATTCCTCAATTTACTCCCTAATTATATGTACACAATAAAAAAGATACCTCCATTTCTATCTCTTGTGTCGTATACTTAGCCAATGATCCGGGCCACAGGAGTGAGATAACATCCTTTATTCAATCTACCCTTTCCCTCTCTCCATGCTGCATTCTCTGCCCCTTTATGAACATCCTCTCGTATCCATAATCACAAGCGCATTTACATCGTCGATGTGAAAACAGACCACAAACAACACTACCCTCTTCCCTTCTGTTCCATTTTTCAATGCTGGCATTTCCAATTTTCCTACCTCCCCACCTCTCCCTACCCTGTGTATGTGAATAGATGCTTCATAAAGGAGTCACATGTTCACATCTATTTACATAAGGAGGAAGTACTGCACAATTTCCTTTAACAATGGAACGCATAACGGAATATGGAAAGGTGAATTTAGAATTTCTCTTTTCAATAACCGGTATGACCTCCTGTGAACCTCAATGAAAGCATCAGCAAACCATTCTAGGCCCTCCATTTTCCATCATATTATTACTCATTTTGTTGTACCTTACAATCCACGGCCTTGCAATCCATGACGGAGACTTTACGGGAGAGTTTCTCTCTCTCTGCGCATGCAGAAATGCTGTTCAACCGGTTGTGGTGTATTGTGATTAAGTATTATTTTTAAAAATCCGAGGAATTTTATTTTTGTTATGGTGTGGGTACAACACCCAAGAGACAATGTCGCTTCCTTCCATTGGAATTATTGTAATTGCTTCAGCCATTACTGTGCTTGGCTGGATTGCATTAATCAACAATTCGATCAATGAACAATTTGGCGATTTTGCGATCTCTCGATTTGGGACTTTAACAATGTATTCTTGGCGCCTTTTTCATTCTTGGTAGTTATGAAAAGGTTTGAGAATAAAAGGAATGGCTTTTAAAGGCTGATGAATTTACTCCATAGTCACTTTTCAGTATAACATTTTGTACATATGCCTGGTGTTGGCTTAATGGTTCGGGTGATGGGCTTGGGATCTGAGGATCCTGAGTTCAAATCCCACTTGGCTGTTGAATTAATACCAGGTGGGGTTGACTCTGCCTGTCATCCTTCTGAGGTTGGCAAAATGAGTGACAGCTTGCTGGTATCCTGTGTCGGAGTGGTGACCCACCCAGGATTGTGCTCAATAGCCAAGGAGACTGCTTAAGCAGCACCAATGCTCTGCACAGAATATGGTCCCAATGTATGGATGGATTTTGTACAAGTGATGGGGTGGCCATTTTTTTCCATCCTGCCTTCCCTCCATATGGAGTACTACTGTACTCCATGATATATATATATATATGTATATATTGTTATGATTGTGGGGGTAGACGGAAGAATCTAATAGGGAATATAGCATTGTGTAGAGTTGCTTGGTCCATGGACAAGTAGGAGGCATCTTGATGTGAGTCAGTAGGGAACCTGTGAGCTTAAGTGTTATGTGTCACCACACGAGGGGTGGTGCAGTGTTAATTAGCCTCGGGAGTAAGAATAAGTTTCCCAGTATGTGATTACCCTCTGTGATGTTTCCCCATGTTTTATATTTAAAGATCGGCAATAAAGGTGGGGAATGTGTCCCTGAAACCACAACAAATGGCCAGAAAGCCCCGCCTTCAAAGGTTGACAACAAGCGAAGTCACACCCCCGAGGGATGATTGATGGGCGTGACGTCAGAAGCTAGCCGAGCAGGAGTAGCCCCGCCTTCCCGGGTTTGGTGCAAGCAGGCCACGCCCCGGAGGTGGAGGATATCTCGGCTTGATAAAAGAGAAAGGTGTGGCTGGCGTATTGTGAGAGGCTTCCGACTACTGTATAGGACAATATATCGGCATGATCGTAGTTAAAGAAAAAAGAGGTTGTGCATTTTTATGAGGAAGAAGGAGTTGGCTTGCACATTTTGTGGAGAGCCATAATCAGAGTGGAGGAACGAGGTGCATTGTTTGGAGAGGCGAGAGCGGAGGTTGAGTGCATGCCGAGGAGGATGACATGGCTATTGAATTCGTGTTGAGGCGATTTGGCTCGCGTGGTGAAGTAAGACTGGCCTTTTGCTTCTGGTTGGGTCGATGAGAACGATCGGAGCACACAAAGACATTACACTGGGGCTTTGAGCCTTGATGTGGAGTGCCGCTCGCGGATTGTCTGGCGTGCATTCGTCGCGCTGCAAGAGAAACGCCTCAATTCCAGTTCCACAAGGATCAGCTCTGGGCCAAGCTAAGTCAAGGAATAGTTTGGAGGGAAGGTTTTTCTTTTCATTTTGTGTCCCCTTTGTCTGTATTGAGTTCTGTGGGAGGCGCCTAAACTGTCGGATTTATTTACATTATTATTGTCATTACCTTCTGAGTTATTGTCCGTTGTAAATATTCATTTATTTTCATTAAATGTATTCCTTTTAAGACACTGTAGCATTGTGCTGTCCTGGTACAGCGCCCCTGTGTTGTGTTCCTCCTGGTGGATCATCTCTCCGCTATTACGCCCCGTTAACGCATGCCCATTGATCTCCGAGTCTCGGTTTGTAGCCTTCAAGGGAGACGTTTTGCCATCCATCCTGGTAGGGTTTAAACCCACTGGACATGACAATATATATATATATATATAATATTATATATATATATATATATATATAATATATATATATACATTCCAAAATATGTATTGTGTTAAACTCTGCAGGAGGTGCATAACCTTAATAGTGGGGCAACTTAGCATAACAATTGTGCATTTTGTGAGGAAAGCACCAAATTTGGCACACTAGTAGCCTATCATATTATGCACAGATTTGGATATTGGGCCATCTCAAAATTTTTGATGGCAGTGGAAAATGGCTGCCACAGCCATCAGCGGCTGAATTTGAGATGGCCCAATATCCAAATCTGTTCATAATATGATAGGCTACTAGTGTGCCAAATTTGGTGCTTTCCTCACAAAATGCACAATTGTTATGCTATATTTAGCTAAGTTGCCCCACTATAATGCTTCGATCGTCCGCTCTAAGTCTGGGAGGTCGGCGGTTTGAACCCCGGCAGTCTCATTCCAAAGACTTTTTTAAAATGGTATGCGCTGCTTCCTTGTTTGACGCTCAGCATTAAAAAGAAGGTATGCACAAACATTCATAGGTTGGAATCCATTGCTCAAGCTTTGATGGGCCAAATGGCCTCCTCTTGCGTCGAAGTTCCTTGCAAGGTAACTCATATTATAACCACCATCTGCCCTCGCAGCTCAGCAAATGTCTCAAATGCCATAAAGTTCTCATCTGCTCCAACCTGATGGAGGAGGATTAAGTAGCCCATCTTAACAGCTATTTGTATTGGCCCGTGCACCGATAATGTCTTGTGAGTCTCCATTGGTTGAGGAATCAAAGAAGGTACTCTGTTCAGACTATTCCCCCTGATTATTAAAACCTCAAGGCTTTTATGAACGGATCATATGGGACCAAACCCTGGGTCTTATTAACAGAAGTGTTTTGGGAATGAAAGGCGTGGTGTTCTGCGCACAATGGCCTGAGACGTTTGGACTGTTTCATCTCAGCAGTCTGCACGATAGTCTTTAATTAGTACCTCTCCCCTCATGCTACCTCCTCCCAAACCCCTTACCTTGGGCCTCCCCACTACTCCCCTCCTCCTCCTCTCTCCCCCATTCTCCTCACTCCCACCCCCCTGCCGGAGTGTTAGTGACGTTTGGTGAGTGTGCTCTTACCCAATCCCCCCTCCCTCACTCTTCCCCCTTCCTAGCTTCCCACCCCTCCTCGCTCCCCCTCTAAGTCACCCTCTCTCTTTCCCTTCCCTCTGTCCTCTCTGACCCCCACCCCTCCCCTCCTACTTCCTTCCATCTTCTCTCCCTTCCCTCCCTCCTCTCTCTCCCCTCTCCCTTCCTCTCTCCCTCCCTCACCCTTAATATTCCCCTTCAGCGAAGCGACCGGTTATATTGGCCAGTGGATAATAAATACCATGCGTATTCACATCAGCCTCAAATCTCACGAAAAGGTTGCACGAAAAGAAACCACAGCCAAGACACAGAGATTATGCTGAAAATCTCGCACAGCAGGAAATATCCCCAATGATATTTGCAGAGGTCATGCTTTTGTTTTTGACAAATATATTTTCAGGGGCTTCATATTTGAATATAATTAAAATAAAGTACTTGTATTTGAGTATCATAAAGCGAGATTTTGTTTTCCATGATATTTGGAGGTTCCTTTATATATCCTGAGGTTCACAAGGAAACAATAGCTTGTGGCTTCCTGGTCGCTGTTATCTCTTGGCAGAATGCTATTTAAAATTTACCAAATGCAATGTGTTCATTAAAGATATTGTCTCTTATTCACGGTGACATATTGTGGCTGAGGCCAAAGGAGGCCTCTCTGAAAGTGTGGCTTGTGAAGCTTCTCTCAAAGCCGGTTTTGTGAGGCCTCTCTGAAAGTGGGTCTCATGATGCTGCTGTGAAAGTAGGTTTCACAAAGTCACTTTGAAAGTGGGTGTCATGAAGCCTCTCTGAAAGTGGATTTCTTGGAGCTTTGCTTAAAGTAAAGTGGGTCTTTTGAGGCCTCCATTGAAGTAAAGTTGGTCTCCTGATGCCTCCCTTAAAGTAAAGTGGGTCTTGTGAGGCCTCCATTGAAGTAAAGTTGGTCTCCTGATGCCTCCCTTAAAGTAAAGAGTCTCTCGTGGGGCCACTTTAAAGTATAGTGGGTCACGTGAAGCCTCTTAATGTAAAATGTCTAGTGAGTCTCATGAGACCTCCTTCCATGTAAAGTACTGTAGGTCTCCCAAATCCTTGCCTAAAGTAAAGTGGGTCTTGTGAAGCCTCCCTTAAAGTGAAGTGGGTCTTGCGAGGTCTCTTTAAAAGTGGGTGTCAAATGAGAGTTAATAAAGAAATAAACTATTATTATATTTCAGCATTTGAATGGTTCGGGGATAGATTGTACTCACCCAATTTTGTCTTGTACTTCTTGCCTTTCCAGTGACGATGAATTGCCCAAAACTCTATTCAACAATAATGCGAATGCTGTCGTCCGTGTGTTGTACGCCATCAATACCGTACTCAAAGGGTAAGAGATTCCTCCATGACAAAAACACCATGATGTGAAAAAATTTCCCATTTTTGATGAGAGTAACTCTTATGAAATGTATCCTGTACCAACCCTGCCATAACTACCTGCTGAAGGAATGTGCAGAGCCACGTGTCTCTGAACAGGACAGAGAAGAACGACCAGATCTTGTGGTTTTATTTCAAGGTATGTGTAAAACACAGGTTTATTGGTTTATAAAACTAAGGCCGTATTCATTGTTGAAGTGAACTTTTTATATGCATGATCAAGGCTCATGGAAGTCCACAAAATGGAAGCCCCAGCAGCAGAGTAGAAGTGAGAGTGAGATCAAGGGGCAGGGAGAAGGACATATATGCCTGGTGTTGGCTCAGTGGTTAGGGTGGTGGCTTGGGATCCTCGGGTCCTGAGTTCAAGCCTCGTTTCCAGCTGAATTAATTCATCAGGGGGTTGACTCAGCCTGCCATCCTTCCGAGGTCGGCAAAATGAGTACCAGCTTGCTGGGATGACTGAGTCATTCGAGTATCCTGCGTCGGAGTGGCGACCCATCCAGGATTGTACCCAATAGCCAAGGAGACTGCTTCGGCAGCACCGACGCTCTGTACAAAGTATGGTCCCAATGGGGGGATGGGAGAAGGACACATGGGGGTGAACAAGCAGCATATAAGCTGAATGAAACACAACAAGAAAAGGAAGGAGAAGGTGGGGGATGAAACAGAAAAGGAACAAACCAATTAACAATGAAAAGGGATGAGGGGGAAGGAAAAAAAAATCACAATCTCCTGGAATAGGTTGCTTTGGTTTGCCAGATGGTCCTTTTGAAAAGACATGGTGAGTGTGTGGGATTTGTCGGATTGAAAGAAATATTCCAAGTGTCGGACCAGCTCCTTATTCTATCAAGGTTTGCATAGAGGAAAGAGGGTGCTGCCTGACTCTGAGGAATGAGAAATGATACAGCAGAGGGTGGAATTATCAGCAAAGAGATAGGCAGGATTGTCCAGAGAACCAGAAAGGTCATTGATGAAGATGAGGAGCAGGACTGGGCCCAAAACACTGCCTCGGGGCACTAAAATCTTGACAGAGAGAGGAGATGAGAGGAGCCCTTTACGAGCTATACTCTGAATACTGTGGTGAAGGAAGTCAGTGAGCCATGATAGGAGGTGGCCTTGGATGTCACAGGAAGAGAGTTTGGAGATCATGGTGGGGTGCCAGACTTCATCAAATATTCAAAATATGTCCAGAGAGATGGCCTTGCTCTCATGTCTGAGACTGAGGGCTTCCATCCATTGTTGAAAGAATAGAAGTAGCATGTCCAAGGTAGAATGACTGGGTCTGCAACCAAACTGATGACCTGAGACCATACCATTGGAGAAAAGGAAAGATTTGATGTGAACTGCAATGATAGATTCCATGATCTTGCTTATAATTGGAAGCAAGCTAATTAATAGGTCTGTAGTTAATAGGATCCATTTTTCACCATGTTTGTGTCTTGCAATGATGTTGTCAGCTAACTTCGAGGCAGACGGCAACTGCCCCAGATAGAATGATTGAGTGAACAGAGCAGAAAAACGATGAGCAAGAGCTGCAGAGCAGGGGTTTTTTTTAGGACACGTGTAGCACTGATGCCATCTTGGTCTGTCGCAGAATCGGAGTTGAGGTTTACCAGAAACCTCTCCACCTTCTTAAGTGTGGAAGACAGTATCCAGGAGTAGTTGGGTATGAAAGGGTAGGGTAGGTGTCGGGAGTACGGTTTTGGGTATACAATATTTGGAAGCAAACACAGAATTGAGGCATTCTGCCTTCTCACAAGCATAGTCAGCTGTGGTGCCATTTGAAGTGAGGAAAGAGATGTAGGTGGAGTGGACTCCAGAGACAGACTTGACAAGGTGCCACCATGTCTTTGAAGAAGGAGTCAGGTTTGAGAGTTCAGCCTTGAGGTTGGCCAGATGTTATTTTCTGCCTTTTCTGAGAGTGGACATGCAGCTGTTCCAGGCTTTATGAAATGATTTGAGGTTGCCTTCGGTCAGATTTACCTTTCATGAAGAGAAGGCTAGTTATTTGAATGCAACTGTCTCACCACAGGATTCTGTAAAGCAGGGGTGAGAGGATTGGTATGATAACTGCAGATGAGATGGTATAAATCTGTACATAAGGGAAACCAAGCTTGTTGGGGTTTTCATTAATATCAGGAGAGGTGGAAATGAAAGACCATTCTTGACATCAGACGGCAGCTTGCAGTCCCTGCCAGTCAGCTTGGGTGAACCGTCAGAATCTTCGGCACTGAATCGGCTCTCTGACAATATAGCCAGAGAGATGTTGGCTTTCACAAGCACATTATTAGATTCACTTGATGGAGCAGAAGAAGAATGGAGACATTTGTGGGGAAATTCCTCATTACTAAGTACAGAAGGAAAGACGTGCCATTCGGAGAGATCTGGGTCAGAGATTTCACTGATTGGGTGAGGCCTAGAGAGTTACAGATGTCATTTGCTGCAATGCCATGGGTGGTTGAAGAGGTAGCAACACCCAGCTAATTGGAATGGTGACGGTTGAAATCACCAGATATGAGGAAGAGAGAGTTGGAATGAGTGGTTATAAGATGGTCCGTATTGGAAGACATGGAGTTGTAAATACAGTCGTCCCTGTTATGAGGTCGATACAAAACACAGACCAACAGGAGGTGGTTGCAAAGGGGAAAGTATAGCCAAAGCTACTCGTGGTGGTTAGGAGGGGTAGTACACATACTGTGGGAAATGGAGTTCTTGACATAAACTGCAACTCCACCATCAGAACGGGGTTCAGGCCTGGCAAACTGAAAAAGCCAACACCCAGGGAGAGACATCGAGGAATCGGGGACATCCTGTGGGAAGAAGCATTCTGTATGTCAGATAATGTCGGGTTTACCAGTGACAGCTTGGATTCAGTGATCTGTCAAATTGGAGTGAACACCTCGGATATTGGAGGTCCAGAAAGTTTGGGATGGGAAGGAAATGTTGTCAGACAGGGGGGAAGAGGGGAGCTGTGGTGGAGTGTGAAGAGGGGGAGGCGTGAGGATGTGGAATGGGACATGGGGTGATCATGGAGGGGGCAGGATGCTGGGGAAGCAGAGAGAGAGAGAGAGCGGGACACTTGGTGAGCCAGAAATTGGGGAAGCAGAGAGGGGGGCAAGATCTGGGGAAGCGGAAAGGGAGCGGGACACTGTGGAAGCGGAGAGGGAGCAGGACGCTGTGGAAGCGGAGAGGGAGCAGGACGCTGTGGAAGCGGAGAGGGAGCGGGACGCTGTGGAGGGAGAGAGGGAGCGGGACGCTGTGGAAGGGAGAGGGAGCGGGACGCTGTGGAAGGTAAGAGGGAGCGGGACGCTGTGGAAGGGAGAGGGAGCGGGACGCTGTGGAAGGGAGAGGGAGCGGGACGCTGTGGAAGTGGAGAGGGAGCGGGACGCTGTGGAAGTGGAGAGGGAGCGGGACTCTGTAGAAGTGGAGAGAGAGAACGGATGCTGTTTCAGGTCAGGCCCCAACCCTGATTGTCAAGTCCGCCGAATCAAGATCTGTTGACTTGCTACGGGTATCATATAAAACCCGTACTAACCTGTTCAGGGTCGAGTGTCGGTGACTAAACCGGGTCCCCCCACCAGGTTCCCCTGATATGGATGGTGTATGGACATGAACACCCAACAGGATTAAATACAAAACCTGCCAAAAGGCGGAGGAGCTCCTTGTGAGCCAATGGCCATCCATTTCTGTTGCCAACTGTGTCTGCAGACATCCTCCTGCAGTTGGTTAACTTCCCAGGTTGGTGGCAGATTTGCACTCTGGCCACCACAAAACACTTCATCCACAAAACACACTGCAGTGTGCGTCGGGGTGGTGCTGAAGTGTCATCCACCAGATGGCGGTCTCCTCGGGTTAACATGAGGCAGTCCCCTTTGGGTGGGTGCCTGGAATGTCCCATGCCAAAGAGATGGAGATAGGCCAGGCATTTGCCTGAGGGATGATCAGACGGAGGCCCCTGGAGTACCGGTGAAAAGCGGACGGAGCGACACGCTGTAGTGCATGCTCCCAATGTATGTATATATGTTAGGATGTGATTTCCCCACAATTTAATGCCCCAATTACACGGAAAATGTGACCACTACTATTGGAATGGGAGTTTCGTAATCATTCCCGATGAATTATTGTCTCATCATCTTCTGATTTTCATCTCTTTGGACCATTCAAAGTACGTCTGTGCGGCATTAAATTTGCGAATTATGAAGACGTCAAAGCAAGTGTTTTGTAATGGCTTGATCCATCCTAACCATTTTCATGTGGATGGCATTGAGGCATGACCTCATCGACGGGCCTTAGCGTATACATGTTACTGGCGACTACGTTGAGAAACAGTTGAAGTTACATCAATCAGCTTGTACTTCCTGATTCCCAAGAAAGAAGTTCACATCGACCTTGAGGTCTTTGTGAAGTAGAACACTGAGGTTTCTACAGAGGGCACATGGTCTACCCTTGAAGTTTAGCTTGGTGGAAAGTTGAATTAATCAAGTATTTATTTTATATCACTTCCATTTCATTTGATGTGCTGTTCTATATCATAATACCAA
>CM068967.1:37174684-37196298 GCA_035128595.1 Eptatretus atami
CCCTGCTGCTTGACCTTGTTCTTATGAACCGCCGTCTTTGAATTTTAAGGATGGAAGCAACGTGACTCACTGTATCCCTCTGCCAGTAAAGCCAGAATTGAAGCCTTCTTTTCCTCACTCCAAAACTTTTCTTTTCAACTCTTTTGGCATGGTCAATAGTTATTTTTTGATTCCAATTACTTTTGAGGTATACTAGCACTGGTTTTGCCATTCAGTTGTCCTATTGCAAGAGGATAGTGATGACCACAGCAGTGGTTTTTATACTTTTCCTTGTTAAATAAGATTCGGTTCAGGTGAACCTAATCAGTACCTCACTAGAGTGTGTGCCTGTGTTGGATTCAACAGACACTGGAATGAAATGGCTGCCATACATGTAGAGATGCTGATTTAAATTTTTTTGGAGTGGTCTCTTATTTTTTTCCAGAGCTGTATATTATATATATATATCATATAATATATCATATCTATATTATACATATATGCATATATTTCATATTCTATATTAGATATATCATATATCACAACTATATATAGCATATATCATATATCACATCTATATATAGCATATATCATATATCATATCAATAGATATAATATCACTATATATAGCATATATCATATTATATCTATATATAGCATATTATCATATATCACAACTATATATAGCATATATCAATATCATATCCATATAGAGCATATTAAAATATATCATATCTATATATAGCATATATCATATATCACAACTATATATAGCATATATCATATATCATATCATATTAGCATATAAATATATACATATCTATATATAGCATATATCATATATCATATATCATATCTATATACTATATCATATATATAGCATATATCATATATCATACTATATATAGCATATATTCATATATCTATATCATTCTATATATAGCATATATCAATATTCATATATCATGTCTACATGTCTGTATATATATTGAATATATATCATATTGAATATATATCATATATATTGATAATATATATATATATATATATATATATATTATATATATCTCATATCTACATGTATGTATATATATATTGTATATATATTGTCATTGAAAAAAATATATATATATATCTCTCATGTATCAAATTAAAAAATATATATCAGATACTATGCGACTCCAAACACGAGTGGTGAAACCACCAGTACCGATCCCATACAGCCCTTGCTGCATGATACCGGGAGTGATATGTGCCACCTGCCACACGAACTTTATCTCACACTTTACCAAACATAATCTGAAGTCATTAGGTTTGTGGTCAGATGCAATGATGATAATTAATGTCATAGAACGACATTATTATCATGTAAAATATATATATATATATAATATATATATATATATTATATATTATATTATATATATCACACACCCCACACACATACACACAACACATACACACACACACACACACACAGTAATGTTTTTTTTTTGTTTTTTTCATTTAGGTCGATAATCAAGGTCAACCTGTCAAAAATCTGTCATTGGAAATTACAATCCCATGTGCTTTTAAAGGCCAAAACTTCCTGACCTTCGATCAACCTCAGTACTTGAGTTTATTTACAGTTTTTTTTTTTTTAAAGCCAGATGTGAAAAACGAGTTGAACCAGTGTCACAGATTTCGTACTTAATACAGACTGCTTAGGTTTTTTTTTTCCTGTCAAGGAGAGTATGGTTGTGTTTTCGATCTTTGTTGTGCACGTCATGGTGTGTACAGCGTTTGCCAAGTTTGAATTTAATTTGCTTTATTTGTATGACTTGGGTCGTTGTAGTGCTGGTTCAGTGTTGAGGTAGTTGTGTCTGTGTCTGCCTTTGTATTCTTGTTGGTACAACCCAATGAGAGTGGAATTTTATCAATTTTAGTTGAACGTAATATGTGAACTAACCTCCAAGGACTTCTGAGTTACTTTTTTTAAAGCCGAGACAGCTGAACAGGGTGGGGAAAGCAGAGATCCACAACAAATCTTAATGGTGCCAGTTCAAGGGGGTGAATGTGATGAAGGGGGTGAATCTCAAAGCTTCTAATCTGCCCGCAGAGGTGCCCTGAGCATGGATCTCATGCGGAGGAGAAGATTGCCAGTGAGGACACTCGGAAACTTTAAAATGAATGGTCAAGGTGCACCGAGTGGAGTGGTCAGAAGCAAAGTCGAGGTGATGAACCATTTACGCTTGCTGTGGTGGAAACACATGGGTTTTGGCCGAAAATCTTGATGGAAGTGGCCTTCCCTGTCAGTCGTGGGCTGGTGCTGAAGAGCAATTTCTGAGCAAAAAATTGAGAAAAATGTTCAGTCATCCTCATCAGCCAGACAACTGAATCCTGAAAATGGCTCAATATTAACACAACTAGAGGATCGCTGAGGAGTACTGACTGGAGAGATGACATCATAAACAAAGTATTTATGAGGGAACTATGTGATCAGAATTGATTTTTGCTTTTAATGAAAGGAACTGTCTTTGCAACCCACAGCTCAGCCACTCCATTTCTTGCAAGACAAAACAGCTGGAAGCTCCAGGGAAGAGCCAAGCAGCAGGGCCTTGGGTAAGTTGTCTGCAGTTTTTGCTGCTGGGATGATCATCTCTCCGCATCACAGTGTGAGAAGTTGCAGGGTATGAGTTTTTGTCAATTTTTACCACAATATATCTGCAAAAGATATTCAAAATGAAAGCAAGATTTAAATACAGGAAGTGGAAGTAGGTGTTTCTGTCCATTTGCGTTATCCTTTTTCCTGCACCTGTCCTACAACCGTTGCCTATAAGCAAAGTCCTGCCACTAAACATCACCTTGCGTGTGCGTTTTTTTCTCTCAGGATGCTACAAACACTGCCAGCCAGAGTTGGAAATGCCACATCACCTCCCTAAAAAGAAGGGAGCTCGCTCAAGTGACATTGAAAGGAAACCTGATTGTTACGACCCTCACCGGGGTGAGTGTAGATGCTTTGCAAGCTGGCTTACCATTGAGGTAATAAAACGTTCTTTTCTTCAGCAAATGTAGACATTTAAATTATTTCATGACAAACCACTTAAAGTGGTTAAAGCACTCAAACTTTAGGCTTCATCATCAGCCATGATATTTCTTGGGCAGACCATATTTGCAAGATGGCATCCTTCATCATGTAAGGTCTTTCCTTAGCCAGTGTGAACTTTTGTCAACCTATAAGGCCTTAATTGGAGCTTGATGGAGTACTGCTCTCCCCTTTTGGCTGGCACCCCTGCCTTACACTTTGCCCTTCTTGATGTCACGGAAATCAAGGCCCTCAAAATCATCGGGGTCTCATGTGATGAAGCTGTTGTCAAGCTCCATTATTTTCCCATCATAGACAGGTTGCTGGCCTCTCTGTATTCTGCCACCTCCTTTTCAGTCTTTCACCCTCTACCATCTCTTGTCTCTGTCCCTTCCAGATTTCTGGAAGGTGCACATGGTCTGCCATTCACCTTCTTGTTAAACTCCCAAAGTCTAGGTTCACTGCTCACCTACACTCATCTGTTGCTCTTTTCTCTTGCCTGTGGAGTCAACTACCCCAGTCTGTTCTGTCCCATGATTGTCTCCAGGGCGTCAGGACACCTGTTCCCCACTACCTCATGTCATCCCACATCTATACTCATGATCTCTTCTACCCCAAATTACCCCCATTCCCAAGCACTCCTTTTTTCAGGTTCCCCCCCCCCACTCCCTCACCCCTTTTCGTTTGTTCGTTGTCAGTTAGTTTGTTCCTCTTCTGTTTCATCCACACTATCCCCTTCTTCTTCTTGCTGTGTCTCATTCAGCTTATGTGCAGCCTGTTCACCCCCATGTGTACTTCTCCCTCTCCCCTTGATCTCGCTCTCTTCTCACTTCTGCTCTGCTGTTGATGTTTTCCCCTTCCCATTTTGATCCCATACGTTCTGTTCTCATTCTTCCACGAGCCTCGATCACGCCAACAAAGATCCTACCATGTCTTTTGATGAGTATGCATTGTCACAATTGTCCTCATGTAAAGGGCCACTGCATCACCCGAATACAATCTGCATTTTCTCCCCTATCATGTAGGTGGAAATTACTGCCCTAATGTACAGCAGTGCAGCATTGGTGGGACAGCCAGGCCTTAGTAGTAATGCAAGCAACGGGACAAATTCTTAATTCAATCCTGGTCCAAAGTGCATTCCCTAACAACGCTGGAGATGTCTGACACACAAGTACAGCAAACTTACCAAACATCTCACAGTCAGGATTTATATGTTGCTCGGCCCTTGGCTCAATGAGTTTCCCATCCTCTTTAGTTTGGTTTAATGAGATTGGGCTATCTGAATATAGGTGAAGAAGTTGCCTTGAAGGCACCATTTGATGCTCTGAATAAAATATGGTAAGATGAAGCAAACATAATATCCATGCAGGATTGAAGATGCACTCACCAGACAAGACTCGAGATGATGGTAGAAATGAATACACGGCACAGAAAATGGGTGATTCCTTGTCTCTGTGATGTAGTGTCAGAGTCGAGTCCCAAAGTGTCTGTGAAAACTTTCAAGGTGATGCACGTTTTTGGTGGGAGTAGTAAAATTGGCTCTGAGCAAGGGAACCTGTCAAAATGCAGATCATTCAATGGAACAAAGGTTTTGGGCTTTGTGCACACTTTGAATAATGGTGGGTTGCAGAAAATTACTCCAAGGAAGAATTTGCAGTTGATGACAATGGCTTATTGACTTCTCGCCCTCCATTTGCAGCTTAACATTGAGAAAGTCAAGATGAAATCGGAAGCCCACCTGCGTTATGACACATCGATGTTCAAGCAAGTCTCGAAGGAAATGGCTCAATATAACAACCTCATTGTAGGTACCGCTTAGCAACATGCATACAGAGTTGTTTATGTGATAATATGATGCCTGAGGGTATTAAAAGCTTCCTTTTGTCGAGGTGCTCACCTACTTCACCAATGGCGCCACAGAAATACAACAGGACTTTTGAATGCTTGAAAGATGATGAAAGAAGAATCTAGGAGCAGAGATAAGAGCTTCACATATTCGTGAACATTCAAAAACCAATAACGTGACGTCCCAATATGAAACTACTGTTCAGCAAATGCATTTGTACCGTTTCTAGAATGATAACCATGTTTGGACATAACGATCAGCAATGTTAATGACTCTTTTTTTTTTTCTGCAATCTATCCTCTCTCTCTCTCTCTCTCTCTCTCTCTCTCTCTTCTCTCTCTCTCTCTCTCTCTCTCTCTCTCTGTATCTCTGTGTCTCTGTGTCTCTGTGCTCTGTGTCTCTGTGTCTCTCTGTCTCTCTGTCTCTCTGTCTCTCTGTCTCTCTGTCTCTCTGTCTCTCTGTCTCTCTGTCTCTCTGTCTCTCTGTCTCTCTGTCTCTCTGTCTCTCTGTCTCTCTGTCTCTCTTCTCTCTTCTCTCTTCTTCTCTCTCTCTCTCTCTCTCTCTCTCTCTCTCTCTCTCTCTTCTCTCTGTCTCTTCTCTCTCTCTCTGTCTCTCTTCTCTCCTCTCTCTTCTCTCTTCTTCTCTCTCTCTCTTCTCTCTCTCTCTCTTCTCTCTTCTTCTCTCTCTTTCTTCTCTCTTCCTTCTCTCTTCTTCTCTTTCTTCTTCTCTCTTCTTCTCTCTTCTTCTCTCTTCTTCTCTCTTCTTCTTCTCTCTTCTTCTCTCTTCTTCTCTCTTCTTCTCTCTTCTTCTCTCTTCTTCTCTCTTCTCTCTCTCTTCTCTTCTTCTTCTCTCTTCTTCTCTCTTCTTTCTCTTCTTCTCTCTTCTTCTCCCTATCTCTATCTCTATCTCTATCTCTATCTCTATCTCTATCTCTATCTCTCTCACTGCATCTCTGGGAGAACAACATTTTTAAAAGGGAATTTACGCAATTTTTCCGAAAGTTTACTAAGGCTCCTATTTTGACACACTTCCGGTAAGGTGATCAGAATAACCTCTGCAATTTAACATCACTACCCTATCCTAATGTTGTAACCCAAATTTGGTAGCATTCTGACTGGTGGGCCTGGAGAAGAATATTTTTGAAGAAATTTGCTAAGTCGGCCATTTTGACCTACTTAAAGTCACGTGACCGGAACGAGCTTTGTAATCTCCGTTACAAGTGAGGAGCGGAACGTTGCTGCCAAATTTCAACTGGATTGGCCCAGCGGTTTGGCCGGAGAAGTTGAAATAGGGGACGGACGGATGAACAGACAGACTGGCGGTGCACCATGACAATAGCTTATCTGGAATTTCAATTCCAGATAAGCTAAAAAGTAGGTCAAGGACATGAAACAACTATCAGGTGCACAATTTCAGCTCGGGTACGCTATCATGGTTCCAGAACATCATGGAAGGCCATGCGGTCTTTAAGAATCCGCATTGGCAAAATTGAGCGATGACAAATAACACGTTATTTTTTTCAGACCGCCGTTTGACCTTGGACTTTAACCCAGACGGGTATGATATAAATGTGCCTTGCTTTAGGCTATCTAGGAAGGGCAATTTCATTCTGATCAGATAAACCTGTCAAGTTTTGGTGAAAAATGTTTTAATGCCTTATAATTGGGTCATGATCTTAAAATTAGGTCAAAGTCAAAAAATTATGCCAATCCCGCATACTTTTTATTCCCATTATTGGGCAAAATTTCCTTCTGAAAGTCCTCGGACATTGGCAGTAAAAAGGGAAGAAAAGCCTAACCCTAAATGGTGGTTTATTACTCTTTGTGGTGTAAGATCTTGACCTTTAACCCAGAGGTGTATGATATAACTTAAATGTAAATGTCCATTGCTCTAGGCTATCTAGAGAGGGCAGTTTTGTTCAGATCAGACAAACCTTAGTCGAATTATGGTGAAAAATGTTCAAATGTCTATAATTAGGTCATGGCCTTAAAATTAGGTCAATGCCAAAAATGTCAACCCCACGTTCTTTCTATTCGCATTATTGCTGCACATTTTCATTCCGAAAGTTCCTTTTTTACTAAATTGTGGTTTACTACTCCTAGGGGTTTAAGAAACTCTGGCACCATTGAATTTCATGGGAGGAGTGGGGGGCTAATTGCAGAAACAAACCCCACAACAGCAATAAGTCTTCTCCTATGCGATAGGGGGAGGCTTAACAAATAGTTAACAAATCAAAGAGAATGAGTGGCAACTAGAACGGCACTTGGTAGAGTGCATACCTGCCAGGCAGACAGAAAAGAGAAAGCAAACCAAAGCAAAGTCAATATCGAGAAAGATAAAACCCCCGAGGTGTGAGTCAACAAACAAATGTCACGGCCCGCAAGCCCGCCAGCTGGAGTATCCCCAACACTGGGTGGATCCAGGGTGGAAAGCTCGGTCGGGAACTTCAGCTGCACGTGAATACAGCCTGCACATTCATGAGGAATTCCCACCGACGGGAATAAGCCTGGTGTTGGCTAAAAATAGGGGAACCCAAACGCAAAATTTTTTTTTTCTAAAAACCATTGAAAATCATTAATCACAGTGTAATTTGAGGGGCAATTTTTTTTTTTTTTGCCAATCACAAAGTGCCGAAAAAGCCCTACAGTATCGATTTTTGCCAGTGACGTTCCACCTGGAACCCACCTTGATCCAAATGGCAGCTTCATTGAGAAATGCTCTATTTCGAGCTTGGATTCCAATAATGAATCTACCTTCATTCGTAATTCTGAAAGTTCTCAGTTTGTTGAAACTGATCAGTGGGATTTTGAAGAAACTATTGGAGACAAAATTATTGATGGAAACGCTTTCAGGGAAATTTAGTCTGGTATACCGTGTACCTAAAATCTGACCCCATGTATAGTTTTTGCCAAAAGTGATTTTTTGTTTTTGCATGAATGTTATCTCTAGGGTGTTATTAAATAGAAAAACGTGGGTGGCAATTTTAGTTTTCGTTTTTAAAGTTTTTTTTATGGTGTCTCAAACATACCCATCCCAAATACCTGCATTTATGCCTGAAATTTCTGCATTCCACATTATAAGATAAATGAAAGAAAATATACTATTCATT
The DNA here is from genome assembly GCA_035128595.1 of Eptatretus atami. Taxonomy (NCBI): domain Eukaryota; kingdom Metazoa; phylum Chordata; class Myxini; order Myxiniformes; family Myxinidae; genus Eptatretus; species Eptatretus atami. The sequence goes on from CM068967.1 coordinate 37,182,683, forward strand.
AAAAAATTCTGGAAAATTTTAAGAACCAAGATGCTAACTATTCACCAAATATGTAGTAAATATCTTGGATTTCTTTAAATTTATTGAAATAAACGTCATTTGTTTTTCACACGATGACCGTGAATTATGCCACCTTGGACAATAAGGACACTACATCTATTTCATCAGTTATTTTTTTCCAATTAGGCCAATTCCTCATGAATTACTTGCAACAAGTCGAATGCCTACTGCACCTCATCCATGAATGCAGACAATACGACTTGTGAAGAATATTTGACGGTCCTCGACAATCAAATCGAATACCGTCAGTCCTCGTTTAACGTTGTAGCTACGTTCTTGAAGAGTGCGACTTGTAACGACTTTAAGCGAATCCAATTTCCCCTAAATAATTATTGTAAATAGGAGGGGTTAGGTTCCAGGAAAAACTTTTTATCGTCAGACAAAAGATATTATTTCCATAAAGAGTATAAGTTTTAAACAATTTTAAACAAGCAATTGAATATCATCGTCATCTCTATTTGCTTTTTCCTCATCATCTCTAGTTGCTTCAGATCGTCATTGGTTAGCTCTTCTCCATGTGATTGCAGAAGTTGTGTAATGTCGGCTTCTTCCACCTCATAAAAACCTGCTTTATTGGCCAAGCCGAAGATAACTTTCTTCATAGTGGGGAAAACATCATTAAATCCTTTCAAGTCATTGACACATTCAGGCCATAACTTCCTCCACACACAATTGAACACAATTACAGAGGACATGGCAGAACCAGAAGAGCTCATTCAGGACAGCGGTGGTGTGCGTCCTGGTATCCACAATGATAAGCACGATGATACTAATTCAGTCGACTTCAGATTCGACCAAGACAAAGTCATCATTATAAATGGACAAGCCATCGTACAAATCATGAAAAAAAAGCCGCAAATGGATAAAATACGTGACTTGGGTGATGCGTTCAGAAAGCAAATCAACGTAACGATGAAGTCATACCCAGAAGGTCAAATCATATTCGATAGGTACATCACTGGGTCAATGAAGGAAAAAAAACACAGCCAAGAGGACAGGTACTGCACAACCAGTCAAGTTCATCGTACAAGACGCAATGAGCATACGGAATGTGCCTATGAATCTACTGTTGTCCCATGTAGATACCAAGTCCAAACTGACGGAATATCTGTGGGAAAGATTATTGGAGCATTTTGCCATGAGTGAGCAGGGACTTCTTGTTGTCTGTGGAACATCAACGTACACAATCAATGACAACATTGTCACCAAGGACCTATTGACTCGCAGTCATGAGGAGGCCGATACTCAAATTCCGCTTCATGTGATTGACGTCACTGCACTAAGCACTTCGATTCAATATATCTTTGCGTGGTCTCCAGACACAGACATGTTCCTGCTGCTGATGGATCTTGTAGCAGCTTGCACAATACATGTACCAGGCCAATTTTAAAGGTACTGACTGGCTAAGAGAAGTTCTTCCGAACAATTAATGAAAAGGAGAGGTGTGCTGCAATTTGAGCTGCGAAGTCAAAGGCATTGGTCGGACTCCATAACTTCAAAGGGTGTAAATTGGGGTGGAAAATTCTTCAGTTTCTCAAAAAAAGACTTGGATATTGAAGTTTCTGGAACTCACACCTGAAAACGATATAAGAACTTTCCAGAGATTTTGATGTTTCGTTGTTAAAGTAGAAACTGGCATCGACCACATTGAGCGGTTTGTGTGCAATGTCTATTCGAGCAAGCATTCCTGTGTGACTATCTCCGAGCTACGATGGAAGCTTTGCAAGACCAAAAGCTTATAAGGATAAAAACTACCACCAACACTCAAGCCTCATGTGGACAGAGCCAACTTCATATCAATATGAGACAAGTCATACAAAGAAGTGAGACCAGAGCTTCCCCTCCCCGAGGGCAATGGATGGCTATCTTATGATCCTGTTGCTGTTCTTGAGCTTGTCAAATGTGGATGTAAGGGTTCCTGTAGTGGTAAGGCCAATTGCTCGTTTCACAAGAATAAATTGTCATGCAAAAACGTATACAAGTGTGTGGATTGTGGCAATCCTGGTGTGAAGTCAGAGGATTACAGGGTCAAACATGAAGATGACCTGTGAAAGTATACCTGGTCAACCACGAAGACGACTGGTAAAAGCAAACAAAAGGAGATATACATTATCAATGGTAGAGAAATTGAGGGGGAGATGGTGAAGGAGGGAAGGGGATTGGAGGGACCTTGAAAAATTTATCATCCTAAGTCAAATCATCTCATAGGAGTAGATAATACATACATACATATTTTCTATCCACTATAAATAGACGGTGGTTCATTTGATTTGTGGAAATTTGTGTTGATAATCGATAGGTTTTTTTCCTGTGCTATGGTGGTAACTGACTGGCAATGGCAACAAGTGTTTAATTCACCGCTCAAATCATCCGTGTACATGTGCTGGTAGCTGGGTAGAGATGGTGTTAGTTTTGAGTGACGGCTGTTTCTTCCACTTAATTGTGGGGATGGCATCCTTTCTCAACGGTGGTGAATAACCACAAAATCTATCCATCTCTGTTGTTTGATAACAGTGCTTTGTAAAATGTTCTGAGCACAAAAGTGAACATTTTGTAGGCCCGATCCACACGCAGGTATTTCAGACAAACCTCGTCCAATTTCTGGCAGATTTAGGGTCTTTCGGCCATTGGTGACGCGTAAACCATCTCGGTTTGTATTACTACACAAGCACCAAGTAGGCATCGACTCGGCGTATTTGTGGAAAATCGAAAATGATTCACCGTTTGAGTTAAATCATAATGCGATGTAATCTGGAGACAGGACGGATATGGCAGACAACTTCCTGGTGCGATGTCATGGTGAAGCATGAAGTGGAAGAAGGTTTTGACTTTGAATTGCAAAATTACCGACTTTATAAATCGGAAATTGGAAAATGACACATTATATCTATTTTGTGGGGCATCAAGGGATCGATTAGCATTGAGGTGGTCTGAGCATTTGGGTTCTCCTTTGAGGTGCCTGGCTTAAAATCTTGGGGTCTTGAGTTTGAGCCTGTCGTGACATTAAAATAACACCAAGTGGGTTGAACAGCCTGTCATCCTTCTGAGGTCGGCAAAACGAGTACCACCTTACTGGGATAATAAGCCATTCTGGTGTCCTGCATCGGAGTGGCAACCTGTCCAGGATTGTATTCCTTCGGCAAAATGAAACGACCTTGGCAGCCCTATGCGCCTCACATCATGAAAGGAATGGTTATTATGGTTATATATAAATATATGTTTTTAAAGGAGAAGAAGGTGCTTCCAAGCAAAAGAAAAAAACTAGATCGACTCCGCTAATTTGAATTAAAAAAGAGAGGGCAGACCCGGTCTCGGGCAACGTTTCGCCGGCTTCACAGCTGGCTTCCTCAGGCACAATAGTCTATTGTTCCCTGAGCAGTTGCTGTCTGCAACCGATGAGCTAAAGTATATATATATATATATGGGTTGACCAGCCAGATTGGATTATTTAAATTTTAGTAAAACATCAAGAAGATGTTGCTTAAAGCAGGAGCATAAATTACTTGGTTGTGCAGCCTGTTAACTCGGTAGTGCCTCCTCATTTCCTTGGATAAGGTTGTACAAGGATCATGCGACCACTCATTCAAATCACTGTCGTCCTGCGGCGACTGTGGATCCTTTGTATATTAAATTCCGTTCTGCATCAGGAAGACAAATATTTAAATGTGATTGGCCTTGGGTTGTGGGGGGGGGGGGGGTTGTGTGCCGAACCCTTGATGCTCAAATGACGAAAGCATCATTCATTCATGTTTTTACATCAATTTGATGAAAAAATTTAAATTTTTATTGTGACATTGACATTCCACGTGTAAAATTGATGCGGACAGCAAATTTGAGGGAAATTGGCCGAAGGGTTCGGAAACATGAAAGGAAGAAACAAATGTTAAAAAAGCACATATAACGCTGTCCACAAAGAAACACAACTGTAGTGGAGAGCGGAGTTAGAAATTTTTTTTCACTGGAAAGACGATTGTTCCCGAAGCTCGATGTTGCATTTTCCATATCGGTCAGCTGAACCACTCAGCTGCTTTGTTGTCCGTGAATTCGTGAAAGAGCAGCATTGATAAAGTGTGCAGACAAATCACGGGCGAGTGATTTTCAGAGGAGAATTGCACATTGTGGGCAAGGTTAGGCCGAAAGACCTATTCCTTTGCTCAGTAAGCCTTGAACAAGTATTGTGTTCCTGGAACCTTGCACGGACGGATATCTGGGGGTGAGGATTTTGAAACAATAAAACATGAAGGTACTAAAGGGATTATTATGTTGAACATGTGCCTCTGTTTTCTATCCAGCTTCCCACGGACTTCATCTTTTTGGAAATGACCAACTACATTCCCATCATGGTGGGCACATCTGTGGGTGGCCTGCTTCTACTACTGATCATCTCAGCCATTCTGTACAAGGTCAGGATCCAACCACAAAGCCTCTGGGATAACGTCGTTAATGGGATAGACCAATGGTCACCAACACTCTTTGATCAATCATCCATGTATTGTACTATTTCTCTACTTTTTATCCTTTTGGTTGCTTCATATTAGCCCTCAATATTGTGTTCTTCTCTTTTGTATTGTCTCTTCTTGTCTTGTCTTACCACCTCTCAATTTTGTATAAAACTCACCCTGAAACCATCTTAATACTTTCAGCATTTTAACATTTTATCAGTGGCGGGATAGCGCAGGTGGTCTCGTGCTCACCATTTAGTCGTAAGGAAAAACTGGGTTTGAAAGTTTGATCCCAAGTTCCTGCAGGAGGCGAATCTCGAAGCACACCGAGTGGGATGTAAAACTAACTGTCCCATCCGTCATTAGGCTGTGGATGTTCGAGTCCACAGCATCCTTTGAAAAGAGTAGGCCAGTGTGTGTTGCTAATTATCAGACCAAATTGCTTGTAGTTTGTTATCCGGTACAATTAGCACTGCATCTCCAGGCAGGAATTATGGGGTGTGTTTTTTGTTTTTTTTTTTAAATCGAGAAATAATTACTAATTATACATCATATATTCGCAAGATGTTGATATTATCTCTTGGCCCCAATTCGCTTATGAAGACGTTTTCAAATGTGTTTTCTGGAGATCAACATCTTTCACTGGTCTTTGCAGTCACCACAGTGCCGTTGTAGTTTTTCTTCGTGATATGACTGGCTTTGCTTCCTGGAATAAATTTTAAACATCTTGGTTTAAGGGGACATGTTATTTTGAATAAAGGTCATGTTGCCCAGAGCATTTTGAAATGAAACATCGGCCCCCTCCTCTCCCATCCCATTGCAAACCCACAAATCGATGCACAACAGCGGGATGTAGGTACTGAAGGTCGTAAAGTTGAACCGACCTTTGTACGGATCTATACAGTCTTTGAACATAACCTTCTTGGTGTCAGACTTATTGACAAAAACCATTGTCAATCAATAGCCCAATGGTACATGAATTGGAAGATGGCATACTGGCTGTGGCCTTCGTGACATTTTAATGTTGCTCTTTGTGCATAATTTTTCTCAAAGGCCGAGTACATGTTCAATACTCTATCTACGTCTCTTTTAATTTGCTTGTGTTAGTATCCACCTGCACACTGCAAGCAACAATAACCAATGTGAGATATGCATTTACATTATGTGTGTGCTGATCTTGGTTAACTCTCACAAATGATTTATTTTAGTTTTCAACACGCATGTCTGTTTGTGCCATATTTGAATACAAGAAGATCAGAGAAAAACGATGATGCTTCTAATCCCCATCTACCCATCGATTATAGCGAACGTAGTGAGCTTCATACTTAACGCGTGCACATGAGAGAATAGGAAACAACAACAACAACAACAACAACAACAACACAATACTCTGGCAATTTGGAATCCGTGTCGTCGGCTATGACCCTTTTGCTTCCGGTTTTTGTCATGGGGAATGATGCGTCCCGGGAGATAAAGGCATCGTCGGAGACATGAAAGACCCAAATATCAGACATGGTGTATATTTCCTCCTCTGATTTTAATAAAGATATCTCCCGCATCATCAAAAAAAATTTTTTAATCGTGATTTACATTATTTGATCGCTGATCCCGAATCCAGGCCGAAGTAACCGGAAAGTGCAGCATCGAATGTAAGAAGAATTCTACGTTCGCTTCTAGGCTTTGCCTATTCCATATTATAATTAGCGGAACCTCAAAATATGTATGTATGTTTCATTACAACCATCGGTTGGACAGCCGGCCTGACTGCACCCACAATTGGAGTCTGATTCTACTTGTGAAATGAAAACATAAATCATATGTTCGCCATTTTGTGCTCCGTAGGAAGTGTTGTATTCACAATCGCCATGCTTTCCCGATAAGTTTTCCCTTCAGTGTGAAAAAGACCAAAAGCATCATCGAATGTCGAAAGGTTGCGGCCCATCGGCATCCCAGGCATTCTGAGGCAAACCGTTTGAGTAGGCCCCAGGCTTCAAGCCTTCCGGCCTAAAGGATCATTCCTTCATGGGCCAGTGGAATTGGAATCTGGCCAAGATATATAAACACAATTTATTATGTATGCACGAAAGCAACAGCCATGTTTTGGCTTCATTACATAACCTGAGTTGTCTTCTTTCGAGTCATTGAGCAATCAAGCCAGCGTTCTGTGCCTATACACAGTCGATACGCAGGCTGTGCTTCCACACTGCACGCATTCATTTATTTTATTGCAGAAGCAATGGAGGCTGTGCTTATTCACCGTATGTTTGTGCATGAAACTTGCTGGACAGGTTGGGTGTGCGACAACGAAGAATTGATTCAATGTTGATGAAGATCAGGATCTGGATCTGATAATTTTTTTAGTTATTCTTCACCATTGAGAGAGAAGCTCAAAAACGATATATAGCACGATATCTCAAAAAGTTGTGGACGGATTTGGATGAAACTTGGTGGACAGGTTGGGGATGTCACAAGGACGAATTCGTCCGATTTTGGTGAAGATCCGGATCTGGATACGATAATTATTTAATTTTCAAAGTGATTCTTAACCATTGAGAGATAGGGCCAAAAACGATATAGTGTTGGGGGGCCGGGTCTCGGTGGCGAGCACGACCGCTAGGGGGAGCAGTAGAGTCAGCTCCATCGAACACACTGGAATTTAGGTCGTGACCCTCGGATAAGTCCAAAAGGGCATGGGTCCCTTACAGGACAACGAATCGCCAATAATTCGACCGCGTGGGGTAGGGTCAATTGCCAAACTTCAATATACCTAAGTACCCACGCAGCAAAGCTATCGGGGAATTCACACCCTCGACAGACCTCGAGCGGGACGAGCCGTTACCGTGCCCGAACCGTGTGTAACTCGAGCGGATGGTTACCGAGGCCTGTCGGTTCAAATGCACAATTTGCTGCCTTGCTATTTCTCAACACGCACCGTGCTTAGCCAATAAAAGAAATGGCAGGGAACGAGCTGGGACATTCAACAATAGGGAATTTATTTACAATAATCGAGGGACAAGGGGAGCACGTAAGGGCAGAGTTATCCGAATATAAAAGAAATGGAAATTTATACACAAGCACTTATACAGGTGCTACTTGCTACCTAAAGGACTGGCCCGCACCAGACACACACCCCCAAAAAGAAATGGAACCTGTCGGGTCTTTATTGATACCCCCAGCTCGGAGGGAAGGTGAGCTGGAGGTAAGAAGCTAGCTTGGACCTTCCCGTCTCGTGCGGCCCTTGACGATCCGGCTCAGTGGGACTCGAACCTGCAACTCGATGCCGCTGCAAGCACCGGGTACGGAGGGTAGCGTTGGGCTCCAGCATGCTCCTCCGGCAAGCGACGAGACAGCGAGCGCCAGCAGACAAGACAGGCAAGCGATTCTTGGCGGGACGACTCGCAGGCAGGCGATCCTCCGCGGGACAGGCTCAAGGGAAAAAGGACCTCTTTGCGCACACCACACTCCTCTTACCCCACCCCCCCCCCTCCCGCACGGGGTGGGGGGAAACCCGCCGATGCAACTCGCCTCCGGATTAGCCGGTTCGTCTCAGGCGATCCGCTCGCCGTTCGTGATTCGTCCGGGGCGTGGTGAGCATCCTCATGGCCTGTCCCCCTGAGAGGCATTCCTCCTTCTTTGGGCGACGGCTCCGCATTGGCTGGAACGCGCGTACGTCGCTCGTGCTTTTCCCATTGGCTGAAGGCAACACGTCTTGCTCGACCCTGGAGCGGAGCCAATGCGTCGGTTGCCAATGGAACTCCGCCCACAGGCGCTCGGCATGTATGCGCATCAGAAAGGCTGATGGTGGAAGGGAGTCAGGGAGGATGTCGTTGTTGTTGGTTGTTGTTGTTGGGGAATATAAGAAACTAACTACAAAATAACTCACGGCACACGCACACTTAATTCCATTAACATAGGGGAAGGGAGCTATCTATCCACATTTACTTAACGAAATAACTGAGCTACGGGGACCTGAATGTTGAGTGCTCATGGCTGCCAGATTCGTAACAATAGTACTGTGTTGCATGATATTTCAAAAATGTATTGGGCCCGATATGTTCTCCTAGATCAGGCATTACGTGGCAGAGGTATGCGCTCTCCCGAGTGCCCTTCTCGTTTATTGTTGTGTCCATTTATTCTGTTCATAATGGGATTGTTGGTGTTGTCGCAAGGATAAAGAAGCAACTTTGATGCAGGAAAAGTCCATTTTGCCTGTCATGCCTGTGTGATCAACACCACATTAATCTATTCTATGCTTATGGGGGTGGAAGAGTGGGTAGGAGAAGAATGGGGCAGACACAGAGAGCATCACGAGAGTAATTGTATATAATCGATATAAATATAATATTATGATTTTTCTGCTTCTGTAGCCGAAGGTACCAGAAGCATTGTTTTTGGGTTGTCCATCCAGCTGTGCGTTCTTCCATCTGTGCACGAGTGGCAGATTTTTGCTTCACTGTTTCGACCTTTTATACCCTTTGGAACCCGAAGACCCAGATGACCGCAAAATCCTCGATAACTTGTGAAGCACAAAAGGGATTTTGACCAAAATTGGTATAAGTATGTACTCTGACACAAAGATGAACTCGTTTGATTTGGGGGTTAAAAGGTCAAAGGTTTTAGGTCATTTGACCTTTAATTGAAAATATTTCTGTCTGCAATAACTTGTGAACAACTGAAGGGATTCAACTACACTTGGCACAAGTATCCATATGTATCTACATATATGAAAACGAAAAACAGTCCATGAATCTGTGAAGCCCAGGAAGCCGTCCGTGAAGCCGTGTGACTATATGCCGATTAATTACATACTGTTTGAACATTGGTTGCAGATTACATGTTCGTCCATAAATTACGTCTTATTGGAATGTACTTTCACTGTGAAGCCATATGACTGTATGTCTATTAATTACGTACTGCTTGAACGTCAGTTGCACCATGAATTCTGCTATTGGAATGTACCTTTTGACGCTTTAGACTGCTGGGACCCCTTCGACCGTAGAAGACCCTTTAAAGCCCCCAAGACCCTCAGGATCCCTAAAAATGCTGAGGACCCAAAATAACCCGAAGACTCAGATGACCCAAAAGTCTCCGAGGACCCAAAAGTCCCTGAGGACCCAAAGTACCCCGAAGACCCAGAGGATCCAAAAGACCCATATGACCCAAAAGGCATCGAAGACCCATTAAGACCCCTTTTTACCTCTAAGACCCTGAAGACCCCTTTTTACCATTAAGACCTTTTCGACACTTTCGACACCTTTAGATCCCTTGACCGTTTAGACGTTACATACCCTGAAGACCTTTACAGAAGACCTTTATATACCCTTTACATTTATATGAAGTCCCTTTGGACCCCTGAGAGCCTAACACCATTTACTGTATACCCCTTACACCCTTCACATCGATCAGACAGCTTGGACCCTTGACCATTTAGAGCTTGAGTCCACTTGCACCTTTTCTATTACAAATAAATTACAAATAAATAGTTACATCAATATTACAAATAATTTGTATTGCGATTGGTGTAAATCATGACAACACAGCAAATGTACAACATAAATCTCTGTAACAACGCGTGGAGAGGCGAGCTCAGCGAGCCGATCCACGCTAGTCGGCGATAATCCGAAGATGAACTAATTACATTTTGGGTTCAAAAGATCAAAGGTCAAAGGGGTATGTGCCCATCAATTGAGAATCATTTTGTCACTGCAATAACTTGTGAATCACTGAATAATTCCAACCAAACTTTGCACAAGTATGGACTGTAATACGAAGATGAACATGAATGGATTCAATTTTTGTAACAATGGGTCAAATATTAAAGGTCATATGTCCTTTGAGAATCATTGTTCAGACCAGAACTCGAGTTTGAAGCACGTGATGTTCTCTTATTTCCACTTGTCCCTCTTCTCTCGTGCTCTCTTTCAAGATACCTTGAATTTTTCACGTGACCTCTATTTGCGATCAAACATAATAATGTGTTGTCATGTAACGTGGGCAGAGGCATAAACATCGACGCATTCACATCAAATTCTCCTCTTATTCATGTTTTTTTTGTGGGGGTAGGGAGAGGAGTGAAGTCTGTGATGGGGTGAGAAATGACCACAAAGACCGACAGCACAGTCACCTTTTGATGAGACCCTCTCACAGACATCATGTATACAATCACTGGTCAATACCTAAACTAACCTACCAGTCCTTCAATATACAAGTACCCCTCTATCCCCGATGCTTCTATATACCTATGATTCTCATTTTAGCCGAATTACTGATTCTGCTGCAATGACCTTTGTGGCAGCACACTGGCTTTCTTGGGATGTCTTCATTAAATGCATTAACGACTCTCTGAGTGAAAGACCCCCTACTTTACTACCCTCCTAATTAGCTTCTTCTTTATTGCCTTGGCCACAGAAAGTGGAAGGAGGTTATGTGAAAACATAACCTCCTTCCACCTGTCTGTCTGCTATTTGTTACTTTCGAAAATCGAACATTTTTCAAGTGAAGTGGTTGGTTTTGTGTGATATTGTCTGTCTGTTTGTTTGTTTGTTTGTATGTCATTCGCCTATGTCACAATTTTAAACCGATCTTCATGAAACTTCACTACCAGGTGGATCTCACACCTCTCACACTCTCACTCTGTCTCTCCAAAAGGACCGTCTGGAAAAACCCCTCCATCTACTTTCTCAACAATCTTCTTGAAGAAGTCCTTTCATTCAAGCTTCTGGGTCTCGCTATCTGCCATGCTCTTTCCTGGGAAAGCCACATTTCCAAGCAGGCCTCCAAGGCCAGTCACTGAATGGACATCCATCCATCCATTGGGACCATACTCTGTGCAGGGCGTTGGTGCTGCCTAAGCAGTCTCCTTGGCTATTGGACACAATCTTGGACGGGCCGCCACTCCGACACAATATACCAGCATGCTGGCACTCATTTTGCCGACCTCGGAAGAATGACAGGTCGAGTTAACCCAACCTCCTATTGATACAACAGATGAGTGGGATTTGAACTCAGGATCCTCGGATCCCAAGCCCACCACCCAAACCATTAAGCCAACACCAGGCATGAATGAGCATCCTCCGTCGTGCAAAGTCCTTCCTTGGCACACCTCAGCTCTTGACCACGTACAAAGCTTTCGTCCGCAGCCTGATGGAGTACTGCTATCCCCTCTGGGCTGGTGCTCCTGCCTCTCACCTTTCTCGGCTTCACACTGTGGAAACCAAGGCATTTAGGATCATGAGTACCTCCCGTGATGAGGCTGATTCTTTGGGACTCTCACTTTCTCACCGCAGGCAGGTTGGTGGTCTTTCTGTCTTCTACCGTCTCCTCTCCACCCCACCCCCCCCCCTCTGCTCTGTCAGAGATATGTATCCCCCCTCCCCCATATTTCCACAGGGCACTCAATGTCGGCCAGCAACCCCCTTCTGGTAAAACTACCAAAATCACGAATCACTGCTCACATTCACCCTTTCATTCCTCTTTTTTCCTGCCTTTTGAACAAACTCCCACACTCTCTTCAATCCCACTCTTCCCTCCAGGTCTTCAAAACAGCTGTTCACCACCACCTCGTATCTTCCCCCATCCAAAATCACGATCTTTTCTACCCTCACTAATCCACCCCAAACAACCGTTGCACCAACTGTTGCAACCTCCTTCAAATTCCCTGTTTTCCATCCTGAAAGTCCCTGTAGTGTTAGGACCTGAAAGTCCCTGTCGTATCCATCTTGTTTACCCCGTGTACCCTGCCCTCTCCCTCTCCCTTCCACAGATATCCTCAAGTTTCTGTTCCCCAGTGTGTTTTGTCCTTCCCTCTCCCGCCCCTCTTGTCTCCTGCTCCCCTTGTTGTGCGTTTCTGTGTGCTCACTCGCATACGAGCCTCGACAGTGCATACAAAAATAAAACTTACGCGCAATTTCTAAAACCCTCAATTTTCATCCGATTGACTTGAAATATTGAAACAGTTTTTGTCTTTCAGGTCACTGAATTCAACCACCAATTATTTTTATGGTAAAATTTGTTTTATGGATCTTGCAAGTATTGTGCTATGCACATTGTACATATCTTTCTTGTTTGTCTCTCTGTTTGTCTTTGTTTGTGTGCAGGATATCTCAAAAAGTTGTGGACAGATTCGAATGAAATTTGGTGGTCAGTTTGAGTGTGCGACAAGGACGAATTCTTTCGATTTTGGTGAAGATCTGAATCTGGATCCGATAATTTTTTCGTGGTTTTTCACGATGGAGAGATAGGGTGAAAGATAATAAATAGCACAACACCTAAATATTTTGTGGACGGATATGGACGAAACTGTGTCGACACTTTGGGTGTGTGACAAGGAAGAATAGTTTCATTCTTGGTGAAGATCCGACTTCCGGATCCGATCATTTTTTAAAGTGATTTTTCACCATTGAGAGATAGGGCTAAAAATGATATATAGCACGATATCTCAAAACTTTATGTACGGATTCGGATGAACCTTGGTGGGCAGGTTGGGTGTGTGACAAGGAAGAATTGATTCGATTTTGGTGAAGATCCAAATTCAGATCTGGATACGAGAATTGTTTTAATTCCTAAAGATGTTTGATTTTTCACTCTTGAGATATGGGTCCAAAAACGATTTCGAGCATGACATATGAAAAATTTATTGGGCCTGATATGTTTTACTGGATCAGCCATTGTGTGGTGGAGGTATGCATGTTGCGGAAATGGGGCCTTAGTGGGTTGTTAAATATAGGATTAGCCCAGATCCCCCCTTAAATGCATGTTTAGCCAGGTGTTTGTAATCGGACGTTACATGTGTCGGGGGTGTAGCAGGCTGTCCATTGTTCATACAGTGGTGGTGTACCGAGAGGCGTCTTCTTCTTCCTTCCCCCTCTTAACCAGCCCCCACCAGCGCCCTGACAGAATCAGTCAGCAAGACGTTGCAGCCAACCCATTGGCGGAGAGCTGCTGCAATCTCGAACGATGGACCAATCACGGGTCCCCAGAGGCGGTCCCAAGAAAGGCCCACCCCAAAAGGCAAGAGGAACTGGCTTCTGTGTCGAGTCTGCAATCTGCTTCGAGAGGAACTGCCCAGTGCCAGTCTGCGATCTGCTTCATGAGGAGTGGTTTGGTCGGCTGTTC
>CM068967.1:37214096-37229374 GCA_035128595.1 Eptatretus atami
ACATTTTTTTCAAGTGAAGTGGTTGGTTTTGTGTGATATTGTCTGTCTGTTTGTTTGTTTGTTGTATGTCATTTCGCCTATGTCACAATTTTAAACCGATCTTCATGAAACTTCACTACAGGTGGATCTCACACCTCTCACACTCTCCTCTGTCTCTCCAAAGGACCGTCTTGGAAAAACCCCTCCATCTACTTTCTCAACAATCTTCTTGAAGAAGTCCTTTCATCAAGCTTCTGGGTCTCGCTATCTGCCATGCTCTTCCTGGGAAAGCCACATTTCCAAGCAGGCCTCCAAGGCCAGTCACTGAATGGACATCCAATCCATCCATTGGGACCATACTCTGTGCAGGCGTTGGTGCTGCCTAACAGTCTCCTTGGCTATTGGACACATCTTGGACGGGCCGCCACTCCGACACAACTATACCAGCATGCTGGCACTCATTTTGCCGACCTCGGAAGAATGACAAGGTCGAGTTAACCCAACCTCCTATTGATACAACAGATTGAGTGGATTTGAACTCAGGATCCTCGGATCCCAAGCCCACCACCCAAACCATTAAAGCCAACACCAGGCATGAATGAGCATCCTCCGTCGTGCAAAGTCCTTCCTTGGCACACCTCAGCTCTTGACCACGTACAAAGCTTTCGTCCGCAGCCTGATGGAGTACTGCTATCCCCTCTGGGCTGGTGCTCCTGCCTCTCACCTTTCTCGGCTTCACACTGTGGAAACCAAGGCATTTAGGATCATGAGTACTCCCGTGATGAGGCTGATTCTTTGGGACTCTCACTTTCTCACCGCCAGGCAGGTTGGTGGTCTTTCTGTCTTCTACCGTCTCCTCTCCACCCCCCCCCCCCTCTGCTCTGTCAGAGATATGTATCCCCCCCTCCCCATATTTCCACAGGGCACTCAATGTCGGCCAGCAACCCCTTCTGGTAAAACTACCAAAATCACGAATCACTGCTCACATTCACCCTTTCATTCCTCTTTTTTCCTGCCTTTTGAACAAACTCCCACACTCTCTTCAATCCCACTCTTCCTCCGGTCTTCAAAACAGCTGTTCACCACCACCTCGTATCTTCCCCATTCCAAAATCACGATCTTTTCTACCCTCACTAATCCACACCCCAAACAACCGTTGCACAACTGTTGCAACCCTCTTCAAATTCCCTGTTTTCCATCCTGAAAGTCCCTGTAGTGTTAGGACCTGAAAGTCCCTGTCGTATCCATCTTGTTTACCCCGTGTACCCTGCCCTCTCCCTCTCCCTTCCACAGATATCCTCAAGTTTCTGTTCCCCAGTGTGTTTTGTCCTTCCCTCTCCCGCCCTCTTGTCTCCTGCTCCCCTTGTTGTGCGTTTCGTGTGCTTCACTCGCATACGAGCCTCGACAGTGCATACAAAATAAAACTTACGCGCAATTTCTAAAACCCTCAATTTTCATCCGATTGACTTGAAATATTGAAACAGTTTTGTCTTTCAGGTCACTGAATTCAACCACCAATTATTTTTATGGTAAAATTTGTTTTTATGGATTCTTGCAAGTATTGTGCTATGCACATTGTACATATCTTTCTTGTTTTGTCTCTCTGTTGTCTTTGTTTGTGTGCAGGATATCTCAAAAAGTTGTGGACAGATTTCGAATGAAATTTGGTGGTCAGTTTGAGTGTGCGACAAGGACGAATTCTTCGATTTTGGTGGAAGATCTGAATCTGGAGCCGATAATTTTTTCGTGGTTTTTTCACGATGGAGAGATAGGGTGAAAGATAATAAATACACAACACCTAAATATTTTGTGGACGGATATGGACGAAACTGTGTCGACACTTTGGGTGTGTGACAAGGAAGAATAGTTTCATTCTTTGGTGAAGATCCGACTTCCGGATCCGATCATTTTTTAAAGTGATTTTTCACCATTGAGAGATAGGGCTAAAAATGATATATAGCACGATATCTCAAAACTTTATGTACGGATTCGGATGAACCTTGGTGGGCAGGTTGGGTGTGTGACAAGGAAGAATTGATTCGATTTTGGTGAAGATCCAAATTCAGATCTGGATACGAGAATTGTTTTAATTCCTAAAGATGTTTGATTTTTCACTCTTGAGATATGGGTCCAAAAACGATTTTCGAGCATGACATATGAAAAATTTATTGGGCCTGATATGTTTTACTGGATCAGCCATTGTGTGTGGTGGAGGTATGCATGTTGCGGAAATGGGGCCTTAGTGGTTGTTAAATATAGGATTAGCCCAGATCCCCCCTTAAATGCATGTTTAGCCAGGTTTTTGGTAATCGGACGTTACATGTGTCGGGGGTGTAGCAGGCTGTCCATTGTTCATACAGTGTGGTTGTACGAGAGGCGTCTTCTTCTTCCTTCCCCCCTCTTAACCAGCCCCACACAGCGCCCTGACAGAATCAGTCAGCAAGACGTGCCAGCAACCCATTGGCGGAGAGCTGCTGCAATCTCGAACGATGGACCAATCACGGGTCCCCAGAGGCGGTCCCAAGAAAGGCCCACCCCAAAAGGCAAGAGGAACTGGCTTCTGTGTCGAGTCTGCAATCTGCTTCGAGAGGAACTGCCCAGTGCCAGTCTGCGATCTGCTTCATGAGGGAGTGTTTGGTCGGCTTGTTCCTCCTCGGTTATGGATCCAGCCTGAGGTCATCCACAGGTTCATCCTGAGTCCAACCACGGAGCCTCTGACTGTCCTTACTCGCTGCACCGGCTCGACACGTCTTTTCATCCCATCGATCCACCTGCGGAGTCAACACCCCGATTTGGCCTAGTCTGGTGTACAGGCCTGGATTAACATCCTGACCTTGTGAGAAACCAGCTGGAACATACCATAGATCTTCCTCTCCTGTGCCGTCGACCTTACAGGGGCTGGACGCACCGAGGCTGGTGCGTGAGCGTGCCGACAAAAGGAGTACGTCACCGCCATCTTGCCACGTGGCATGCACGAGCGGTGCCGATAGGAGTACGAGCGCCATCTTGCCACGCGGCATGCGCGAGCGGTGCCGATAGGAATACGAGCGCCATCTTGCCACGCGACATGCGGGAAGCGGTGCAATAGGAGTATGAGGCCATCTTGCCACGTTGCAATGCTCGAGTGGTGCCGCTAGGAGTACGAGCGCCATCGTGCCACGCGGCATGCGGGAGCGGTGTCGATAGGAGTATGAGTGCCATCTTGCCACGCTGCATGCTAGAGCTGGGCGCTCGAATCCGACACCATCGGCTTGTCACGAGCCGCATTCGTGCCTTCGACACTTTTCCTCTCGTCCATGAGGCATCACACAAGTACTCTGTGTCTTGTCTGCATGTTGGCCAGGCCTAAGGTTTATCTCCGCTAAGGTTCCCTTCGAAACCCGTATCCGTAGCTCCCTAGTTAAGAGCGGGTTATAGATTAATTATAACGTTCGTGAATGCTTTGCTTGTGTCGTGTTTCCGCCGATGTGTCCCCAATAAATCTGATTCATATGAAAGTTGCCGCCTTGAATTTATTCGTGTCGCGCTGCGGAACAATCGCTCGATTTGTATATAAAACCAAACGGGCTACGGATTGGCAGACTTCGCTCGTCTCTGGTCAAACCCAGTCTGTAGCCGGGGTCTATATCCCCAACTGGTACGGCCCAGGTGTACGTTGATATCGTGATCTGAGCTAGCGTGACCGAGACCTGATGCCGAACTAGCCGCGTTATAACCCCTGAGACGGCGGTGCTGTTAAGTGCCGCCGAAATCTTCAACCTGCATTCTACAAGTGCCCTTCTTATTCTAAGGATTGACCTCTGGTTGTGTCACTGTCTGTTCTGCTGAAAAAGCTCATCTACATTAATTTTTTGGTCCATGGTTCTACCATCCTATTGAATGCCATTCAACCCATCACCTGTCCTTGACAGGTACATCTTGCTCATCATTTAAAAAAGAAAAAATTTCTGACACATCAGCAAGAGGCCAGAGACGAGAAGAACAAGTTTTATTCAAAAATATTTATGATGCTATATTTACAACATAAATGGCATTCGAAGGAGAAGTATAATAAGAGGAAGATTGAATAGACAGTGAAGATGAGCACAAAGCTTGCATTCTCTCAATTCCTTAAATCACAACATATTGCTAAAAGTTTTGGAACAATAAGGAAGTATGCAGGTTACAAATTCACAACAATTCACAGTACCCTAATAAATTTCGAATCTGGTGGCATTAACACTTTGTACCAAATGTTGATTCAATCCCAGGCATGTGTGGCGTGTGAGGCTCCTTCAGACCAAGTGCAAGTTTTATTGGAATATTGCAGTCCGCTGACCTCTGGACCTCAGGCAGCATTCGAAGATATCCCAGAGCAGTTCAAAATGGGTTTATGGTTGGGTTATTGCGTGGAGCTGCAGACTTTCAATGTTATTGTCCTTGAATCGATTCCTAAGAGAACACAGCAAGGTGCATTGTCATGCTGGTAGATGTGAAGATCCTCACCATTGAATCAAATCAAAAACCTGCAGTTGTGCAAAATGCTGCCAAAGGATGAGGTATTCATCATTCCCTTCACTATCACCCAAGCAGTTTGTCCATCCCATGAAAAACAGCGCCAAATGATTACGCGCTTCTTCCCCCCCATTTATCGTTGCGACAAACTGTCGTATGTTTGTATCGTTCACCGGGTTTGATGTCAAACCCAAACACTTCTGTCAGATGCACACAACGTGTATTTCAATTTTTTACACCCTCATGATGAATTTCCTACTGTTCGGCGGCACCGGCATTAAGGTTCTAGGCTCCCATTTGGTTGATGCTTTACAATAGCTCCTTGATTTGTGGGCCGCAGCCCATGGACCCCTTCATTGTCCAGCTCCCATCATGGCGTTTGGTATTAGATTCATATCAACCGCATAATTACTGCAATAAATGGTTACAGCTGCACAAAAAATGGCTGCACCCTTTAGAAGAAAGCCAAGTTTCACTTGGACTTAACTCGAGGACTTATTTCATACTCATTGTAGTTGGCATGCACCCTGTGTACAGCATTTCAATTGTCCAGGCCATGAATGTCATGGGCCGAGGCATATTGAAGGCCTCGAATTTTTGCAGTGTCGGTAGGAGTTTACGTGACTGTCAATAAGAGCAATACTTCATCAAGTAGGCGCTATATCATTAGGTCATTGTGGGAGGTCATCATGTACGTGATGCGACACAACATCCTTGGTTGACCTGATGTGCACAGGCTTTCTTTGGATGTCCTCAAATTGATGAATCAACGTCTATGTACCATATAATCCAATCCATGCAGTTTTTCCAGCGACAAAATTTGGAACAACTCCTTATTGAAGTCATAAAGGTATTTGGAAAAGGTTGTTGTGAGGGGGAGGAGGCCTCTTCTTCTTTTGTATGCAGTACATCGATGCAGGTAGCATCATTTGCTGGTGGTATACTTGTGCTCTCACTTGTAAGCTGTCTATCGTGGGTTTGGAATCCCGACCCAGCTATAAATTGTCATCCTGGTTGTCACAGGGTAGGGTGATTCATCAATCTGTGTGCCGTCCTCGGATGGACATTAAGCGGGTGTCCCATCTGCTGGCATTAGTTGGTGGATGTGAAAGGTGCCACGGTGTCCTTTTCGCAAAGAGTAGGCGAGCAATCGCTGGCCCCATGGCCAAAATAATTCCAAATTCCTGCCCTAACCTTACATTCCCCCTGTCCCAATGGTACGAACGTGAAAATGTGCCCCTCTCCATGGGGAGTCGCTATACCCTTAGCTTGTTGCAGTTAGTAGTAGTAGTATAGTCGTAGTAATATAGTAGTTGTTGTGCCGCTGATGCTGTGTCCCCCTATAGGTTGAAGCAGGAATCTATAATTTTATTCAGGGTTCCGTTGATAAACTTCACCCACTCTTCGCGAAGGACGGGGATCTTTATCATCGACTAACTAATGCTCGCAGGGCAGCGACACCCAACTTTAACGTCCATCAAGAAACAGCACACACATTGATGCCTCATCCTGCCCGCGAAAACACCAGGATGACACCTGGATAGCTGGGTCCGGGTTCAAAACTCAGGCCAGGCAGGTGCCTACTCTCGGCTATCCTGCGAGCTGGCACCTGGGTCATAGGTATTGTGCGGTGGTTTTAACAAGTCTGTCATCATTGACGTCTCGGAAAGATATCTCAATGTGTTTAACTTTCCTTAAACAATGTAATGTTTGCCCTTCACCTTTTACACAAGTTCACGCTATGGGTGATTAATGCTACCTTGGCAAATCTCCGTCCCGAGCCTGGAGCCCCAATCCTGTGTTCATCACCGTATAATCACTCTGTACCCGCCAGCTACTGCTGTACTTGAACAAATCAAATATTATATTACGTTTTATGTTTCACTCACAGTGTAAATCGCCTCTTGGTCACTCTTACAAATCAAACACTCCCCTCTCGCTCAGGGCGGTATGAGCTTAACCTTGTTCTGCTTCATTAAGCCTTTACACAGTCATATGCAGTGGATTTGCTAGAAAGACCAAGAATCTACTGGCCATTACTGAAAGCTTCGTTTCGATTGGGAATTCTTACCTTCAGCGTACAATGCTTACATACAAGATTGAGTCTCTATATAATGGTAGATGTAAGTCAGCATATCTTTGTTTTGTTGCTATGTGTGCGCGTTCCCTTGGCTGGACGTTAAACAGCCGTTCTCTTCTGCCAGCTGTGAGTTGGTGGACGTTGAAGATCTCACGGTGTCCTTCGTGAAGAGTGGGCGAGATATCTATCGTCGGCACCCTACAAAATTACAAACTCCTGCCGAAAGCTGGCACATAACGACTCGTCTGGTCTTGGATACCCTCGGCACCAAGTTTCACTGCTCGCTATCTCAGAGTGTGGTTGTTGTCGCATGGGCGGCTCCTACACTGTAACAAATTCA
This sequence comes from Eptatretus atami, assembly GCA_035128595.1. Taxonomy (NCBI): domain Eukaryota; kingdom Metazoa; phylum Chordata; class Myxini; order Myxiniformes; family Myxinidae; genus Eptatretus; species Eptatretus atami. The sequence continues at coordinate 37,220,990 of CM068967.1, forward strand.
CACTCCCAGGTTGTTGGTTGGTCACATGCGAACATGACCATCTTCGGCTACGAAGGAGTCACTGGCAATTCATTGAAATTGCATTTGTAGTTTATCGGATGCATTTCTTTCTTCTGTGCAGGGAAGTAAAATGAAAAATTCAGCAACGACTCCATCTGTAGTATGTAGTTGTCAATTTTTCATATTACCTTTTTGTTTAATTTCAAGACGTGAAGGCATGGAAATGATTTGTTTAGTTTCGGTGCATTTAAAAAAAAAGAAAAAAAAGAAGGAACAATCTGAAAGCAATTCTGAACGATGTGGATGATTCATGAACGACGTCGATTACGATGACTTTGGTGTTCTTTGAGCAAACGAAGGAGGTTCTACTCTGCTTGAACCGGTAAACAGTGACAGTCTTCGTGAACGCATGTCGAGCATGAGAATAACAAGCAGGAGACATTTGGGATAACAATTAATTTTTTTTAAAATTGATGATTAAGTTCATGCTTGCTGTATGAATGATAAGTGACGCAGTTCTAAGGATCAAGAAGCTGGACTGCAAAATGAATAAGCAGTATGTGGGATAGATGGAAGAAGTATTGGAAAAAAAAAAATAGAAAAGAAAATGAGTGAACACCTGGTGAACAGGTGGCAATCAGAAAGTGACTTTTGGCACACAACTCAAAATTGCCGTCAAAGCGATGTCTGCTGTGCGATAAAAGCCAACATAATTGCACGAAAGATCACTGAATGCCCCTGTCATCGTGCGTGCAATTTGTCAGGCTAGCGTGTGGGGTGTGCTTGAGTAAATGGCACAGGAGAAAAGGCCAAATTTGTTTATTGGGCAGCCATTATTGTGCATGCACTGATGGTGTGCTATTTGTGTTCCGTTATCAACCATTATTTGCATCTACATTCACAGTGTTTGTGTCCAAATGAAGATTTCTGGGGGATTGGTGGTGAGGAAGGGGGGGGGGGGGCAAAGTGGACAAATCTGATCGGCATGCCGCAGATAATCACCGATGTAGGATTAATGCCAGCATTGCCACAGGCCAACAATGTTTAGCTTTTGTCCCAACTCTTTTACCATGTGGATGCGTTGGACCAACATCCAAAATCCTCTTGCTTACATTGCAACGTTTGCCAACGTCGGTGTGCTCGCTGGGTGGTTGTGGTTTAATCTCTCACTAAACCGTCAAATTGTGCAGACGATAATCCTTAGATTTCAAAAGACTTGATGGTTTTCCTTGACCAGAAATTGAACTACATATCATTTGCCGTTCTACACTCCTTCTCACTTACTGCCCCTTGATTTTCAGCAAGTACATCGAAGCCAGAAGCGGGTGATTATGGTTACTCACTACCAGTTATACAATTTTTAATTCCTTCCATAAGCGTTAATCTCCAAACATTATTCTGCCATTTCTCAATACAATTCCAGGTGAAAATCAAAGCACTCATCGGTTGGACTTGCTTTTATACAATTGGATGAACGCTTGCTTTATTCAGTTGTTTTTTTTAGGAGACAAAGCGAGGCTCATGGAAAGGAGCTAGAATATAGAATTGTTGTTCTTCTTCTTGGTGTGACGATGCGACAAATTGTGCCTTCAGGTGGGATTCTTTCAACGTAACTACAAGGCCAAGATGGCGGGAGAGAGCGATGTGGGGAACACGGATGACGTCGTTTCGACCACACAGTCCAGCGCTAACCTCCCTCAGAGTGAACATAAACCGCTTTTGGAAATGCCTCCTGCGGCTGGCAAGCTCCTTGCTATTATTATTGAGTTTTATTTCACAAACAGTTCATCTAAAAGATTTGAAGGTGTATGTGTAATTCTAATGTGCCATTTATATGTACTTACCAGAAGAGGAAGGAAGGAGAGGGGTGGAGACACAATGTACAAAATTTTAACTGGATGAGGCTATTTGTCTAAACACAGCCTTTGAGAAACAGTTGAGATTTGAATTTGCAATTTGTAAAGGCAGTTTTGAGTAGAGCAGTAAAGCGTGGAGTAACATTTACGGTTGGTAACCGTCCTCTGCTAATGTTTCTGCTTCCCTGAATACTTCCATCCTTTTAGGTGACAATGGCCGAACGAGACGTCTCTTTGGCAAGAAACCGCCCAAGCATGATTGCTCGGAAATGTTTTGTACTGCGTTGTAGTGTCGGTGTGCAATTTAATATCTTCTTCAGCAGTGATCCGTGAGCCGGGCCCTGTTGTCCACCATCGTGAATTTGAAGTATCATGTACTTTGTGTCGTTTTTGAACCCGGTTTGCTTCTTTCGACAGTTTACACTAATGTGCTGTCGTCACGTTTTCCTTTTTTTTTGTTTTGTTTTTGTTTTTCAACCCGGTTCGCCTGACGCCTCGGTCGGCCTAATAACAGAGATGGAGGAAGGTGTGGAGGGCATCTTGCCCCCACCCCCACCTCTGGACAGAAAGCCAGATTGCCGTTGGTGTTGAAAAAGGTCATTCAATATGCTGTTTTTGCTGTCACGGCTTTTACCCTCTTTCTTCTTCTTCGTCTTCCTCTCTCAAGAACAATCTAATTTCTTTGTTGTATTTCCAACTTTCTGTGCTGTTGTTTTATTCTGCTTACAAGCTCCTGGATTCTTCCAATGTGGCAGAAACTATCCTTGGGGAAGATGCAAGGCAGCTTTCAAAATGCACTTAAATCCTTTTTTGATTCTTGAAAAGTCAGAATATAGCAGGCTTTGTTCATAAATAATAACCAATTATCTTGTTTGTCTTTTTGTTTTTATTGGAAGGGGCAGGGGGAGGTTTGGGTGGCTAATTGCATGACATTGTATGATCAATCAACCATCATTAATCCTGAAAAGCGAATCCTCAAGAAGTGGAAAAGAAACATGTTGAACAATTATTATTTTTTTCCTCTGGTCCAATGGTCTCAATCTAAAACCATTTCCTGTTTTCATAATTCCATTTGAAATTATTTCCATCCGTTGCACAGCAGTGATGTGGGGCGGTGAGGGAATGCCTGCGATGTATCGTAGATGGTTGGGAGAGTGGCAGCAAATTTTCACCGTCACTCAGTGTGATCTGCTCCGTCATCTTTTTCACCGTCATCATTTCACCGTCCTCATGTGATCACTCGTCACTCACCGTCACTCACCCACTCATAGTGTGATCCCATGGTTGGTTTATTCTGAAAATTCCTGCCAATGCATTCCCCAACACATTTCCGTTTTGATGAATGTGCGAGGAGAAATGGACAAATGTGCCATCTATTTTTAATGCACTCATGTTTTGTGGGGTGAGAATGGCTAAGTATCTCAAATGAAGATTGAAAAAATAAGGGAGCATCAGGAAGTTTTGTAAAGGCCCAGTCACACCCTGACGTTTTAGCCAGCTATGCCGATTTTTTGAAAAATTTGTTCTAAAACGCCGGCACACGTCGAATACGTTATGGGTAAGTTTTGGAAACATTGAGAGCACGCTGAAAAACACTGCCATACGTCGTAGTACACTGGCTTTCACGTTGTACTTGCGGTTGTCCTCAAATTTTAGCATGCTTGAAATTTTACGACTTATGCAGCGTATGACTCACACGTTCCGCAACGCTGGCCATAATTGTTGCACGTTATGCGATCGTTGACACACGTCGACACGTTAATTGTAAGTTAATCATAAGTCGAAACACGTCGAGGTAATGTTTAGCGTACCTGAAACTTATTTCTAACCTATGAGTACGTGTTGTAGGCACGTTACGCGATCGTTGACGACACGTCCACACACGTTACTTGTAAGGTACTCATAAGTCGAAACACGTTCAATGTAATGGTTAGCGTCAGTGTTCCAGACTCCCTGGTTTTTTATATATATATATATATATTTTTTTTTCTTCGGTATGACGGTGATATTGACACTTCGATTTCTAGTGCGGTATGATTTAAATCATTGAGCGGTAGCCTATTAATTATATTATAACCGCACTAGAAATCGAAGTGTCAACATCACCGTCATACCGAGAAAAACAAACAACCCAGGGAGTCTGGAGCACTGACGCTAACCATTACATTGAACGTGTTTCGACTTATGAGTATCTTACAAGTAACTTTTGGCGACGTGTGCCAACGATCGCATATCGTGCGTACAACTTATTCCCATCGCATGCGGAACGTGTGAGGCATACGGCAAGTACGTCTTAAAAATTTTTAACACGTTTTAAATTTCAAGACGTACTCCACTTACTACGACGTATGATAGCGTACTTTAGCGTTCTATTCACGTATACCAAACTTACCCATACCGTATTCGACGTGCGGCCAGCGTTTTAGACGCATTTTTCAGAGGTCGGCATACGCTGGCAAGATCGCCAAGGTGTGACTGGCGATGTTGACACTTCCATTTTCTCCGGCGGTTATGATTTCAATCATTGTGCGGCAGCCTTTTAATAGGCCTACGCCGTGATCGTCGGCGATACGTGCAGCGCGCTATGCATAAGTTTAGACTATCGTTGGGCATAGGTTTGTGAACGCCGACAAACAGGCTAAGCATCGTTGGTATAAGTTATCTATAAGACAACGAAACGTTCTGTGTCCGTTACTAATATTTATGCATACGACCAACTCGTTAGAATACATCTGAATCTTTTAAAAAAACATCAAAAGTTCAGCGTAAGACAGCGTTTTACATACATTTTGATACGTTGCCATTGCTGGCTAAAACGTCAAGGTGTGACTGGGCCTTAAGAGTAGAAGGAGATGGAGGATGCGTGGGCCTCCATCATGGTCCCTGCACTGAGTGTATTGTCCACAAATAGACCTCCCCTCTGTACTCCTTTAAAAGTATAGTAATTTACGAGTATATTACTTGACAGGTAACGTAGGACTCGCATTACCTTCACCATTACCTTCATCTTATATTTACAACACATCAATTTGAATGTTCCTCACTTATCTGGATTAAATTTCAAAAAATGACGGCAAGAACACATTAAATTCACCATTGGTTCTTCCAAATGCTCGAGCTCTTCTACCTGCCTGATAAGGTGTGGAAGAGAAAACACACTTTTGCAGGTTCCAGCTTAGACAAAAAAATAAATTAAAAAACGAGGCAATTATTTGATACGAATTGCAATGACATTTTAAAGAAACCATTCCATTTATCCTTCATTTATTTTCTTCCACCAAAAACCAAATCCATTGCAGATTGCCACCGTTCCATCACCCCTTCGCCTAAATCGCGAGAAATTATTCTTACAGCTTAAGAAGCGTGTACAAATTTCACAGAGTTTGTTTGGTGTTGAACACTTGGGTGGCCTGACAGGATATTGGATAAGCTTGCAGTCTTGAGACGAGCTGTGCCTCCATGTCTCGTTACACAAATGAAATGTGTTGAACTCCCTCCATTCAGCAGGCATGAAATAATCACAGCACAACAGGGAGCGCTTGGTGGCGCCCTGTCCGCAAGTCGTGATTAATAACAAAGCTGGGATAAGGAAAATGCTGGAATAAAATGCTTTCTCTTTAGGAACCTTACACCTGTGCTGACCGGAATCAACATCCCGGTACCTAGAAGTGTGGTGTGTGTGTGTGGTGTGTGTGTGTGTGTGTGTGTGTGTGTGTGTGTGTTTGTTGTTTTTTAATGTGTATTTATCTTTCCCAATATAAGGCTAATACAAGAAAACAACACAAAATTTAATAGACATTAAAGATCAGGAAAAAGGCATATAATACAAACATGTAGTATAAAGGTGGTGATGTCATTGACTGCACTACACATAGTATACAAAATACTACATATACAGTGGGGGAAACAAGTATTTGAACTACTGCCGATTTGCAGGTTTTCCCACTTACAAAGCACGTAGAGGTCTGTAATTTTTATCATAGGTACCACTTCAACAGTAAAGACGGAATCTAAAACAAAAAATCCTGAAAATCACATTGTACGATTTTAAAATAATTAATTTGCATTTTATTGCATGAAATAAGTATTTGATACATCAGAAAAACAGAACTTAATATTTGGTACAGAAACCTTTGTTTGCAATTACAGAGATCAGACGTTTCCTGTAGTTTTAACCAGGTTGCACAGACTGCAGCAGGGATTTTGGCCCACTCCTCCATACAGATCTTCTCCAGATCCTTCAGGTTTCGGGGCTGTCGCTGGGCAACACAGACTTTCAGCTCCTCCAAGATTTTCTATTGGGTTCTAGGTCTGGAGACTGGCTCGGCCACTCCAGGACCTTAAGATGCTTCTTACGGAGCCACTTCCTTAGTTGCTCTGGCTGTGTTCGGGTCGTTGTCATGCTGGAAGACCCAGCCACGCCCCATCTTCAATGCTCTTGTTGAGAGCAATAGGTTGTTGGCCAAGATCTCGCGATACATGGCCCCATCCATCATCCCCTCAATACGGTGCAGTCGTCCTGTCCCCTTTGCAGAAAGGCATCCCCAAAGAATGATGTTTCCACCTCCATGCTTCACGGTTGGGATGGTGTTCTTGGGGTTGTACTCATCCCTTCTTCCTCCAAACACGGCGAGTGGAGTTTAAACCAAAAGCTCTATTTTGGTCTCATCAGACCACATGACCTTCTCCCATTCCTCCTCTGGATCAACCAGATGGTCATTGGCAAACTTCAGACAGGCCTGGACATGCGGAGGCTTGAGCAGAGGGACCTTGCTTGCGCTGCAGGATTTTAATCCATGACAGCCGCAGTGTGTTACTTATGGTTTTTTCTTTGATACTGTGGTCCCATCTCCTTCAGGTCATTGACCAGGTCCTGTCTAGTTCGGACTTGACTCCTTCACCTTTCTCATGATCAATTGCTCCACGAGGTGCGATCTTGCATGGAGCCCCAGACCGAGGGAGATGACTGTTATCTTGAACTTCTCCATTTTCTAATAATTGTGCCAACAGTTGTTGCTTCTCACCAAGCTGCTTGCCTATTGTCCTGTAGCCCATCCCAGCCTTGTGCAAGTCTACAATTTTGTCCCTGATGTCCTTGGACAGCTCTCTGGTCTTGCCCATTGTGGAGAGGTGGAGTCTGATTGATTGAGTGGACAGCTGTCTTTTATGCAGATGACGAGTTCAAACAGGTGCAATATACAGGTAATGAGTGGAGAATGGGAGGGCTTCTTAAAACAAAAACTAACAGGTCTCTTGAGAGCCAGAATTCTTACTGGTTGGTAGGTGATCAAATATTTATTTCATGCAATAAAATGCAAATTATTATTTAAAATCATACAATGTGATTTTCAGGATTTTTGTTTTTGATCCATCTTTCACAGTTGAACGTGTACCTATGATTAAAAATTACAGACCCAGTGCTTTGTAAGTGGGAAAACCTGCAAAATCGGCAGTGTATCAAATACTTGTTCTCCCCACTGTACATATAGGATCGAGGTGTATCGAATATAGGATGTAGTGGATATACATCTATAATAATAAATGTCAGTGTGTGGCAGTCAGTCAGTCTGTGTCTCCTCCATAACTCCAAAACCATGAAACCGAGCAGCCTGACACTTTGCATGCATACGAAGGGAACTCTAAGGGAGAGCATGAATGAAAATTGGGTGTTTGGCTTACTTAAAACACCCCTTTTAAAGATAATTAACGGCATTATTACCTCCGTCACCGAAGGTGAAAGAGGTTATGTTTTCACCCCTTTCTGTCTGTTTGTTTGTTTGTTTGGTGGCAGGATATCTCAAAAAGTTGTGGACGGATCCAGAAGAAATTTGGTGGACAGGTTGCGTGTGTGACAAGAACAAACTGATTACATTTTGGTGAAGATCCGGATCCGGCTTCTAAAATTTTAAAGTCATTCTTCACCATTGAGAGATGGGGCCAAAACGAATATATAGTATGATATCTCGAAAAGTTGTGGACGGATTCGGGCGAAACTTGGTGGACACGTTGGGTGTGTGACATGGAAGAATTGATTCAATTTTGGTGAAGATCTGAATCCGGATCTGGATACGAGAATTATTACTTACGAAATCTTTAGATTTCGTAAGTATATTGATGACTTCCGTCATCTGTTTGTGTGTTTGTTTTGTTTGTTTGTGTGTGTGTTTGTTTGTAGGCACGATAACTCGAGAACGGAAGAAGCTACCAATGTCAAATTACACCACGTGATTCAGGAGGGTGATGGCTAGTGCTGATTAGATTTTGGTCAAAATCGGTCAAAGTCAAGGTCACAGTGAGGTCAAACATTCGATTTTTGATGGTTTGGTACAGAATCATCGTAGAAACTTCTGGTTTGCGTCGCTACCTTCTCTAGAGACAGCTTTTATTAGACAAGGTCAGAGGTCAAGTTGACGATTTCGTAAGTACCAGTCTATGACTGCTTGTTTAATTTTTAAAGTGATTCTTCACCATTGAGAGATCGGGCCACAAACAATATAGCACTGTATAGCATGATATTTCAAAAATGTAT
>CM068967.1:37265305-37281898 GCA_035128595.1 Eptatretus atami
CTTCATAGTGAGGGTACCTTCAGCCATCTGAAACAACAACGAAAAAATATTTAAGACCAAGTTAAGTGGACTATAAGCGAAAATAATTTATTGTGACGTACAGAGACTGTGATATATGTGGAAGAATCATATGTCCACATATGTTAAATTTGCCGTCGGTTCAGAAAAATGTTTCGCGGGCCGCACCGAATGGAAATCCGGACAAGGCGCCGCGGGCCGCACGGGAGGACTCGCGGGCCGCATTTGGCCCGCGGGCCGCAGGTTGCCGACCTCGGGTTAGGGGCACGGCTATGTCGTTGATGCAGTGCCCCTATTACCATCACATCACATCACGAAGAAGAAGAAGAAGGGTAGGAAATATGCAAACATGGCAGTTCCATGTGAGGCGTCTCACTGTCGTCTAATCTAATATATAAAGCTGAATTCTTGTCTATGGGTGGATATGTAGTCTGAACAAGGTATGTTTTCAATACAACGAATATACTCATGATTAATATTTGAAGTGTTTAATTATTTTTTTTAAGTCCTTTTGTTGGTGTTTTGTATGTACGTTGAGACGTCCAGTGTGTGTTGTTACCAAGCAACTAGCTAGCGCTTGCCAAGCCAGTCGTTCCTTATCAACAGTTTCTCATGGAGTGCTTGCTTGTTTGGCTTAAAGGTCCCATGACACTCAAAAGTTTCTGGTTATTTATATATTAACTTGACCTTCCTAGTGAAGAAATCACCCATGTTTCTTTTAAAATCAACAATAGGATAATTAGACCAATATTTCGAACATTTCTAGTGCTTTTCACAACTTGCTATGCCCCGCTAATCAAAAAAGTTGACTGCAGCGAACCGCAGGTCACGTGACCGTTGACGTCATCTCCAGAACGCTACTCGCACAGAGTGGATTGATTAGACGTCGCGCGCCGTATAAAGTACGTACAAATGCATTGTGCACATTTGTTTGCAATCTCACTGATCGTCTTAATTATTGTGATTGTTTCACAAAAGTTTTTAAGAGTTTTAGTCTTACTTTGGAAAATGCCTGCTCGTTGAATTGTTCGTTGAAACCAGCCTGCTGGGATAGGTACGATTCCACATACATGCAAGCCAGGTATGGCTGCACTCGACATACATGGGTTTATTCTAAAGTGAAGGTACTGCTTCCATTGGCTTGCTATTCATTAACATTTAGCCAAAATGCTGTAATAAATGAACAGGGAAAAATATGTTGGCAAACTATGAAAGACAAATTTATCTGTCCTATTACACGGCCTCATAGCCTCGGGACTCTTACGCATTGACTTATACATTGGGTGCATGCTAATACAATGTACTTGTCAACTCTGGAGTCTAGACTAGTCCGATAAATCCGTCGTTCCGTCCGACTAGTCCGATAAATCTGACATGCTGTAGCCTTCTTTTTATTATTCTCTTTTTTCATTGTTTTATACTGGCGCTACATGACGACAGTAGGAATAAAATAGATTAAAATGCAACAGAACGTCAGATTTATTGGACGACTCTCGACAATTGTGTCGCAAGGTGTGTTCTGCACACAAGTTTTCATCGTATCCGGACAGCGAGATGCTTCGTTTTATGCGCAGAGAGATACGGCCGATGACATGGGCTGGCCTTGCTTCGCATTCATTCGCCGCGGTGCAACATGTCCACTGCGCTGCGCTGGTCACGTCACCTCACATAAAATATTCTGATATCGAGCAGTATGCAAGTCGAATTACATTATTGAATTACGAATAGGATTTAGTCTAACCAGTTGTTATTGCCAAGTCTTCCTTCGATGTCCTCCCGATCATCATGAACGCCGGGAATTTCATCGCCAGTTTCCTCTGCTTGTCCTGCTTCGGGCTTGAACTGGTAAGGCCGTATTCCTTATCTACGACTACGTTATCCGACAATTCTCCATCTGATTCAGACCAAAATCCTTCATATCTCTCACACTCACTGTCGCTACCAGACAAATCAAAGTCCATGTCATCCATTATTCAAACCAAATGTTTTGATTTTTTTAAAGCAGAAATAATGAAGCGATTGAGTCAACCAATCGAATGTGGAAACACACAGGAAGCCAATAGAATCACGTAGACCACCAACCCGAGTAATTTACGTGCAGCCATTGTCATCCTGGAGATGACGTCATGTGGGTTACGCCCTTTCAGTAGATTTCGCAGAATTTTTAGGGGCGTTCCCGAAGAGGTTTGTTTTTAAATTTTACATTTTACAGAACGAGTATTCTGATAGAACATTGTCAGATCTGAAATCACGATGAAAAACTCCTATAGGACATATATAAATTATATATATTATATATATATATATATATATATATATATTATATATATTATATATATATATATATACATACAATTTCAGTACTTTTGGGTGTCATGGACCTTTAAGCCACTTGGAAAGCGCTCTCCAAGAATCTTGGTAACTCAACATACCCAGATTCATGATATGGCGATGAGGATAAACATCTATAACATCATTATTTCAGCCATATCGATGAATTCGTCCCTCAAGGGGTGGGTGGGAGGAGGCACGGAAGGGGTGGAGTGGGAAGAGGGACACGACGTTGCCTGGCAACGCCGGGTACCCCTGCAAGGAGAGTGTATGAGTATATTAATGTACAGTAACACATGAGTCATTTTAAAATTACAAATCCATGGACTATGACAAATGAAGAGTACATTGACATGTATTGGTGTCATATTTGCTGATAATTAAAAATAGGGTTGGTGCTTCTTGGATTTTGGGCAATCTCGTTCCTCGGGCATTTTTGTCAGTGGCGAGCGTTCGAGGCGCCCAGGTGCAATGTTCTTCAGTCATGCTCAGTCCCCTACAATCCGACATTGCTACAGAGAACAGTTGCCAACCTGGCAATGTCCCTCCTCCCCTCATTGGTTCCATGAGTAATGCCATTGGCTGAAGTGATGAACCAGCACGACCTCCCATACCCACCATGCATGCACCACTATTAGTGCGATAAGGAGAGTGAGGAGGAGGATGGGCAGAAAAAAAGCCTCAAATATTTAGGGTAAATTTTAGGTAAAAATTCATACAAATTGCTCAGTGTGCTCATGTATCTGAGGTCACTTGAAAACTTAGCCATTCTGCCTATCGATGCTTCGATAAAACTTTTGCCTGCCATCTTTTTTTCTTCCAGCAAACTGGTCGATAATATCGTCAAAATTGATCGAGTCAAGAGATTCTGTCTCTATGAACAGAATTGCTAAGTTTGCCAAGCTATCCTGTGTCATGGTTGACCATTGGTAACGTTTTATGAGTTTCAGCTTATATTGCTAAAAACATCGCTCACAGCTGCCAACAGAAACAGACATTGTGCGTAGGTTTGAAAGATGGCTTTTCCATACTAAATAGAAGCCGAAATCAATTCTTCCAGAGTTCCTGGTAGCAAAGCTGCCTGATTCTGCCTTTCCAAATAGATTGTCTCTATCAGATAATCCATGATTTCTAGGTTCAGTGACTTTCCCTTGACATCACTTTCATATGCAAATCCAAACAAAAGTCAGTACAATTGAGTGAACAGAGTGTCTGGATCAATGTCACCACTGATGAGTGACTTGACGTTCAAGAGAAAACTAACCTGAAGTTCAGGCCTTGAAATTGTTTTGCTGCGGTCCTGGATTTCTTGCATCAGTCTGTCCAAGGTGAGCTTAATTACCCTGCCTATCTCCTCCGCAAGAGTGACTCATGCATCGGTTGGCTTCCTCACCAGACATTCTTACATGCCTAAGTCTAGACGTGTCTTGCAGTGGAGATGTCTCATGCTTCTGCAATCCCAAGTCCCTTGTCGATTGAACTTTGATATAGTTGGGTGCGTTCACCTACAAAGTGCTCCCTGGCATTTGGGTCAGCTGCTACTTCTTGCAGGTTCATCTTCGGAGACTGCAACGTTTTTTGCCAGTGTTGATTTTTTCAGAGACTTACTTACAGAAGTGGAGGCAGCAAACGAAATGAAATGTCAGAATTACTGTGAGGGGAGTATCCCAGCTTTCGCTCTAGTATCAGCTGACTCAAGTTCATCTTCATTCAGATATTGAAGAAGCTCACTAAGTTTATCAAATAAAAATGCAATTACATGCACAACTCCTTCTCTAGCAGTTCAACGTATGTCGATTCCCTTTTTACGGTCAACTTCAGTTTCTCTGTCATCCTCTTCCATTGACTGGTTGATCCTGAGAGAAAGACATACACTTGTTCTACTGTTCCAAAGAAGGTAATTATGCTGGAGTCAGCCTGGTGTTGGCTTAACAGTTATGGTGGCTGGCTTAAAATCTTAGGGTCTTGGGTTCAAGCCCCTGTCAGCTGTTGAATTATCACCAGGTGGGTTGACTCATCCTTCTGAGCCTGTTATCCTTCTGAGGTCAGCAAAATGAGTACCAGCTTACTGGTAGTGAGGCATTGCATCAGCGGCACAGCCACGCCCCCAGAAAATGATGCAGCCACAGGCTACATAAGAATAAATAAATAAATGCTGGGGTCAGCAGATGCAGAGTGCCAAGTTGAGAGTGATTGTCACAACACTGCTTTGGGGTTCCCCTCACCGAGTCTCGCCTGCATGTCACTTGAGATGTTCTGACATTACAGCTGTGTTGTCGTACATTCAAGCATGACAATCAAGGAAATTCAAGCCATCTTTATTGAAGTTTCTCAGGAAATTTATTCATACCCAGCAGCATTCTCCTTATCAAGTTCCAACAAATCAATGAATGCTACCTGCTTATCCACTTCACCTGTGTCAAAATCTAGTGAGACATACCGAGTTACTTCACCAAACTGCTCTGTGTGTGAGACAATTGATGAGTCAAGTCAAAGAGAATACTAAAGTATTCCCCCTTTATGTCGCTTAAGATCTTGCTTCGAACCGTATTAGCCAAAAACAATGAATTCAGATCAGACTCAGAGCGTGGATATTCTCAAACTTTCAATGGATGATGGGCTGTCACTGGATCATAGTTGCCAGGAACTTGAAAACTGCCAGAAATTTGCTGGATTAGGACAGTCAAAATGTTCCATATGACCCATTAGAGCAAGGTTTTGTGAGCACAGCAGCTTGATGATGTCTCGTAGTCTTTTTAGGACCTCCCTCCAGTGATATCGCAAGTTTTGAACTTGCTTCTCCAAGAATTCGTCCGTTACCCGTTTCTTCAGCACCTGCTCCATCTCTTTCCATTCGACAAATGACTTCGATGGTACGGATTTTCCTCAGAATGCTTATTTTAGCCTCTCCATCTTTTTCAAGCAAGAGAAACCGGTTTGAGATTCAAAGCCCAATCTTGAGTTTTAGAGACTGCATGGAAACAACCAAACAGAAGCAGAACGTGCTTTCCTTTAGTGGGAATACATCAGTCACGTGTGTGGGATCTGTTCTCCATTTTGTAGGTCTTTGATGAATCAGTTATTAGTCATTCTTTGACTCGCAGCCTTTGTCCCATATTCTACTTTGGAGAGGATAACATCTGCATTTTAGAAGGAGTTGGCACCAAGTTTCAACATCGCTTCTTCATAGGCTGTTCAAGTCAGGCTTGCCCGGCCGATGAAAATTTATGTAACCAACATCCTTGAAAACTAGAACCGCTATTTGACGACTTTTCTCATCAGGATCGGTTTCTGAATCAGATCCAGTACCTTCAGCCATGTACTGGAACTAAAAGAACCTGCCATAATCTCGTCTTTCTCTTCCTCAATCTCACTTGATTCATCTGCATTGCCCCCAGGGCATTTTCTTTCTCTTCATTTTCAAACTTGCAGAAATATATATCGAAGCAGGATGGTTAATCATGTAGATTCTTCTGTTCTTTGCGAAATTGATACATTTGATAGAGCATGTGGGGGAGTCGGTGCAAGCTGATCTGCTTGAGTTTCCAGTGATTATATATCTAAATGAGTCTAAAAGTCCTTCACTGTTTGGACCCTGACGACGTATTGTGGAAGACTGTTCCAATCAGTGATTATCTTTTGATTAAAGAATCCTTTTCTTATGTTTAGGCCCGCTTCTCTGCTTAAATAGACTTCCATTTGTGCCTCTCGTGGGTTAGTATCTTGCCTTTACAAATATATGATCTTGAGAAATCCTGTCACAGCTATTTAAAATTTTGAAGACCTGGATCATGTCACCACTCTTGCGTCGATAATCCAGCGGGTGCATGGCCAATCTGTTATTAAAGCCTGTTTTGATATGAATAGATAGATAGCTTATAGATGGCACAAGCTTAGTCGCCCTTCTCTAAACCTATCTCGTTTATCTGTGTCAGAAACAAATGTTGGACCCGTGCTGGTAACCATATTCACACAGGGCCTCACAAGTGACTTGAATACCAAGAGAAGTGTATCTACACTCAGGTGGCTGAAAGCTTGTTTTATCATTCCAAGCTTCTGTTGGCCTTATTTGCAGTTGCAGCCACGTACCTGTGAAAGTGAAGATTCTTGTCTATAATCCCAAGATCCGTTTATCTTGCATTTGTTTCTAACATTTTATAATCCAGTTGATACATCTTCCCAATGTTACCATTTCCAAGATGGAGTGCTCATGTCGACACCTTCCTTTCCTTTTCATTCTCACTTGATTCTAGTGAATCCGGTCTCTCTCCTGTTTTCCCTTTTCTTTCTTGGTCTTTTTTTTTTACACAAAGGAAGGTAGCGAGGACTTTACTTGATCTTTTTGCTTATTTACTCTCCTTAGCTTGTATGTTTTCGACACTTTGACCACCCATTCTCCAACCATTTTTGATGAATTGCTGGCAGTAAATACTGAATATAATTTCGTCGCACGATCCCTGAAGAGCCCAGTCGGTGATTTTTGATTTGAAAGTCGCTCCACTTAGTTGAAAATTCAGTGAAAATACGATCATCGCTAAAACAAATTGTCGGTCATCACCTGCGCATATGTGTAACTTTGGAGAAACTTTTTTTTTTTTTAACGGTGAAAATCATTGGAATACAGATGATGAGATTTTTACCAAAAAATTTGCTTTCCTAAAAACATTTTAAAAACCAAATTGTTAGTGTGTTTATGTCGCTGTACATACGACAAGTTTATGTACTTTCTTTATAATACACCACCCCTGGGGATGATTTGAAGTGCGGAGATCAAGGAAAATTATATATGCATATATATATTGTATATATATATATATATATATATATATATATATATATATATATATATATATATATATTCCCAATTCAGGTGCACAAATAAATGTTTGTTTGTTTTCTTTTGATAATATGAAATGGAATTTAGGGTTTTATGGAAAAGGCAATAATTTTGAAACAGAAAATCACCAGCTCTCCACACAAATTTAAACACACACAAATTTAAACACGCACACAACACGCACACACCACACAGACAATCCTGACCTACCTACCCAAGTCGGTTAAAGGGTATGTTACGGAAGCGTTTGATTCCCCCCCCCCTTATCAAGTGATTTGGTACAAATGAAAGAAGCTCTCACTGACTGATTAAACGCTTTTGGGTGTGTTGATCAATTTTTTATTTTTTTAAAGCCATGTAACAGGTTCATCAATACTAAGTTATGCTGGTGTTGGCTTAATGGTTAGGGTGGTGGGCTTGGGATCCTATGATCCTGAGTTCAAATCCCACTTGGCTGTTGAATTGATACCAGGTGGGGTTGACTCTGCCTGCCATCCTTCTGAGGTCGGCAAAATGAGTGCCAGCTTACTGGTATCCTGTGGTCAGAGTGGTGACCCGTCCAGGATTGTGCCATTGGTCAAGGAGACTGCTTAGGCAGCACCAACACTCTGCACGGAGTATGGTCCCAATGGATGGAATACCAAATTCCCAATGTAATGTAGTGTCTGTTATGTTCTTTTCTTAGGTGTTATGTTCTTTCCAAATATGTTGTTGTTGTTGAATCGCTGGATGTTTGTGGATTGCTGGGAGGACATGATGATGTAAGAGAAGTGGATGGTGACTTAGAGAGGAGAGTAGACGCCATCTGAATGGAGTTGGAGATACGTTCATGTTACATGCTGTGGAATAAACAGACTTGTGCCTTGCAAATCCAATCGCATTGTTTGGCCTCTGTTGAGTGACATAAGTGTCCACTGGAGATATAAAGGGGTGTTAATTTTTATATTTATATCTTTGATAACCGTCGCTTCTATATGGTAACCAGAAATTATTGATAGATGTCATAAAAATTTCATTAGGCAACAATGTGGATTCAAACTTTTATTGATTCCTACCTACTACCTCACCAATTCGGCAATATTTCACGCACAAACGACCCCTTCGCCCCCCCCCCCGCCCCCAACCACCTTCCCTGCCCTTCACCTTGCACCTGGAAGCAATTTCCCCCTTCTGCTGTGAGTGCATTTTGAACACTCCATATAGCATTGCCAACTTGTTATTCCGAATTGTTCTCCCTCTTCCAACTATCATTAGATGAGCAGAGTACCCGCCTACGAGTGATCTTGTTCCAGGCATGCAACACGTGATGCATACCTTTATTTGGGTGGTGTGTAGGAAAAATAAATAACCCGGGTTTTAATATGTGCACGAAGCAAAAACATTCCTACTGCTTATAATTCAAAACATCTCCCCACACTGGAAAACGTAGGGATGGATATTGCACTGTAAATGGTGGAGACTTGTAATACCCTCCACCACCTGGAGGTGCACGACAGAATACACATTTACATCGAGAATTGCGCCCCCCTCTCACCCCCCCCCCCCCCCAAGACCATCGGCAAAGATAAACACCCCTATACATTGGGGTTATTCTGATCCACTGTAGCAAGTCTGGATGTAATTGGGCAAGAACTGTAGGAGCAGTTGCCCGACAAACAAACCCACAAACAAACACAAGCACCAGTCCGTGAATTATAGTAAAGGATTTGTAGTCAGTTATTGTTTTTTTTGCTCACCTTGTACAAATTGAGTGACGGTATATGGAGGTGTGCGATTCAGATTCTCACAAATGGTGGCACTTCCTCTGACCTACTTGGTCCCCAAAATGAACAAAACATGATTGGTGAAATATGGCCTTGACAAAACTTGATGCATTGTACACGATGTGAGACCTACTACTACTAGCTACTATTACTACTACTACTACTACTACTACTACTATTACTACCACAATTATTCCCACCTTCCTGTGGGGTCAGCCAGGAGACGTTTTTGCTCAAGCATTTTACGAAACCGGTTGGCCAGGCCGGCTTTCGACTAAAGTTGACAGAATTTAAATTTGTTAAGGTGTCCTGGCAGTAATTCCTTATTCTTCTGTGAAGGACACAGTGGGATATTTAACCTCCACTACGACCAATGCTGGCAGACGGGTCCTCTGGCTTCACGTCCATCGGATGGGTGGAACACACATTGCATGCCTCACCCTGCCTGTGAAACGTCACGGTGGCAGTTTGTAGCCGTGAAGATTCAAACCCAGGCTAGACAGCTCAGAAGTGAGTGTGCCTACTCTAAAATATCATCTTGTAGGGTTATCGTGTATTTTCTTTCCTTTATTAACTCCAATAACCCACGGAGGTGTGATCCTGCTTGCATCTGCAGCAATAGTGATGCTTACTTGAAATAAAATAAAAACCAAAAGACGAGCCCATCAATTGCTGATTACAGAGGCCAGAAAGGATAAAAATGAAACAAGTCTGTAAAGCTAAG
Source organism: Eptatretus atami (assembly GCA_035128595.1). Classification (NCBI taxonomy): domain Eukaryota; kingdom Metazoa; phylum Chordata; class Myxini; order Myxiniformes; family Myxinidae; genus Eptatretus; species Eptatretus atami. The sequence continues at coordinate 37,274,979 of CM068967.1, forward strand.
GGCACAACAAGAAAAGTTTAAATTTTGCACAGAAATTGGATAAATGCGAACACTGAGTCGGAAGGCAAGTCATAAAATAGTGATAACCGGTTGATACATCCATCGGAATGTGAAAGCATGTGTGGCCCTCACGAGTGCATAGATAGGCCACGGACTGAATGATGCTGCTTTTCTTTGCAGGTTGCTAAGTAGTAATTGGGGCTGCGAACAGCATCGAGGTTTGTGCAGTTGCTTCTGAGCTGTCGAGCCTGGGTTAGAATCTTAGACCTAGCTGTAAACTCTCATCATGGTGCTTCACGGGTGTGGCATCAATGTGCGTCGCGTCCGTCGATTCACGTCAAAATGGGACGCCCCATCCACCACACTGGTTGTTTGGGACACTTGAGAACAACAGGTGTATTTGCATAGAGGAGACGAGTTACCGCTGGCATCCTGAACAATGTCAAACTCCTGCCCAAAATCTTCTCCTCCAGCCACATTTGGCAATGCATGGCAAGTATACCAAGCACTTCCTCAAGGTGAGTTGAGGGAGGCCATCGTCCAGCAGTGAACTGAAAACAGGCCGATGGTGATGAAGGCAATGATTAAGCGGTGATCGATTGTTCGGCACCAACAAATCGCTTTGTTTCCTCAAGATAAACTTTTGGCCAAACTTTTCGGTGAAATTTTGATCCTCGGAACTAATTCAGGTCGACTATGAGTGGAGCAAATTACAAGTTTATTATTGTTTTTTTGTCTGACAGCACAGTTCAAGGTAGTGCACTTGTATTGAGATATCTAGTGTGACTTCGAGTACCGACCTGATTATAAACTGTAGGATTGCTGCTTCACACGCACGATACTTCATTGCTGCAAAGCGCACTGACCGGCCAGTTGTTGGATGGATATTAAAGCTGAGCGTCTATCTGCTAGCATTATCTGATGAACGCAAAATATCCATGGCATCCTTCAACGGAGAGTAGGGATTTAGCTCCGGCATCCTGAAGAAATTATTCTTTCTTGCTCCCAACATACAGAGGCACTGCATCATGACACAAGTCGTAGTCCTTAAGAATGATGCACACCTGTGGGCCAAACTCGCAACTTACTTCCAGTCCATTATTTCATACGGAAACGAACAATGAATGTGTGACTGGTGTAACGACGTTTCAGAGCTTTCTTTGGAGCAACCAGTGGACCACTCCTTGCGCTTTTTTCACAAGATCTGGCTATTTCGTTGTCACCTTGGCGTCTTGTTTTTCTATAGGTTTTCTTGGCGTATAGGTTTTCTATTATCATCGCTTTTCCGAAACCTTGTGAATTCTTGGCTTTTTTCATTGGCTCGCCTTGGCATTTATGAAAATGAGGAGTGGTCACACTGGTCCGAGCAAACATCTATGCACACGGTCTGTGCCGATTCACAAACATAACCCCCAATTTTCACAGATGTTAGCCCTGTTGGGTTTGTTTTCTTATGGACGCTTTTCCACTGAACACCACCTTGTTGTGAACGCGTTGACCCGTTGTGAATGTATTGACCCTTGCGTCCTTACTATGTTGCTTGTCAAAGTGAAGACTTTGTTATGTTCGTTGTTCTTGCACATTCCACCCACTCTCCCAACTAATTGGTACTTCTTCTTCACATCCCTCTTCTGTTTCCACTTCTCCAGGAATCATTTCTACTTTTAAATGGTGCTACGATTTATTCCGTGAGTCTGGAGTAACGCTCGGACACCCAATATACGTACCGGGTGCCCAGAAGTAATAAGGGCAGTCAGAGAATCCACATTTTTGCAGAAAAAGATCCTCATCGGTTCAAATCTTCCACTTTTTGGGGATTCTGCAATCAAAATAATGATCAATTAATAACATCAAGCAAAAATCAATCAACAATCAAAATAATAATAATAATAAAAATTATGAAATAATAATGAAATTGTAGTGACGATTGTTCCGGCAACTGCCCCATTACTTCTAAGCCACCCGATCGTTTGTGCGTTTTGTTCATGTATGTTTTGTCGCAGTTATTTTATTTTATTTTAGAAACAGCCCATTCACTGTTTTACATCATAGCTCCCAGGAGCCTCTTGTGCAGTATATTTGCAGCGGTTCCTCAAATATCTTCATTCCGTACATGACGTAATAGCTAAATAAATACTGAGCCGCTCTGGAAGTGTTATATATGCTCGCCATAAAGGCAGCCGCATGAAAATAACGAGCTCATAAGCTGCTCGGGATATGAACTCGTGGACTGAAGCACCGCAGGGAGCGAGTAGTGTTCAAAAAGAGTCTATTATAGAAGAAGCTGCCTCTCGGTGCCCCCCCTCCCCCCTGGGTCGAGCGCAGCTCCTTGAATCAGTCTTTGGGGATGTTTGCACCAGTGCATTGGTCCAAGAGTGCATCTCCCGTTTACTCTTTCAGACTCGTCTGCTGTGTTCCTGGGACGAACGTGACTACTTCGAAAGGCTCACGCGCTGAACTTTATTGGCATTTATCATTTAGTCCAGCCATCCTTCAAGGAAGGAATCTTTCGGTGAATTTATATCTCCTGAGATTTGCAAACTGGCATCTTTCAAAGGACTCGGCTGTCATGCACTGAAGGCCATCATGGGAAAGGGAGAGTGAGGAGTAATTTATGAATGAATTCCATCATTGTTTCAGGCTACTGTATTGACATTATAATTGATAATGATTGCGATATTTTGTTATATTTTTCACCGTTACTCCTGGTTCTCGATGGTTTCTTTCAAAGCAATATTTATTTTTGGAATTGAGGAAGCCAGGAACGTGTTTTGGTCTTCCTAACAAGACTTAAACACGGACAGGCTGTGACCAACGTGGGCAAGGAGTTTTTGAGTTTGAAGATGTGTGTGTGTTGTCAAAATGAAATTGGGAAACCGGCTTAGTTGCAGTCTGAAAAACACTGAACCACCCACTGCCTAAAGCAACGTCAGCTGCTCCGCTGCTAACAGCATCAGTCAGCCTACACGGCTTTAGAAGCCTTTTGTTGGTAAGATCGTCAGTCCACGGTTTGGGGAAACGAATCGATACCACGGACGCATTTCTAGTCCCTTGCTGTCGTCGGTGAATTGACATGTTCGATTCCATTTGGGTGTACAGCATATGATTGGAGATAATAGTGCGTGTGTGCATACGTGATTTATAGCTATTGCTTTCATGTGCAGCATGTGGCTGCTGGTTTTTCTCATTTTCTGGCATGGGGCTGTGCACTGATGCAGTGCCCTCTATTACCAATACACTGGTACTCATTTGCCGACCTCGGAAGGACGACAGGTTGAGTCAACCCCATCTGGTGTTAATTTAATGGCCGACAGGGGCTCAAACTCACGACGCTAAGATCTTAAGCCAACACCAGGCTTGTATACTACCGGGTGGGATAATGTTTGAACACAGAGCCCTGAAAGGAATTGTATGAAATTCAGAAGTCTGTTTCTTTGTTTTAATGCAATGCACTCCCTGAATCGGTGGACAAAATGAGTTGGAAAACTGCTGGACGTCCTCGCAAGGTGAATCGGGAGGTTTTAGGTGATTTAAAAAAAGTCTTAATTCCTGGTGGTTCAGGGTGGGGGAGAAGACCAAATTCTGTCTCTGTAAGTGGTGTATGGCACAGTGCCGCTTCCCGGTGGGGGTTTGTTATTCCAAGTCATACTAAAATGCACCAATTCTGAGGGAATTAACCGTCCACTAGGACAGGTTTGTCGCTCATGTCTTTCAACACTTTTGTTATTTTTAACCTATTTTGAAAATTATGTTTTGATGCCTCCAAAATCTAATCAGCTTGTTCTTGTCACCGACCCAACTCATCCACCAAGTTTTTTTAATAGTCCATCAAAACTTTTTGAAATATCATCGCGATATATCATTTGTGTCCCTATGTCTCGATTACAAAGAATCAATGAAATATTTTTTAAAATGCTCGTATCCAGATCTGGATCCAGATCTTCACCAAAATCAAATCAATTCATCATTGTTTTGATCTTCAACACCCAACCTCTCCACCAAGTTTCGTTACAATCCGTCCATAACTTTTTGAGATATCCTGCTCACAGACAGACAAAATAGGGGGTGAATACCTAACCTCTCGTCCACCTTCAATGGTGGAAGAAAAAAAACCCAGCCAAGAACAAGAGGCTTCTAACCATCCTGGCTTAAAAGCCTAAAAATGCCTTCTTGTGCACAATACAGGCGAACAGAGCCCCCCCCCCCCCCCACACTCCTATAGATGTTAGATTCCTCCTGTAGGTGATTAGGGCTGTTTAAGCTTAATAGTAAGAGACCCTGGAAGGTGCATTAAAAATGGGAGAAGGGAAGGAACATGAGTAGGGAAAGGTCAAAAATCGTGCCATATTTGCATATGCAGGTAATATGTCCCTTGCTATAAAAGGAGAATTCCAAAAGTGAGAGAAAAATGTCATACTGATCCTTTCAGGGCGGAAATGGATTAATTCATAAACTGCAGATGTTACTCATGGAGTAAAACATCAGCGTTTATCTACCTATAGTTAACACAGTGTGGTATTTGTGTACGTATTTGGCTGTCCGCCTTCATAAGGATCATTGAAGAAGCGTTTTAAAGGACCAATCTTATAACACGACTGTGTTCACTACGGTCTGTTTTTTCAGGATTAAAGCAAAACCTCTAAATACATTTTTTCATTAAAGAGAAAGGATGTTTCTTCTATTGGAAACGTAGACGGTGACTAGCAACCGGGCCTCAATGGTGGTGTACAGAAGCGTTTAAAAAATAACAATAAATATGACAATTCACTCATCGAGTGACACTTGGTGAAACGGAACGTCACTCGGTCGAGCGTACATACCTCGGCCAGGCTCAATAGTTTACGTTTTGTATCCCACTGATAGGTCGGATCTGAATCGGGACCTTAACCAAAATTGAATCGGCTTGTTCTCGTCACCTAACCAAACTCATCCACCTAGTTTGTTCATAACCGTCCACAACTTTTTTAGATGTCATGCTATATACAGTTTTGGCCAATCTCTAAATGGTGAAGAATCACTTGAAAAAAATTTCGGATACGGACAGGGATTCGGATCTTCACCAAAATCGACAGCAATTTGTCCGGGTCACACAAGGACAGCCAAGGACAGCAACACTTAATTTTGGTGAAGATCCGAATCCAGATCCGGACCTGAGAATTTTTTTAAGTGATTCTTCACCATTGAGAGATTGATCAAAAATGACATAATTAGCACAATATCTGAAAAGTTTATGGATGAATTCACACGAAACTTGGTGGAGAGGATTTTTTAAATTCCCTGTCCACCAAGTTGTCATCAGAATTCAATCCATATTCAACCACCTTTCAGATATTGTGCTATATGTCAATTTTTGGTCCAATCTCTGCAATGGTGAAGAATCACTTTTAAAAAAATTGTCCAGGTCCGGATCTGGATTCGGATATCTTCCCCCAAAATAAGTGTTTGCTATCCTTGCTGGTCAACTACATACCAAAAAAAAATTCAGAACGATTGCTTAAAACTGTGGCCAAAAAATCGTGTCACAGACAGACAAACAGAGAAATGCTACAGACCAAACATACTTGGCAAAAAAATTTTTTTAAGTCAAATAACCAAGGGACAGCGGCGAGTGAAATTCGCTCACAGATGTGCACCATGCGCAGGGTAAAGCGAGTGTCATTGACATCGTAGGAGATGTCTAATAAAATAAGAAGAATATAAGCACACCTGATGGCTAGTCGAGGCTTTCAGACTTTGGCACGCTCATGAGACTGTGGAGTTAAAACGAAACGTCCCAGAGGATAAGAAAAATAGGGTCACATTTGTTACATGTAGTGTTTATAAATAACGCTTCTGCTTCGAAACATCATATTTCTTCCAGTTCTCTTTGAATATTTCGAACAAAATACTTAAAATTCCAAACCCCTAATTTTTGACGGGCCTTCTAATAACAAGTAACTTAATATGAACAATATATTAATCTCCAAGGTCATGGATTAATTTCCAGCTAAATGTTGCATTCTCAGCTGAACACTTTTCTCCCATTTCCATAATATTTATGGAAAGACGACCAGTGCCGATTTAGACATGTTGGTGACCCTGGGGAAGCCCCCAGTAGTGGAGGCCCACCCTACCTGAGATACTAAAAGCGTGAACAAGACATATTTACAGTCATCCATAAAGTATATTTTTCAAGAACAAAAGGACATCTGAACTTCGATTAAAAATAGAGAATGAGAGATAGGTGAATATCTTATATCTGTCCCACAACTACCAACTACCATTCAGGCCACTCACAAATACATTTTTCTTTACAATTTTTTTTTTCATGAAATATGTGGGAGGCCCCCTGGTTGTGGAGGCCCCTGGGCAACTTCCCAGCTTGCCCATGCCTAATCCGGCCCTCGTAGACGACCCGTGAACCCGTTGGGTTTCCCGTTATCTCTCTCTTTTGCGGGCCGCACGGGAGGAGCTCGCGGGCCGCATTTGGCCCGCGGGCCGCAGGTTGCCGACCTCGGGGTTAGGGGCACGGCTATGTCGTTGATGCAGTGCCCCTATTACCATCACATCACATCACGAAGAAGAAGAAGAAGGGTAGGAAATATGCAAACATGGCAGTTCCATGTGAGGCGTCTCACTGTCGTCTAATCTAATATATAAAGCTGAATTCTTGTCTATGGGTGGATATGTAGTCTGAACAAGGTATGTTTTCAATACAACGAATATACTCATGATTAATATTTGAAGTGTTTAATTATTTTTTTTAAGTCCTTTTGTTGGTGTTTTGTATGTACGTTGAGACGTCCAGTGTGTGTTGTTACCAAGCAACTAGCTAGCGCTTGCCAAGCCAGTCGTTCCTTATCAACAGTTTCTCATGGAGTGCTTGCTTGTTTGGCTTAAAGGTCCCATGACACTCAAAAGTTTCTGGTTATTTATATATT
>CM068967.1:37286363-37310990 GCA_035128595.1 Eptatretus atami
GGCGTAGTGACTGCAGGCAGCGGGGGTCGGGCGCAGCTCAGCCAATCGGCGAAAGTGAGTGAATTTGTTCTGGTTGAGCTGATGCTCCCACAGGCGAAGTTTGCATTCGAATGCCTTCACGAAGGCGAGGAGGTCAGGTAACAGACATCTTTACCCTGCAGATGGATGTTCAGCTCGTTTAGATGTCTAGTAATGTCCACCAAGAACCCGAGGTCACACACCCATGCGGGATCCTCGAACTGAAGGACAGGATTGCCCTTCTCCGCAGGAAAGACGCCAGCTCATCCCTCAGGCTGAAGACTCTCTCCAACATCTTTCCTCGGCTGAGCCAACGGACCTCGCAGAAGTAGATCAGGTCGCCGAACTCTGCCTCAGCGTCAGCCAGGAGATCGCGGAACTGTCTGTGGTTGAGAGCACGGGCGCAAACAAAGTTCACCACCCTGACGACGACAGTCATGACCTCCGTAATGGTCACAGACTTGGCGCACAGAGCCTCCTGGTGCACCAGACAGTGAAAGCGCTTTACATCCTGCTGGTGTCCAAGGCTGCGCAGGTACTTCACAAGAAGCGCCGCAAAGCCTTTCTTGTCCCCGACCATGGCGGGCGCTCCGTCGGTCGTGATGCCGCACATGCGAGAGAGGTCGAGGTCGCCTCCTTCAGCCAGTCTGTGACTGCCTTGCACACGTCGGCGCCAGTGGTGGTACCGCTGAGTGGGATGAGTCGGATGAACTCCTCAAAGATGACGAAGTCGTCCCTGCCGCCGCGGAAAAAGATGGCAAGCTGAGCGTGTCCTTGATGTCAGTCGACTCGTCAGCGATGGAGAAGAAGCGAGCGGACTGACACATGTCTCCAGGGTGCCCCGGACATCGCGGCCATCTCCTCTATGCGGCGGGTCAAGCTCCTGGCAGACAGGCTGATGGCCGCAAACTCTCTCGACTTGTCAGGACACACGTCCTCAACCACGGCCATCATGCACTCCTTGAGGAATTCACCTTCGGTAAACGGTTTGAGGTTGGTGCCACAAGGTGTGCAACACGGTAGCTGGCCCGGGTGTTGCTCTGAGCAGCCGCTTGCGTCGAAGAGACGCTCCTCTTCATGAAGGCACTCTGCTTCTCCAGCTGGGCACTCAGACGCCCGAATCTGCCTTCTTCTTGTCGTCAGGCAACGCAGCTTGCTTGGGGTGCACCGAAGTGAAGTGACGCTTCGCGTTGCACACCTTCATGACGGCGACGGTCTCGTGGCAGACGATACACAAAGCCTTTCCCGTGCGCTCGACGAAGAAGAACGCTTCCATTCCTTTTTGAAGGAGCGGTTCTCATCTAACAGCTTCCTCTTCTTCATAGTGAGGGTACCTTCAGCCATCTGAAACAACAACGAAAAAATATTTAAGACCAAGTTAAGTGGACTATAGCGAAAATAATTTATTGTGACGTACAGAGACTGTGATATATGTGGAAGAATCATATGTCCACATATGTTAAATTTGCCGTCGGTTCAGAAAAATGTTTCGCGGGCGCACCGAATGGAAATCCGGACAAGGCGCCGCGGGCCGCACGGAGGAGCTCGCGGGCCGCATTTGGCCGCGGGCCGCAGGTTGCCGACCTCGGGGTTAGGGGCACGGCTATGTCGTTGATGCAGTGCCCCATTACCTCACATCACATCACGAAGAAGAAGAAGAAGGGTAGGAAATATGCAAACATGGCAGTTCCATGTGAGGCGTCTCACTGTCGTCTAATCTAATATATAAAGCTGAATTCTTGTCTATGGGTGGATATGTAGTCTGAACAAGGTATGTTTTCAATACAACGAATATACTCATGATTAATATTTGAAGTGTTTAATTATTTTTTTAAGTCCTTTTGTTGGTGTTTTGTATGTACGTTGAGACGTCCAGTGTGTGTTGTTACCAAGCAACTAGCTAGCGCTTGCCAAGCCAGTCGTTCCTTATCAACAGTTTCTCATGGAGTGCTTGCTTGTTTGGCTTAAAGGTCCCATGACACTCAAAAGTTTCTGGTTATTTATATATTAACTTGACCTTCCTAGTGAAGAAATCACCCATGTTTCTTTTTAAAAATCAACAATAGGATAATTAGACCAATATTTCGAACATTTCTAGTGCTTTTCACAACTTGCTATGCCCCGCTAATCAAAAAAGTTGACTGCACGAACCGCAGGTACGTGACCGTTGACGTCATCTCCAGAACGCTACTCGCACAGAGTGGATTGATTAGACGTCGCGCGCCGTATAAAGTACGTACAAATGCATTGTGCACATTTGTTTGCAATCTCACTGATCGTCTTAATTATTGTGATTGTTTCACAAAAGTTTTTAAGAGTTTTAGTCTTACTTTGGAAAATGCCTGCTCGTTGAATTGTTCGTTGAAACCAGCCTGCTGGGATAGGTACGATTCCACATACATGCAAGCCAGGTATGGCTGCACTCGACATACATGGGTTTATTCTAAAGTGAAGGTACTGCTTCCATTGGCTTGCTATTCATTAACATTTAGCCAAAATGCTGTAATAAATGAACAGGGAAAAATATGTTGGCACAACTATGAAAGACAAATTTATCTGTCCTATTACACGGCCTCATAGCCTCGGGACTCTTACGCATTGACTTATACATTGGGTGCATGCTAATACAAGTTACTTTGTCAACTCTGGAGTCTAGACTAGTCCGATAAATCCGTCGTCCGTCCGACTAGTCCGATAAATCTGACATGCTGTAGCTTTCTTTTATTATTCTCTTTCTTCATTGTTTTATACTGGCGCTACATGACGACAGTAGGAATAAAATAGATTAAAATGCAACAGAACGTCAGATTTATTGGACGACTCTCGACAATTGTGTCGCAAGGTGTGTTCTGCACACAAGTTTTCATCGTATCCGGACAGCGAGATTGCTTCGTTTTATGCGCAGAGAGATACGGCCGATGACATGGGCTGGCCTTGCTTGCGATTCATTCGCCGCGGTGCAACATGTCCACTGCGCTGCGCTGGTCACGTCACCTCACTAAAATATTTCTGATATCGAGCAGTATGCAAGTCGAATTTACATTATTGAATTACGAATAGGATTTAGTCTAACCAGTTGTTATTGCCAAGTCTTCCTTCGATGTCTCCCGATCATCATGAACGCCGGGAATTTCATCGCCAGTTTCCTCTGCTTGTCCTGCTTCGGGCTTGAACTGGTAAGGCCGTATTCCTTATCTACGACTACGTTATCCGACAATTCTCCATCTGATTCAGACCAAAATCCTTCATATCTCTCACACTCACTGTCGCTACCAGACAAATCAAAGTCCATGTCATCCATTATTCAAACCAAATGTTTGATTTTTTTAAAGCAGAAATTAATGAAGCGATTGAGTCAACCAATCGAATGTGGAAACACACAGGAAGCCAATAGAATCACGTAGACCACCAACCCGAGTAATTTACGTGCAGCCATTGTCATCCTGGAGATGACGTCATGTGGGTTACGCCCCTTTCAGTAGATTTCGGCAGAATTTTTAGGGGCGTTCCCGAAGAGGTTTGTTTTTTAAATTTTACATTTTACAGAACGAGTATTCTGATAGAACATTGTCAGATCTGAAATCACGATGAAAAACTCCTATAGGACATATATAATATATATATATATATATATATATATATATATATATATATATATATATATATATACATACAATTTCAGTACTTTTGGGTGTCATGGGACCTTTAAGCCACTTGGAAAGCGCTCTCCAAGAATCTTGGTAACTCAACATACCCCAGATTCATGATATGGCGATGAGGATAAACATCTATAACATCATTATTTCAGCCATATCGATGAATTCGTCCCTCAAGGGGTGGGGTGGGAGGAGGCACGGGAAGGGGTGGAGTGGGAAGAGGGACACGACGTTGCCTGGCAACGCCGGGTACCCCTGCAAGGAGAGTGTATGAGTATATTAATGTACAGTAACACATGAGTCATTTTAAAATTACAAATCCATGGACTATGACAAATGAAGAGTACATTGACATGTGATTGGTGTCATATTTGCTGATAATTAAAAATAGGGTTGGTGCTTCTTGGATTTGTGGCAATCTCGTTCCTCGGGCATTTTGTCAGTGGCGAGCGTTCGAGGCGCCCAGGTGCAATGTTCTTCAGTCATGCTCAGTCCCCTACAATCCGACATTGCTACAGAGAACAGTTGCCAACCTGGCAATGTCCCTCCTCCCCCTCATTGGTTCCATGAGTAATGCCATTGGCTGAAGTTGATGAACCAGCACGACCTCCCATACCCACCATGCATGCACCACATATTAGTGCGATAAGGAGAGTGAGGAGGAGGATGGGCAGAAAAAAAGCCTCAAATATTTAGGGTAAATTTTAGGTAAAAATTCATACAAATTGCTCAGTGTGCTCATGTATCTGAGGTCACTTGGAAAACTTAGCCATTCTGCCTATCGATGCTTCGATAAAACTTTTGCCTGCCATCTTTTTTTCTTCCAGCAAACTGGTCGATAATATCGTCAAAATTGATCGAGTCAAGAGATTCTGTCTCTATGAACAGAATTGCTAAGTTTGCCAAGCTATCCTGTGTCATGGTTGACCATTGGTAACGTTTTATGAGTTTCAGCTTATATTGCTAAAACATCGCTCACAGCTGCCAACAGAAACAGACATTGTGCGTAGGTTTGGAAAGATGGCTTTTCCATACTAAATAGAAGCCGAAATCAATTCTTCCAGAGTTCCTGGTAGCAAAGCTGCCTGATTTCTGCCTTTTCCAAAATAGATTGTCTCTATCAGATAATCCATGATTTCTAGGTTCAGTGACTTTCCCTTGACATCACTTTCATATGCAAATCCAAACAAAAGTCAGTACATTGGAGTAACAGAGTGTCTGGATCAATGTCACCACTGATGAGTGACTTGACGTTCAAGAGAAAACTAAACCTGAAGTTCAGGCCTTGAAATTGTTTGCTGCGGTCCTGGATTTCTTGCATCAGTCTGTCCAAGGTGAGCTTAATTACCCTGCCTATCTCCTCCGCAAGAGTGACTCATGCATCGGTGGCTTCCTCACCAGACATTCTTCACCTATGTCTAACGTGTCTTGCAGTGGAGATGTCTCATGCTTCTGCAATCCCAAGTCCCTTGTCGATTGAACTTTGATATAGTTGGGTGCGTTCACCTACAAAGTGCTCCCTGGCATTTGGGTCAGCTGCTACTTCTTGCAGGTTCATCTTCGGAGACTGCAGACGTTTTTTGGCCAGTGTTGATTTTTCAGAGGACTTACTTACAGAAGTGGAGGCAGCAAACGAAATGAAATGTCAGAATACTGTGAGGGGAGTATCCCAGCTTTCGCTCTAGTATCAGCTGACTCAAGTTCATCTTCATTCAGATATTGAAGAAGCTCACTAAGTTTATCAAATAAAAATGCAATTACATGCACAACTCCTTCTCTAGCAGTTCAACGTATGTCGGATTCCCTTTTTACGGTCAACTTCAGTTTCTCTGTCATCCTCTTCCATTGACTGGTTGATCCTGAGAGAAAGACATACACTTGTTCTACTGTTCCAAAGAAGGTAATTATGCTGGAGTCAGCCTGGTGTTGGCTTAACAGTTATGGTGGCTGGCTTAAAATCTTAGGGTCTTGGGTTCAAGCCCCTGTCAGCTGTTGAATTATCACCAGGTGGGTTGACTCATCCTTCTGAGCCTGTTATCCTTCTGAGGTCAGCAAAATGAGTACCAGCTTACTGGTAGTGGAGGCATTGCATCAGCGGCACAGCCACGCCCCCCAGAAAATGATGCAGCCACAGGCTACATAAGAATAAATAAATAAATGCTGGGGTCAGCAGATGCAGAGTGCCAAGTTGAGAGTGATTGTCACAACACTGCTTTGGGGTTCCCCTCACCGAGTCTCGCCTGCATGTCACTGAGATGTTCTGACATTACAGCTGTGTTGTCGTACATTCAAGCATGACAATCAAGGAAATTCAAGCCATCTTTATGAAGTTTCTCAAGGAAAATTTATTCATACCCAGCAGCATTCTCCTTATCAAGTTCCAACAAATCAATGAATGCTACCTGCTTATCCACTTCACCTGTGTCAAAATCTAGTGAGACATACCGAGTTACTTCCACCAACTGCTCTGTGTGTGAGACAATTGATGAGTCAAGTCAAAGAGAATACTAAAGTATTTTTCCTCCTTTATGTCGCTTAAGATCTTGCTTCGAACCGTATTAGCCAAAAACAATGAATTCAGATCAGACTCAGAGCGTGGATATTCTCAAACTTTCAATGGATGATGGGCTGTCACTGGATCATAGTTGCCAGGAACTTGAAAACTGCCAGGAAATTTGCTGGATTAGGACAGTCAAAATGTTCCATATGACCCATTAGAGCAAGGTTTTGTGAGCACAGCAGCTTGATGATGTCTCGTAGTCTTTTTAGGACCTCCCTCCAGTGATATCGCAAGTTTTGAACTTGCTTCTCCAAGACTTCGTCCGTTACCCGTTTCTTCAGCACCTGCTCCATCTCTTTCCATTCGACAAATGACTTCCGATGGTACGGATTTTCCTCAGAATGCTTATTTTAGCCTCTCCATCTTTTTCAAGCAAGAGAAACCGGTTTGAGATTCAAAGCCCAATCTTGAGTTTTAGAGACTGCATGGAAACACCAAACAGAAGCAGAACGTGCTTTCCTTTAGTGGTGAATACATCAGTCACGTGTGTGGGATCTGTTCTCCATTTTGTAGGTCTTTGATGAATCAGTTATTAGTCATTCTTTGACTCGCAGCCTTTGTCCCATATTCTACTTTGGAGAGGATAACATCTGCATTTTAGAAGGAGTTGGCACCAAGTTTCAACATCGCTTCCTTCATAGGCTGTTCAAGTCAGGCTTGCCCGGCCGATGAAAAATTTATGTAACCAACATCCTTGAAAACTAGAACCGCTATTTGACGACTTTTCTCATCAGGATCGGTTTCTGAATCAGATCCAGTACCTTCAGCCATGTACTGGAACTAAAAGAACCTGCCATAATCTCGTCTTTCTCTTCCTCAATCTCACTTGATTCATCTGCATTGCCCCCAGGGCATTTTCTTTCTCTTCATTTTCAACTTGCAGAAATATATATCGAAGCAGGATGGTTAATCATGTAGATTCTTCTGTTCTTTGCGAAATTGATACATTTTGATAGAGCATGTGGGGGAGTCGGTGCAAGCTGATCTGCTTGAGTTTCCAGTGATTATATATCTAAATGAGTCTAAAAGTCCTTCACTGTTTGGACCCTGACGACGTATTGTGGAAGACTGTTCCAATCAGTGATTATCTTTTGATTAAAGAATCCTTTTCTTATGTTTAGGCCCGCTTCTCTGCTTAAATAGACTTCCATTTGTGGCCTCTCGTGGGTTAGTATCTTGCCTTTACAAATATATGATCTTGAGAAATCCTGTCACAGCTATTTAAAATTTTGAAGACCTGGATCATGTCACCACTCTTGCGTCGATAATCCAGCGGGTGCATGGCCAATCTGTTATTAAAGCCTGTTTTGATATGATAGATAGATAGCTTATAGATGGCACAAGCTTAGTCGCCCTTCTCTAAACCCTATCTCGTTTATCTGTGTCAGAAACAAATGTTGGACCCCGTGCTGGTAACCATATTCAGGCACAGGCCTCACAAGTGACTTGAATACCAAGAGAAGTGTATCTACACTCAGGTGGCTGAAAGCTTGTTTTATCATTCCCAAGCTTCTGTTGGCCTTATTTGCAGTTGCAGCCACGTACCTGTGAAAGTGAAGATTCTTGTCTATAATCCCAAGATCCGTTTATTCTTGCATTTGTTCTAACATTTTATAATCCAGTTGATACATCTTCCCAATGTTACCATTTCCAAGATGGAGTGCTCATGTCGACACCTTCCTTTTCCTTTTCATTCTCACTTGATTCTAGTGAATCCGGTCTCTCCTGTTTTCCCTTTTCTTTCTTGGTCTTTTTTTTTTACACAAAGGAAGGTAGCGAGGACTTTACTTGATCTTTTTGCTTATTTACTCTCCTTAGCTTGTATGTTTTCGACACTTTGCACCACCCATTCTCCAACCCATTTTTGATGAATTGCTGGCAGTAAATACTGAATATAATTTCGTCGCACGATCCCTGAAGAGCCCAGTCGGTGATTTTTGATTTGAAAGTCGCTCCACTTAGTTGAAAATTCAGTGAAAATACGATCATCGGCTAAAACAAATTGTCGGTCATCACCTGCGCATATGTGTAACTTTGGAGAAACTTTTTTTTTTTTTAACGGTGAAAAATCATTGGAATACAGATGATGAGATTTTTACCAAAAAATTTGCTTTCCTAAAAACATTTTAAAAACCAATTGTTAGTGTGTTTATGTCGCTGTACATACGACCAAGTTTATGTACTTTCTTTATAATACACCACCCCTGGGGATGATTTGAAGTGCGGAGACTCAAGGAAAATTAATATTGCATATATATATTGTATATATATATATATATATATATATATATTATATATATATATATATATATATATATTCCCAATTCAGGTGCACAAATAAATGTTTGTTTGTTTTCTTTTGATAATATGAAATGGAATTAGGTTTTATGGAAAAGGCAATATTTTGAAACAGAAAATCACCAGCTCTCCACACAAATTTAAACACACACAAATTTAAACACGCACACACACGCACACACACACAGACAATCCTGACCTACCTACCCAAGTCGGTAAAGGGTATGTTACCGGAAGCGTTTGATTCCCCCCCCCCTTATCAAGTGATTTGGTACAAATGAAAGAAGCTCTCACTGAACTGATTAACGCTTTTGGGTGTGTTGATCAATTTTTTATTTTTTAAAGCCATGTAACAGGTTCATCAATACTAAGTTATGCTGGTGTGGCTTAATGGTTAGGGTGGTGGGCTTGGGATCCTATGATCCTGAGTTCAAATCCCACTTGGCTGTTGAATTGATACCAGGTGGGGTTGACTCTGCCTGCCATCCTTCTGAGGTCGGCAAAATGAGTGCCAGCTTACTGGTATCCTGTGTCAGAGTGGTGACCCGTCCAGGATTGTGCCCATTGGTCAAGGAGACTGCTTAGGCAGCACCAACACTCTGCACGGAGTATGGTCCCAATGGATGGAATACCAAATTCCCAATGTAATGTAGTGTCTGTTATGTTCTTTCTTAGGTGTTATGTTCTTTCCAAATATGTTGTTGTTGTTGAATCGCTGGATGTTTGTGGATTGCTGGGGAGGGACATGATGATGTAAGAGGAAGTGGATGGTGACTTGAGAGAGGAGAGTAGACGCCATCTGAATGGAGTTGGAGATACGTTCATGTTACATGCTGTGGAATAAACAGACTTGTGCCTTGCAATCCAATCGCATTGTTTGGCCTCTGTTGAGTGACATAAGTGTCCACTGGAGATATAAAGGGGTGTTAATTTTATATTTATATCTTTGATAACCGTCGCTTCTATATGGTAACCAGAAATTATTGATAGATGTCATAAAAATTTCATTAGGCAACAATGTGGATCAAACTTTTATGATTCCTGACCTACTACCTCACCAATTCGGCAATATTTTCACGCACAAACGACCGCCTTCGCCCCCCCCCCCGCCCCCAACCACCTTCCCTGCCCTTCACCTTGCACCTGGAAGCAATTTCCCCCTTCTGCTGTGAGTGCATTTTGAACACTCCATATGCATGCCAACTTGTTATTCCGAATTGTTCTCCCTCTTCCAACTATCATTAGATGAGCAGAGTACCCGCCCTACGAGTGATCTTGTTCCAGGCATGCAACACGTGATGCATACCTTTATTTGGGTGGTGTGTAGGAAAAATAAATAACCCGGGTTTTAATATGTGCACGAAGCAAAAACATTCCTACTGCTTATAATTCAAAACATCTCCCCACACTGGAAAACGTAGGGATGGGAATATTGCACTGTAAATGGTGGAGACTTGTAATACCCTCCACCACCTGGAGGTGGCACGACAGAATACACATTTACATCGAGAAATTGCGCCCCTCTCACCCCCCCCCCCCAGAACCACATCGCAAAGATAAAACACCCCTATACATTGGGGTTATTCTGATCCACTGTAGCAAGTCTGGATGTAATTGGGCAAGAACTGTAGGAGCAGTTGCCCGACAAACAAACCCACAAACAAACACAAGCACCAGTCCGTGAATTATAGTAAAGGATTTGTAGTCAGTTATTGTTTGTTTTTGCTCACCTTGTACAAATTGAGTGCGGTATATGGAGGTGTGCGATTCAGATTCTCCACAAATGGTGCACTTCCTCTGACCTACTTGGTCCCCAAAATGAACAAAACATGATTGGTGAAATATGGCCTTGACAAAACTTGATGCATTGTACACGATGTGAGACCTACTACTACTACTACTATTACTACTACTACTACTACTACTACTACTATTACTACCACAATTATTCCCACCTTCCTGTGGGGTCAGCCAGGAGACGTTTTTGCTCAAGCATTTTACGAACCGGTTGGCCAGGCCTGGCTTTCGACTAAAGTTGACAGAATTTAAATTTGTTAAGGTGTCCTGGCAGTAATTCCCTTATTCTTCGTGAAGGACACAGTGGGATATTTAACCTCCACTAACGACCAATGCTGGCAGACGGGTCCTCTGGCTTCACGTCCATCGGATGGGTGGAACACACATTGATGCCTCACCCTGCCTGTGAAACGTCACGGTGGCAGTTTGTAGCCGTGAAGATTCAAACCCAGGCTAGACAGCTCAGAAGTGAGTGTGCCTACCTCTAAAATATCATCTTGTAGGGTATCGTGTATTTTCTTTCCTTTATTAACTCCAATAACCCACGGAGGTGTGATCCTGCTTGCATCTGCAGCAATAGTGATGCTTACTTGAAATAAAATAAAAACCAAAGACGAGCCCATCAATTGCTGATTACAGAGGCCAGAAAGGATAAAAATGAAACAAGTCTGTAAAGCTAAGGGCACAACAAGAAAAGTTTAAATTTTGCACAGAAATTGGATAAATGCGAACACTGAGTCGGAAGGCAAGTCATAAAATAGTGATAACCGGTTGATACATCCATCGGAATGTGAAAGCATGTGTGGCCCCTCACGATGTGCATAGATAGGCCACGGACTGAATGATGCTGCTTTTCTTTGCAGGTTGCTAAGTAGTAATTGGGGCTGCAGAACAGCATCGAGGTTTGTGCAGTTGCTTCTGAGCTGTCGAGCCTGGGTTAGAATCTAGACCTAGCTGTAAACTCTCATCATGGTGCTTCACGGGTGTGGCATCAATGTGCGTCGTCCGTCGGATTCACGTCAAATGGGACGCCCCATCCACCACACTGGTTGTTGGTGGACACTTGAGAACAACAGGTGTATTTGCATAGAGGAGACGAGTTACCGCTGGCATCCTGAACAAATGTCAAACTCCTGCCCAAATTCTCTCCTCCAGCCACATTTGGCATGCATGGCAAGTATACCAAGCACTCCTCAAGGTGAGTTGAGGGAGGCCATCGTCCAGCAGTGAACTGAAAACAGGCCGATGGTGATGAAGGCAATGATTAAGCGGTGATCGATTGTTCGCACCAACAAATCGCTTTGTTCCTCAAGATAAACTTTTGGCCAAACTTTTCGGTGAAATTTTGATCCTCGGAACTAATTCAAGGTCGACTATGAGTGGAGCAAATTACAGTTATTATTGTTTTTTTGTCTGACAGCACAGTTCAAGGTAGTGCACTTGTATTTGAGATATCTAGTGTGACTTCGAGTACCGACCTGATTATAAACTGTAGGATTGCTGCTTCACACGCACGATACTTCATTGCTGCAAAGCGCACTGACCGGCCAGTCTGTTGGATGGATATTAAGCTGAGCGTCTCATCTGCTAGCATTATCTGATGAACGCAAAATATCCCATGGCATCCTTCAACGGAGAGTAGGGGATTTAGCTCCGGCATCCTGAAGAAATTATTCTTTCTTGCTCCAACATACAGAGGCCACTGCATCGATGACACAAGTCGTAGTCCTTAAAGAATGATGCACACCTGTGGGCCAAACTCGCAACTTACTTCCAGTCCATTATTCATACGGAAACGAACAATGAATGTGTGACTGGTGTAACGACGTTTCAGAGCTTTCTTTGGAGCAACCAGTGTGACCACTCCTTGGCTTTTTTCACAAGATCTTGGCTATTCGTTGTTCACCTTGGCGTCTTTGGTTTTCTATAGGTTTTCTTGGCGTATAGGTTTTCTATTATCATCGCTTTTCCGAAACTTTGTGAATTCTTGGCTTTTTTCATTGGCTCGCCTTGGCATTTATGAAAATGAGGAGTGGTCACACTGGTCCGAGCAACATCTATGCACACGGTCTGTGCCGATGTCACAAACATAACCCCCAATTTTCACAGATGTAGCCCTGTTTGGGTTTGTTTTCTTATGGACGCTTTTCCACTGAACACCACCTTGTTGTGAACGCGTTGACCCGTTGTGAATGTATTGACCCTTGCGTCCTTACTATGTTGCTTGTCAAAGTGAAGACTTTGTTATGTTCGTTGTCTTGCACATTCCACCCACTCTCCCAACTAATTGGTACTTCTTCTTCACATCCCTCTTCTGTTTCCACTTCTCCAGGAATCATTTCTACTTTTAAATGGTGTCTACGATTTATTCCGTGAGTCTGGAGTAACGCTCGGACACCCAATATACGTACCGGGTGGCCCAGAAGTAATAGGGCAGTCAGAGAATCCACATTTTTGCAGAAAAAGATCCTCAATGGTTCAAATCTTCCACTTTTTGGGGATTCTGCAATCAAAATAATGATCAATTAATAACATCAAGCAAAAATCAATCAACAATCAAAATAATAATAATAATAATAAATTATGAAATAATAATGAAATTGTAGTGACGATTGTTCCGGCAACTGCCCCATTACTTCTAAGCCACCCGATCGGTTTGTGCGTTGTTGTTCATGTATGTTTTGTCGCAGTTATTTTATTTTATTTTAGAAACAGCCCATCACTGTTTTACATCATGCTCCCAGGAGCCTCTTGTGCAGTATATTTGGCAGCGGTTCCTCAAATATCTCATTCCGTACATGGACGTAATAGCTAAATAAATACTGAGCCGCTCTGGAAGTGTTATATATGCTCGCCATAAAGGCAGCCGCATGAAAATAACGAGCTCATAAGCTGCTCGGGGATATGAACTCGTGGACTGAAGCACCGAGGGAGCGAGTAGTGTTCAAAAAGAGTCTATTATAGAAGAAGCTGCCTCTCGGTGCCCCCCCTCCCCCCTGGGTCGAGCGGCAGCTCCTTGAATCAGTCTTTTGGGGATGTTTGCACCAGTGCATTGGTCCAAAGAGTGCATCTCCCGTTTACTCTTCAGGACTCGTCTGCTGTGTTCCTGGGACGAACGTGACTACTTCGAAAGGCTCACGCGCTGACTTTATTGGCATTTATCATTTAGTCCCAGCCATCCTTCAAGGAAGGAATCTTTCGGTGAATTTATATCTTCCTGAGATTTGCAAACTGGCATCTTTCAAAGGACTCGGCTGTCATGCACTGAAGGCCATCATGGGAAAGGGAGAGTGAGGAGTAATTTATGAATGAATTCCAATCATTGTTTCAGGCTACTGTATTGACATTATAATTGATAATGATTGCGATATTTTGTTATATTTTTCACCGTTACTCCTGGTTCTCGATGGTTTCTTTTCAAACAATATTTATTTTTTGGAATTGAGGAAGCCAGGTAACGTGTTTTGGTCTTCCTAACAAGACTTAAACACGGACAGGCTGTGACCAACGTGGGCAAGGAGTTTTTGAGTTTTGAAGATGTGTGTGTGTGTCAAAATGAAATTGGGAAACCGGCTTAGTTGCAGTCTGAAAAACACTGAACCACCCACTGCCTAAAGCAACGTCAGCTGCTCCGCTGCTAACAGCATCAGTCAGCCTACACGGCTTTAGAAGCCTTTTGTTGGTAAGATCGTCAGTCCACGGTTTGGGGAAACGAATCGATCCACGGACGCATTTCTAGTCCCTTGCTGTCGTCGGTGAATTGACATGTTCGATTCCATTTGGGTGTACAGCATATGATTGGGAGATAATAGTGCGTGTGTGCATACGTGAGTTAGCTATTGCTTTCATGTGCAGCATGTGGCTGCTGGTTTTCTCATTTTCTGGGGATGGGGCTGTGCCACTGATGCAGTGCCCTCTATTACCAATACACTGGTACTCATTTTGCCGACCTCGGAAGGACGACAGGTTGAGTCAACCCCATCTGGTGTTAATTTAATGGCCGACAGGGGCTCAAACTCACGACGCTAAGATCTTAAGCCAACACCAGGCTTGTATACTACCTTGGGTGGGATAATGTTTGAACACAGAGCCCTGAAAGGAATTGTACTGAAATTCAAGAAGTCTGTTTCTTTGTTTTAATGCAATGCACTCCTGAATCGGTGGACAAAATGAGTGGAAAACTGCTGGACGTCCTCGCAAGGTGAATCGGGAGGTTTTAGGTGATTTAAAAAAAGTCTTAATCCTGGTGGTTCAGGGTGGGGGAGAAGACCAAAATTCTGTCTCTGTAAGTGTGTATGGCACAGTGCCGCTTCCGGTGGGGGTTTGTATTCCAAGTCATACTAAAATGCACCAATTCTGAGGGAATTAACCGTCCACTAGGACAGGTTTGTCGCTCATGTCTTTCAACACTTTTGTTATTTTTAACCTATTTTGAAAATTATGTTTTGATGCCTCCAAAATCTAATCAGCTTGTTCTTGTCACCGACCCAACTCATCCACCAAGTTTTTTTAATAGTCCATCCAAAACTTTTTGAAATATCATGCGATATATCATTTGTGTCCCTATGTCTCGATTACAAAGAATCAATGAAATATTTTTTAAAATGCTCGTATCCAGATCTGGATCCAGAT
The DNA here is from genome assembly GCA_035128595.1 of Eptatretus atami. Taxonomy (NCBI): domain Eukaryota; kingdom Metazoa; phylum Chordata; class Myxini; order Myxiniformes; family Myxinidae; genus Eptatretus; species Eptatretus atami. The sequence continues at coordinate 37,301,325 of CM068967.1, forward strand.
CTTCACCAAAATCAAATCAATTCATCATTGTTTTGATCTTCAACACACCCAACCTCTCCACCAAGTTTCGTTACAATCCGTCCATAACTTTTTGAGATATCCTGCTCACAGACAGACAAATAGGGGGTGAATACCTAACCTCTCGTCCACCTTCAATGGTGGAAGAAAAAAAACCCAGCAAGAACAAGAGGCTTCTAACCATCCTGGCTTAAAAGCCTAAAAATGCCTTCTTGTGCACAATACAGGCGAACAGAGCCGCCCCCCCCCCCACAATCTCCTATAGATGTTAGATTCCTCCTGTAGGTGATTAGAGGCTGTTTAAGCTTAATAGTAAGAGACCCTGGAAGGTGCCATTAAAAATGGGAGAAGGGAAGGAACATGAGTAGGGAAAGGTCAAAAATCGTGCCATATTTGCATATGCAGGTAATATGTCCCTTGCTATAAAAGGAGAATTCCAAAAGTGAGAGAAAAATGTCATACTGATCCTTTCAGGGGCGAAAGTGGATTAATTCATAAACTGCAGATGTTACTCATGGAGTAAAACATCAGCGTTTATCTACCTATAGTTAACACAGTGTGTATTTGTGTACGTATTTGGCTGTCCGCCTTCATAAGGATCATTGAAGAAGCGTTTTAAAGACCAATCTTATAACACGACTGTGTTCACTACGGTCTGTTTTTCAGGATTAAAGCAAAACCTCTAAATACATTTTTCATTAAAGAGAAAGGATGTTTCTTCTATTGGAAACGTAGACGGTGACTAGCAACCGGGCCTCAATGGTGGTGTACAGAAGCGTTTAAAAAATAACAATAAATATGACAATTCACTCATCGAGTGACACTTGGTGAAACGGAACGTCACTCGGTCGAGCGTACATACCTCGGCCAGGCTCAATAGTTTACGTTTTGTATCCCACTGATAGGTCGGATCTGAATCGGGACCTTAACCAAAATTGAATCGGCTTGTTCTCGTCACCTAACCAACTCATCCACCTAGTTTTGTCATAACTCGTCCACAACTTTTTTAGATGTCATGCTATATACAGTTTTTGGCCAATCTCTAAATGGTGAAGAATCACTTGAAAAAAATTTCGGATACGGACAGGGATTCGGATCTTCACCAAAATCGAAGCAATTTGTCCGGGTCACACAAGGACAGCCAAGGACAGCAACACTTAATTTTGGTGAAGATCCGAATCCAGATCCGGACCTGAGAATTTTTTTAAGTGATTCTTCACCATTGAGAGATTGGATCAAAAATGACATATAGCACAATATCTGAAAAGGTTATGGATGAATTCACACGAAACTTGGTGGAGAGGAATTTTTTAAATTCCCTGTCCACCAAGTTTCATCAGAATTCATCCATATTCAACCTTTTCAGATATTGTGCTATATGTCATTTTTGGTCCAATCTCTCAATGGTGAAGAATCACTTTAAAAAATTGTCAGGTCCGGATCTGGATTCGGATCTTCACCAAAATTAAGTGTTGCTATCCTTGGCTGGTCAACTACATACACAAAAAAAATTCAGAACGATTGCTTTAAAACTGTGGCCAAAAATCGTGTCACAGACAGACAAACAGAGAAATGCTACAGACCAACATACTTGGCAAAAAAAATTTTTTAAGTCAAATAACAAGGCACAGGGAGTTGAAATTCGCTGCACATGATGTGCACCATGCGCAGGGTAAAGCGAGTGTCATTGACATACGTAGGATGTCTAATAAATAAAGAAGATATAAGCACACCTGATGCTAGGTCGAGGCTTCAGACTTTGGCACGCTCATGAGACTGTGGAGTTAAAACGAAACGTCCCAGAGGATAAAGAAAATAGGGTCACATTTGTACATGTAGTGTTTTAAAATAACGCTTCTTGCTTCGAAACATCATATCTTCCAGTCTCTTTGAATATTTCGAACAAAATACTGTAATTCCAACCCCTCATTTTTGACGGGCTTCTATACAAGTAACTTAATAGTGAACAATTATATTAATCTCCAAGTCATGGATTAATTTCCAGCTAAATGTTGCATCTCAGCTGAACCTTTCTCCCATTTCCATATATATAGGAAACTAGACGACCAGTGCCGGATTTAGACATGTGGTGACCCCTGGGAAGCCCCCAGTAGTGGAGGCCCACCCTACCTGAGAATACTAAAAAGGTGACAAGACATATTTACAGTCATCCAAAAGTAATTTTTCAAGAACAAAGAATCTGAACTTCGATATAAAATAGAGAATGAGATAGATGAATATCTTATATCTGTTCCACTAACTACCAACTACCATTCAGGCACTCACAAATACATTTTTCCTTACAATTTTTTTTTTCATGAAATATGTGGAGGCCCCCTGGTTGTGGAGGCCCCTGGGCAACTTCCCAGCTTGCCCATGCCTAAATCCGGCCCTGTAGACGACCCGTGAACCCGTTGGGTTTCCCGTTGTGACAGTGGTTGATAAAAAGAATCATTTCCAAATAAATAAATAAATAAAAAAGATAGCTCCAGTGAACTATACCACTGAGGATAGAACTATACCGCGGCAGCCATATTGGAGAGAAAAACAAACCTTATCCTCTCAACATGAAACTCCAAAGACGTGATCGGCCACCCAATCTGAATTTGATTTGATAAAGAGGACGTCGTGGTTCAGGTGATCGATCGAAGCCGGGCGGCATGGTTTTGTTTTTCGCCATAGATGTGACGACTCATGCAGAATGTTTTTGTGATGACGATGATATCACAGCTCCATGTGGTTTGGCAGGCATGTTGGAAAAATGAAAAACTGTATCTCTGAAACCGCTCAATGGGAAAAAATTTTTAAACTTGGCACATGTGAAATACTTCTCATGGGGAACAAGGGTGATTTTTTTTTGATGATGTCATACGTGGCTTCCTTATGACGTCATAATTTCATATGTTAAACACTTTATCCGATGAGTGAAAATTTTGAGGGTCATCTCGGGCTAAATTGTAATTGGTAAAATATTTTTAAAAATGATATTGTTGCTCATGTGGTTTGGCAGCCATGTTGTTTTTAACATAAAACCTTCAAAAATCTTCTTCTCCATAATGGCTAAACAGATCGAGGTGAAACTTTACGATCGCCTATCCATGGGGAATGAAAAGTTCTCCACTTATGATGTCTCTTGTTTTGGCAGCTGTGATTTTTTTTTGAAGAATAAACATTTTAAAATCTTTTTCTGCAGAACGGCTTGACAGATCAAGGGGAAACTTCACTTACATGTTCCCCAAGCCTTGGGGATACCAAGGTGTTCACGAATTATTAATAGGTCACATTGTCTGGCAGCCATATTGGTTTGAACAAAATTCTTTAAAAAAAACTTTCTCTTGAACCACTTCATCAATTGATGTGAAACACCACAGTTATGATTGAGTAGACATGTGGAATAAATGTTTTAAATTTCAACCTGATCGGACACATGGTCTGGCCTCCTGTGCAAAATTTCCTTGTAATATGTTGTGGGGTTGAGGAAATGGGGAGGAAAAGGATGGGATGTTAGGGCAGTGGAATTTTTGCCATGGAGCTTCTTTATTGCACCATTTGCCTTGGTTAGTCTTGGATTTTACACCGACAACCGACTCGAACATTCAAGTTTATACACTCGGAGGCATTTGTTTGTTTGTGCACCAAGCATCTCAATTCCAAAACCCTGGGAGGTCCCTCACCCTGCTCTGGTAGATAACCCAAGTGTTTGTACCATAGTCCCAATGTTCAACCACAATACTCCTTGGCCTTGTTTTTGTACACACACACACACACACACACACACACACACACACACACACCAACCAAAGAAGCACACTGACCCTATAACATGATGCTGACATCATGTACATAAATTATGCCAACACATCACTTCCAAAGTAGGATGCATCCAAATGGCACTCAAACCTTTGCAGACTGAGATGTAAAGCCTCTGGTCACGAATAGACGAAAGCAGAGATGTCAATCTAGATTTCACCCCTTGTTGTGAGAGCTCATCAAGACAACATACTGCTGATCGTTTATTTGTGACCATATTAGGCTCATTAATAAAACCAAATCGAACCCCCTAACTGGACGAGGCAGCAGGGCACAAATCGATTCCATTCCAGAGCTTGCTGCACGACTTGCCAGCAACAAGTTACCATGATGGTGATGTGTTTGCAAAATTTAGGTGCATGATGTCAGCATCATGTCATAGGGGCAGTGTGCTTCTTTGGTTGGTTTTATTATTCCTGGCTGCAAACCTCCTAACTGGTGTTCAGCAGGGCAGAGACAATGTGCTCGCATGGCAGGCAACACTTGTTGCTGACAGGTTGTGCAGCAAGTGCTGTGATGGGACTCAATCTGTGTTCTGCTGCCACTTGTTGCTGAAGATACCAAACTTTAATATATGTATACTTGTACTGCATATCTATACCGATAAAAGGCAAAAAAACTCTCTCTCTCTCTCTCTCTCTCTCTCTCTCTCTCTCTCTCTTCTCTCTCTCCTCTCTCTCTCTTCTCTCTCTCTCTCTCTCTCACTCTCTCTCTCGACCTCTCTCTCTCGACCTCTCTCTCTCGACCTCTCTCTCCGACCTCTCTCTCTCGACTCTCTCTCTCTGACCTCTCTCTCTCTCGATCTCTCTCTCCTCTCGACCTCTCTCTCTCTCGACTCTCTCTCTCTCTCGACTCTTCTCTCTTCTTCGACCTCTCTCTCTCGACCTCTCTCTCTCGACTCTCTCTCTCGACCTCTCTCTCTCGACCTCTCTCTCTCGACCTCTCTCTCTCGACCTCTCTCTCTCGACCTCTCTCACGACCTCTCTCACGACTCTCTCTCTCTCTCTCACGACCTCTCTCTCTCTCTCACGACCTCTCTCTCTCTCACGACCTCTCTCTCTCTCACGACCTCTCTCTCTCTCCTCCGACTCTTTCTCTCTCTACGACCTCTCTCTCTCTCTCACGACCCTCTCTCTTCTCTCCACGACCTCTCTCTCTCTCTCTCACGACTCTCTCTCTCTCTCTCACGACTCTCTCTCGACCTCTCTCACGACCTCTCTCTCCGACTCTCTCACGACCTCTCTCTCTCTCTCACGACTTTCTCTCTCTCTCTCACGACTCTCTCTTCTCTCTAGCCTCTCTCTCTCTCTCTCTCACGACTCTCTCTCCTCCTCTCACGACCTCTCTCTCTCTTCACGACTCTCTTCTCTCTCTCTCTCTCTCTCTCTCTACCTCTCTTCTCAGACCTCTCTCTCTCGACCTCTCTCTCTCGACCTCTCTCTCTCTCGACCTCTCTCTCTCGACTCTCTCTTCTCCTCGACCTCTCTCTCCCTCTCTCGACCTCTCTCTCTCTCCGACCTCTCCTCTCTCTCGACCTCTCTCTCTCGACCTCTCTCTTCGACCTCTCTCTCTCGACTCTCTCTCTCGACCTCTCTCTCTCGACCTCCTTTCTCGCTTCTCACGACCTCTCCGACCTCTCTCACCGACCTCTCTCTCTCTCACGACCTCTCTCTCTCTCACGACTCTCTCTCTCCTCTCTCTCTCTCCTCACGACCTCTCTCACGCTCTTCTCTCTCTCTCACAACCTCTCTCTCTCTCTCTCACGACTCTCTCTCTGTCTCTACACCTCTCTCTCTCTAACCTCTCTCTTCTCTCTCTCACGACCTCTCTCTCTCTCTCTCTCACTACCTCTCTCTCTCTCTCTCACGACCTCTCTCTCTCTCTCTCACGACCTCTCTCTCTCCTCTCTCTCCACGACTCTCTCTCTCTCTCTCACGACCTCTCTCTCTCTCTCTCTCTCTCTCTTCTCCTCTCTCTCTCTCTCTCTCTCTCTCTCACGACTCTTCTCTTCTTCACGACCTCTCTCTTCTCAGACCTCCTCTCTCTCACGCCTTACCTCTCTCTCTCTCACGACCTCTCTCTCTCGTCTCTCTCTCACGCCTCTCTCTCTCTTCCACGACCTCTTCTCCTCTCTCACGACTCTCTCTCTCTCACGACCTCTCTCTCTCTCACACCTCTCTTCTCTCTCTCACTCGACCTCTCTCTCTCTCTACGACTCTCTCTCTCTCTCTCACGACCTTCTCTCTCTCTCCTCTCTCACTCGACCTCTCTCTCTCTCTCTCTCTCTCTCTCTCTCACGACTCTCTCTCTCTCTCTCTCTCTCTCTCTCTCTCTCTCACGACCTCTCTCTCTCTCTCTGACCCTCTCTCTCTCTCTCTCTCACGACCTCTCTCTCTCTCACGACCTCTCTCACTCTTCTCACGACCTTCTCTCTCTCTCTCACGCTCTCTCTCAGATCTTCTCTCTCTCTCTCACGACTCTCTCTCTCTCTCTCAGACCTCTCTCCTCTCTCACGACCTCTCTCTCTCTCTCTACGACTCTCTCTCTCTCTCTCTTCTCTCTCTCTCTCTCTCTCTGTCTGTTGTATGTGTTCTATTCACGACCACATCTTTAAGTTACAAACTCCAAATTTGCGGTACAAATACAACTTTGTGTGTGTGTCGGGGGGGGGGGGGGGGGGTGCGTAACAGGCTATGTGCAGCAGTCTCATGCTGGGGTGTGGGGGGAGGGTGGGATGTAAATGATCTTTGTAAATGTGTACCGTGTTGTGCTACCTGGTGGTGGTGCAGGAGGGTATGACAATTTCCAAATTTCCTTTGGCCACAATGTGTTACTTATTAACATTTCTCTTCCGCGCATTGCCGGGTAAATCTGCTCGTGTACATATATATATATATATATATATATAATATTATATATATATATGTATGTATGTATGTATGTATGTATGTATGTATGTATGTGTGAATGTATGTATGTATGAGCGGGGTATGCTTACACTTTGTAAGCAATAACGAACAGTGTTTCCCCGTTGTCTCGGGTCACTCACCTGCTTTTGTTTTTTTCCATTTATTTATTTTCATTCATTTTTTTTTCATTGATTTATATTTTCATTTACATACTCTTTCCGATGGTTCTGTGATTTTACCTGGTGTATCGGCTTCGATGTCCGTCGGCACACAAAATTTCCGTGCTTCCCCATTGTCTCAGGTCACTCACCTGCATCTTTTTTTCATTTATTTATTTTAATTTATTTATATTTTCATTTACAAATGCTTTCCGACAGTTCTGTGATTCTTTTTTTCCCGGTGTATCGGCTACGATGTCCATTGGTATGCGAAATTTCAGCTTTCTACGTCACTCGGAAGGTACCGAATTTTAATATCAGTCAGTGAGTGAGTGAGTGGTTTGAAAGAGCTATATATATATGTATATGTGTATATATCTATATGTATATATATGTATATATATATATATATATATAATATTTCCATACGTACACACTAACGGGGTGTGCTTTACATATTGTGTAAGCATACGAACTGTGCTTCCCCATTGTCTCGGGTCGCTCACCTGCATTTGACTTTTCATTTGTTTGCATTTTCATTTACGGACGCTTTCTGACAGTTCTGTGCTTTTTCTGACGGTTCAAGTTGCTGTTGTTGCCTGCTATCTCCACATGTGGGTGGGTTTCAGGAGGTGAAACAGAGACCTACCAGGTCTCAAAGTATCCACCTCCGTGTGTGTGTGTGTGTCGTTGATTGGTATCGACATGTGCGGATTTCAGAATATGGAATGGAGTCCTCCCAGGGCGTGCTCAAAGTATACACCTTCATTTTGGTAAGGTGGTCGCAATTCATTGATCAAGCTGTGAAGTTTTCTGTTCTGAAAGTTTTGTGCAGAGGGCTTTCTTCAGGATCGTCTTTTCACTTCATTCTTGACTTCTTAACCTGTACACTGGCTCGCCGTGTTCAACCACTTTCAATCGGTTGCTAAAAGCTTCGGTGTTAAGCCTTCCTGGCAAAAAAAAACCAAGGTACAGAATGTTGCCAAGCCATTGGTCCTGCCCCCATACCAGTACCTTTTTCTGGTGTAAATGTGGAGTCATCTGGTCATCATCTGGATACTGCAGCCCTGGTGTGCGTAAACAAATCAGCATGCCTGGCTCTGTCATGGGGCAACTAAACGCTGTCTGGAAACAGCACCATCTTAGTTTACCATCAAAGCTCTGCATTTACAGAACATGTGTCCTACCTGTTCTCTTCTATGGCTGTGAGACCTGGACACTTTTGAAAAAGGACGAAATCACCCACACACCTTATAAGCTTTCCATATCTTATGTCATTGCCGCATCCTTGGGGTTCGATGGTGGGACTGAATCTCAAACAGGACCATCTGTGAGATCATTAAACTTGGCTCGATCATACTCGACATTGCAAGGAGAAGCTATTTCCTGTTTGGACACGTCCGCTGCTTATGTGAACATGTACCGGCCCATATCTCCCTGGAATTTGCCACAAATCTTTACCACAGTCACTGACCTGATCAAACCTGGCACCCTCCCAAGGATGCCCAAGACTTTCTTGGTTATGCCAAAGCGCCAATGGGTGTGGGTTTGACTGCCACACGAATGCTGGCAGAAGGTGGAATACTGACAGTTCTGGGGGTCATTCTGCCCCTGAGTTGAGCATGTGGATTAGTAGAAGAAGTAGTTGGTCTTTTGGGTTTTTTGGGGTCTTTTGTGTCCTCTGGGACTTTTGGGTCATGTGTGTCTTCTTCAGGTCAGGCCAGATTAGATCTGTGACTTGATACAGGAACCATGCAAACCTGTATTAACCTGTTTCATGGTCGGGTTGTCAGCGACTAAACCATTTCCCCCACCAGGTTTCCTGGTGAGGAGGGTGTATGATATGGACACCCAGCAGGATTTAAGAATAAAACCTGTCAAAGGGTGGAGGAGCTCCTTGTGAGCCAACGGCCAACCATATATTGTTCCCCACTGTGTCTGAGGATATCCTCCTGCAGTTGGGTTACTTTTTTTTTTGAGGAGGTTGGTGGCAGGATTTGCATTCCGGCCACCGTAAAACCCTTCATTCCGCAAAACGTACCACAAAGAAACCTGAAAACCCACTCCTTGGGAGAACCTCCTGTGCAGCTGCCATCTGCAGGGCAGCTCACCGGGTGACGGGATTGGGGCAAAGCCTTCGGGACCCCCACTCTTTGTTGATAGGAGGAAAACCACGGGGTAACCTTCCTGGGTCAGATTGCAGTAGTATGTGTCTGGATTGTGCTGAGGTGTCGTCCACCAGACGTTGGTCTCCGTGGGTTAACTTGAGGTGGTCACTTCGGGTGGGTGCCTGGAATATCCTTTCCCAAATAGAGGATGATCACTTGTCTCTCATCATCTGAGCTCAAGCGTTTGGACATCGGTATTGCAGCACTCTCTGAGGTTCAGAGACTGGATTATGGCGAGATCATGGCGGGTGGTTGCACCAACTGTTGGTCTGGTCACTCTGATGGTTACGATACTCAAGGAGTTGCTGTAGCTGTGTCCAATAAGCTGATTCCAATGATAATTGAGGAAACATCGGTCAATGAATATATGAGAAGACTAAGGATTTGTCACTCCTTGGGTGTCATTTCTCTGGTGTCTGTATATGCTCCGACTGAGATGAGTGATCTCACCATGAAGGACACATTCTATACCACGCTAGAGTCTGTAGATGATCAGTGCCCCAGGAGAGATGCTCTTCTAGTCTTGGGGGATTTCAATACATAAACTGGAACTGATATGGATGGTTATGAGACATGTGTTGGTCCCCTTGGGTCTGGAACTGT
>CM068967.1:37388466-37410428 GCA_035128595.1 Eptatretus atami
ATATATATATATATATATATACATACATATTGGCCAAATTCCATCTTTCTGCTTGGCAAGCCACCCAGCATGACCCTGGCCTCGAAACTGCTTTGGCAGACCCATCGCTCTGTAATAGAGTATCACACACCGGATTGCATATACTGGAATGTATATTTGCGAAAATATTTCACAAACCAGTTGTCCAGTCTTAACGTTCGACTTGAGCAAATTTGCTACTTATTCATGATTGAGTGCAATAAACCATCTATTCTTTGTCGATGGACCCCTTGGGACCTTTCACATCCACCAACTAATGCGAGTAGATGGGACACCTGGGTTAACGTCCATCCGAAGGACGGCGCACTTCATGATGCAATGCTTCTATGCCTGAGAAGCACTAATCTGGCAGTTTATTGTCGGGTCGGTAATAAAACTCAGACTAAGCAGCTCATAGGTACGTACGCTATACCTCTCAGGATTTATTTACTACTTTTCGATGTACAACAGTCTAATTTCCTGCCCTTTCCATAGGGCAACCTATTTCGCTTGGACGTCAAGCTCAGAATGTATGGATCGTTTGGCTAATTCAGGACGCTGTGAGATAAAGGCGACACGGGCTTGTTACCGACACGATCTCACCACCATGCTAATCACCGCACGCGGCGCGCCATCGCATCTTGGTGGCGACCCAAGCTCCCGGCGGTGTGCCCATTATTAGCGTGAAAAATGACCTCCCTAGCCTTATCGGGCGGGCTGGCCGACCGAGCATGCTTCATCATCTGCAGGAACTGCTCGCTTCCTCCTGCTCGAGGTTCGAGTCGATCCATTCCTGACATGTAAGGCAACTTTTGCTATTTTGCTGTGGTCCTCCTGCATGGAATGCTTTGTGCCACAGGGTTCACCCCACCATGAGCCTGGTGGTTCATATAAGAACAAAATTAACAGGATGACCCTCAATGGTGTTTTACTTACAAATGCTTGAATTTGGGTGTTTCTTTCCCACCATAAGATAAGGAATGGTCCAAAAGAAATAATAGAATTAAAAAACGTCATTGTGCATGCAGCGTGTGGAGATGTGCAGCATGTAGTTCTGAAGAAGCTGTTTGCGATGTGGTTTGTTCTCTTCCGGGCCAGGATTAATGATTCGTCTCTCGGGATGGCTGTGAAAGGCCTTTTTTTCTCGTTATCAAGAACCCGAGACGTATTAGGCTGACTTTGGAGCCACGAGTAAGCTTTACCTCCTTGCCGCACTCGTCTAATGAGCTCCAGATGATCTCGGATTCGCTTGCCTGAGTCTTTGTCATTAATGCCGCAGAGTACATATCAAGATCGATGAATGACAAATGAATGAGTTATTGCATGAAAACGACATCGCTCGACGTGATTGTAGAGACACACAGATGAGAACACACCCCCTGCAGGACCGCCACGGGTGCAGAGACCTGACATTTACGAAAAGGCCTGGAACATCACACTAATTAAAAGCCACCAGCTGGCCCAGCCAGCCCATGGTTCCACGCTCTCGGATGCTTGCTTAACCTTCCCCCACCTCCTCCGTGCCACTCTCATTTGTCTCGAGGAACAAAGGATATATAGAACCTTCAGGCCTGCGGTGGGAGCCTGATAAATTTGGTGGTGAAAGATCTCCTTAACGTGCTCATCAAAGGTCAGAGGCACTGTATTTTGCCTCCAGTTTTGGGGTAAGGTGACCTTTCTCAATTATTGTGAATTATAGGATAATATACATACATACATACACACACACACACACACACACACACACACACACACACACACACACACACACACACACACACGTAATTTCAAAACACACCTGGGCCAAAAGTGTGCCTCACTTTCTCAATCTGTGAATTATGATAATATACATACATACATACACACACACACACACACACACACACACGTAATTTCAAAACTCACCTGGGCCAAAAGTGGGCCTCACTGACAGTGTCTTCAGTCAAAGTCCACAGCATCATCCCGTTTCGACCCTTCAGCCTTGATACGGTCTGCCAAGGTGGACCAGTGGAGGACGCACACATCCACATACAACAACTACATGTGGAGGCATACGTACCACCACTCTCAGCCAGTGAGAACACAACCACAACAGAAAACAACAACTTTCACTCTCAGAATTCACTGCACCAGAAATATTTTCGAGACCAACCAACCAATCAGCCTCACAACATACACCACTCAAAACATAACAACAGCAAAAAATGACAACTGTGACGATGCCACCAACAACACACCACACACACATCTCCATACTTCTTCCATGCTCAGTCACCACTCCTGTTGGAGCAGAAGGAACCACCAAACAACCAACCTCACAAACTACCCTGTTCGGCCTGTCTTTGTGAACTTCCTCCAAATCCAGAGTGAGCCTTTCACCGTGACCAGAGACACTCTTCCACATCTTGCTTCTTACCATCCCACACACTTCAAGTCAAGCCAGGAACGCAAAAAAGGAATCGCTGAGATATCGTCTCCACCACACCTAAAATGGATGACAATAAACTTTCCAACCCTTGTCCCTACACCACCTCCAGCTCACTGTATTTTCCCCTCTTCCTCTCATGCACCTCCTCAAGATTCTCTTCCCAAGGCACTGATAACTCCCCGAAGATGACCTGCCTTGTTGCAACTGACCAGATGACAATGTCAGGCTACAACTTTGTACAGCAGATCTCTGGGAATACCATTTGCTGCTTTAGGTCTGTCACCACATGCCAATCATGAGTATTTGCCAAACCAATTCCCTGCATACTCCTCCTTCCATCTCCTATAACATGGCCCTCTCTCACAAACAGCACCTCTCTACCATCGACCTCCTCCTCCCTCTCTCTCCTCTCTTCTCTCCCTCCATCTCATCACCTCTTGCTTTATCATCTCCACTGCCACTGCTAGCACTTGATCATGCCGCCACCTGTACCTTCCTGCTGCATATGCTACTGAGTGCACACATAGTGCATGCTGCAGTGTTCCTCGACCTCCACACCAAAAGCAGCTCTCCTCCTGTCCCAACACCCACACCCTCAGGTTTTCTGGTGATGTAAGCACATTGTACATTGCCAGCAATAGGAAACTCAACACGATTGGCTCCATCCTCCAAATCTCTTGCCACTTCAATGTCTTCACCTGCACACCCTCCCAACATATCCCAGCTACCTGCTGTGTCTGCCCTACCACCTTCACATATCTCCTCTCTTCCTCTTTTCTTCTCACCTCCCTCTCAACTTTCTTCCTCCATTCCTTCACACATGCCTTTCTCCATAGACCATGCCTTGTTCACCCAAAACCTTTGCCTCCTGTGCCCTGCACCATCACCACAACACTCTGGGACTTCCTCACCTTGAAACCTATCCTTGCCCACAGAATCAATCTTTCCAACTGCTCCAATACCTTTCTTGGCTGCATCAGCTGACTGTTGGGCAACTGTCAGGTCATCCATGAATGCAAACATTTCTGGCAAGCCCTGACAATGGGCGAACTCCACTTCTTTCCCAAATCCACTTTCAGCACGTATCAGCAACTCCATGACCAGAACAACCAAAATGGCAGAGATGGCACACTCGATCGGAATCACCACTCCCAACCTTTGCATTTAAGCCTGCTGTTGGCTCAATAGTTAAGGTGGCTGGCTTGAGATATTAGGGTCTTGAGTTTGAGACCCTGTTCGTCCATTGAAATGACACCAGGTGGGTTGACTCAGCCTGTCATCCTTCCGAGGTCAGCAAAATGAGTACCAGCTTACTGGTAATAGGGGCACTGCATTAGCAGCATAGCTGTGCTTCCAGAAAAATGATGCAACCAGCAGCCACAGCTTGCATACGAAACAACACCCCCACCAACAACAACCTCTGCCATTTTGTTGGAGAGAACTGTCACAAATTTTCATCCAAACTAGCCATCATGAGAAAATCCCTTCATCTTCCGGCACCCAAAATAATTACATGGAATATCTGATGAAGGCATGAGGCACTGACCCTGATCTGTATGCATTCTCCAAATCCATCAAAGCATGGGAATGGGGATGGCAGTTTATAGCTGGGTCAAGATTCAAACCCATGCAGGATAGCTTAGAGGTGAGTGTGCGTACCTCTAGGCCATCCTGTCAACTCATATATATGTATGTTTATGGATGTATACGTTATTTTTTTCATTTTGCTTTTTACACCCACACGGACTCACCGAGCAGATGCAAAATGAGCGCGTGCACGTAGCCATGTCACACACGTTCGCTTGACATCAACGTCACACTCATGAGATTGTAAATGTTACAAGGTCAAGACCAAGTTCAAATCTCGGCAGCTGGAGGCCTCAGAACAAAAATGTCAAATAATCATATGTTTGCTTTACAAAAACATGTAATAAACATTTTCCTCTCGAGATATTCATCAAAGCGTGTAAATAACACGAAACACCTGCATATCCTGCAGGGTACATGAACCCGCTACATGTCGAATGGGTTTGTACTTCTCTATTCATAACCGTTTTCAATTAAACATAGTTATGAAAAGCCTGATAATGCACCGTGTACATAAATTATGCATTCTCTATGTTATGCCCGAATGATTGAATCATCTTTGCGCTGGATATTCTGTAAGCAAATTTATGTTTTTGGAGAATCTTGTATTTGGAGTTTCTTTTTGGTGTGAATTTCTCTGTTTTTCGTGTCAATTGGTCGTAATAGGTCACTCCGAGCTCTGGCATTGAGGATGGGATCACGTACATATCGAATACCCAAAAGCCATGATGGATGCTTAATTGCTGAAAAACAAAATATTGAGAAATGGGAAGGAAAGGGTTGTCGGGGAGGAGGTTATTGGGAGAAAAGGAGGAGATGTGGAGAAGGTGTCTCGGCAAGTGGTTTAAATAATATTCTCCCAGCTTGCTTATGTAATATGTTGATGGATACACAGATAGTTTCAAACACCAATTTCTGCACAAAGATAGATTGTCGAACTATAAAGATAATCCCATAGTTTGAGCTAGCAGGAGGATCGCATAGGGGTAGCTATCCTCCTGTTAATCCCTAGCCTGGGTTCAAATCCCAACCCAGATATAAGCTGCCATCCTGGTGTTTCACAAAGCAGGGCGAGACATCGATTTGTGGGTCGTCACGAGGTGGTACGTTAAAGCCAGGAATCCGGTCTGTCAGCATTAATTGGTGGACGTTAAAGATTCCACAGTCTTTCATGTTCAAGAGGCGAGAAAAAGGGAGCACGACTTGCATGGGGCACTGCATCAACTGCACAGCCACAGCCCGACCAACGATGCAAACCCACAGCCACGTGCTACAGACGAAACGATGATGACAATGCTATTTATCCCGCAATTGAAAATTTCAGGATACTCTTTGATATAATCATTGCAAAAGACTTATTAATGATGCCCTGCTTCTTCTTGAACCCCAGAGTTAGGAGCTACCTGCTCAAGGTATATGTCTGGGCCATGCTTTCTGCCTAATTGCAAGGAACGTGTAACTAATTATATCATCTTTCTGGGGTTCTAATGAATGGTCCCTTTTACACCGTTGAAAGGATAATTGACTCGGGCGGTTGGTGTTGTAGATATAAAGCATAGGCCGGGTTATAACCCCCATGCTAAAACTCGACAACTTTACACGCACTCACAAAATGCCTCATTTGACCACACTTAGGAGGGAATGAATTTTGTGGTCGCAACGCGAACGAAACGTGGGACAACTCACCACTCCACGTCACATCGTATTAATTTCAATTAATGCAATAACCAAACACATGGCCAATCACAAAGCATCCGTAGCCTGTTACTTTCCGAAGAGACTCATCCTTTCCCGTCGCTGCAGATTCTTGCAAGTACTGCACTCGCTTTGTCAATGTCGAGAAACAATTGTTTTTATCTCTTCTTATTTATGTGGTTTACTTCACTTGTGTGTATCAGATTATTGTTAGACTTTTAACTTATCAAAGGTTTCCAGGCAGACTGCTATTCCCATCGGTATAACTCGGCTCGTAATCGCAAGTACGCGTGCTGCGAAGGTAGCACATTTACCTTTGAACTGTCTAGTCTGCGTTTGATTCCCTACCCGAGCTGTTAACTCCTGCATTGGTGCTTTGCATGGATCGAGTTGTCGTCACAAAGTACGACGTCCATTGGATTGAAATGAAGCCGGATATCTTATCTGCGAGCATTGGCTGGGGGACCTTAAAGATCCCACGGTTTATTTTGCGTGAGTTATCTATGGAATCCTGAACAAATTACAAAATTCCTGCCACCTCCAGTAGGAACGATGGGTTTGTGAAAGACGGGCCAACAACGTTCCCGTTGACCCCATGAGGTCGGCATAATGAAGCAATAGCAGCATGTATATCCACAATGACAGTTGGATGCCAATTCCTGAAATGAGTGAAGGATCCTTATTTGGTGATTACATGAATAATTTAATTATTATTATTAATAATAATTATAATTATAATTATAATATATCCAGAAAGATGATGTGTACATACAATGTTACACATGAGAGTTTACGTAGGCATATACGCATGCATTGAAATCCATGAGGTTCTGCACATGGCTGCACACCCTACCAGCACTCTTGGTGTGAATAACTAACTGTGCTATCTCCGCTTCTGCCAGATATTTTTGCATCCCGAGCTCTTGGCAGTTCCTGATGCCACTGTCTGTTTTTGCATTACCGTCGCAGTTTATCTCTCCCCTCGACACCGCTCGCTTATCTGGGGCGCACACTGTGTTCACCGCACATGCACCACTCGGTGCGCCTTGGCCTCGGCAGCTGCGGCTTTGTTTCTGCCTCCATGGTTGCTTTTGTTTGTGTCTCCGTCTCACAGACCTCCACCCCTTTTATTGGAAGGCAGATGGTCATTATAACCGGACAGGTGCTGTACCCCCACTCAGCTTAGATGTTGACCCCCTTCCCTCTCCACCCATATCTCTTGGACCCGATGAGTTGCCTCATTGTCTCATTTGTCTGCACTGTAGTCACAATTTTTTTTACAAGAATATTCCTGAATGGGATTTCTTTGTAAAATGAAGGATATTGTTAGGAATACTAAATTTCCATGAGATGCACCAACATACTAACCACAGTTAACACCACACACACAAACACACACACACACACACACACACACCACACACACACACACACACACACACACACACACACACACACACAACACACACACACACACCACACCTTGTTTCATGCTAGTAACTAGGATTTTTCTACTATACACTTTACACGTTAAACACAAGTCAAATCCGAGTGCTTTCTCATGATTTTTTTTGTTTTTTGTTTAAGGTGCAAGTGTAGTACGTTTGATGCATATCTTTTCCCAACGTGTGGGATGTTACTTAGTAATTCGACGAATCCTTGATACAACCCACACGCACCATTCGTGGATGCCACGGACTCGGAAGCTTTTCGGTAGTGCTGCAGCGCCGGTGCCACAGAACAACCCCCTGTCTCATTTATAATTTACTACCTTCCCTTTCTTGTAATGTTTGTCTTCATATTTGTTCCAAGAGCACACTGTGCGTTGGTCATGCAGTGGGCCCGACAATCGGGGTTTAGCTCGGGTGAAAGTGAAGAATGCTTTTCAATGTTGCATGAGGCACTGCCGGAGGGGCTTCGAGGGTCGTGGTCGATCATAAAGCAGATGGCCACTTCATTTGAATGGGCAGATGGCTACTTCATTTGATTAAAATTATTTGTGGATTTGAATGGGAAACGTTGGGAATTTGGAAGTTCAATTAGAAAATAAATAATTGCATCAAAATAAATAAATAAATACAGGAACAAAAGAGTTCCTGACATTGTAGAGAACCACCGAAAGCTGTTCAAATATTAGGATTTCCCCTTGAAGCTTTCTCGAAAAAATATTTATCCCCATTGTGTCTGTGTCCATAAAAGACCATATCGAGTAGTTCCTCACCAGCCGGCCCATTGTTCTGCCTGCAGATGTTTGGTCACTTGCTCAATATGAAAACGATGCTGTAAATGGTTTTGCGTTTTTTAGGCCGAGCGGAAGAGGAGGGAACAGGTGTTGCGGTGTTTACCGGGACAGGATAACAATGGATTGGAACCGAATACACGTTCACCTCAAAGGTATTGTTTCGTACAGTTAAAAGAATGTCACAGGTACAGCTTTGTCCAGAGATTATAAAGTGAGAGATAAAGGCGTCGTCATATTCACAGACAAAATTATATACGTATACATCAGAGACAAATATTTTGATGTATGTGCAGAGAGATACGAAACCTCTCCGCACAACTATAATCGAGCTCAGTGACCTGGAGGATCAGATCAACGTGTCTCAGTCAAACCTATCCCAGGTCTGGCCTCTCATAATTGCTTTGTTTTATCTCGATTGCCTTGAGTCGAGTGTTTCCTTCAATCCAGCAATTGCGATCACTGCCAAAATAGCAGTCGAGCTGACACGTCGTGCAAAATGGCTGGGTCTGTTCGATCCAAGCTCTTTTAAACAAGAGCGGTTTGGATTGCTGCCTTTTATGTCAGGGGATAAAGCAGAATATTTATGTATTTGTTATTTTAGTAAATGTTCTGCTAATTCATTCATCTAGTTACTCTCTTTTGGCACTTAAAAGTTATATTTGAGATATAGAAGAGTAGAAGCTTCTCTTTTAAGAGGAGTTCATGTTGCTCGCATTATTTTTCAAGTTGTTTGAAAGTGATAATTTGGAGCTTTCTAGCTGTAGGATTGTCATGGCAGGTGTTAGCAGATAGAGGAAGTACTCTGCCTGTGGGTTGTCTGTAATGCCCTCAATATCTGTCTGCCTGGGCTTTTCATGTACTAAATAAAATGACGGAGGGGGTCCTGTCACCGTTCCCTGTGGCGAGGCAGAGCAACGGGTCTAAGCTTCTTAATTTCCCTTGCCCCCCGGGCTTAAACAATGAGTGGTCTACAAAGCAGTCTGCAAACTGAGGCCCTCCCTACGGCCTGCTGCGCCTGCCATCTGCCTGCAGTCGTGTTACCGCACCGCTATTGGCTGAATCACGTGGCACAGCGCTCTCCCATTGGTTGTTGCCTTCACAATGAGCTTGCTATATATGTGAAGTTGCAAGACTGGTTGCAGGACTGGGAAGATCATGGAGTGCGGTTGACCTTGTACGGTGGAGAAGGAGCGTGAGATGTAAGAACAACTTCTGTAAGTTATTTTTCTTTTCTTAGATTGTAATCTGTGTTAAGATAATTTGATGAAAATGAGCTGTAAGTTGCTAGTTAACTCCTTCAGTTAGAGAATTGAATGCTTGGAGTTTCTCACATAATTTGTAACCCTTAACTATCGCTGCAAATGTCTCAACTCCAAAAGTTTGTAATATGTTCATGTCCTTGCACTCTATGATTTGTTGTGTTAAAGCTTGGAGAAAACAATCCACGATGCATCATCATCACCACACCATTTTCCACCGCCCTCAGCCTCTTCTCACCACTCCAGTGCTGCACGGATACATTTCTCCAACATGGAATCTCATATCAGGTGCAAATACTGTCATCTACATGGCAGACTTTTTTGCATGTGGAATTTTCATTTTATTCTCTCAACTCATCGCAAGGAAGTTTCTGGAAGCCATTAGCAAGATGAACTAAAAGTGTCATGGAAGATATGTGGGAGAGAATCCGAAACGAGCTCGGGCGATATTGGTCTATGACATATTTAGCAGCCCCAATTATTTCCACCCCGTTGTTCGGTGGGCTGGGGAATGTTTTTGGGCCAAGTTTAACGAAATCACTGGTCGGGCCTGCCATTTGCCTAAGAGTGTCAGGAATTTCAAATTTGGCCAGGGTGCTGGCAATGACTCCTCCTGTTTGTCCACCAATTTATGCTGGTAGATGGGACACCTTCCATCTGAGGTGACGGCACAGTTTGTAATGAAACGCTTTGTCTGCAAAGCACCAATCCGACAGTTTATAGTCAGGTAGAGAATCAAACTCTGCACCATTCCATCGGATGCTTGGTCCGACGTTAGCGTAGTCGGTGAATGTTGAAATTTGAAAGGGACGGTATGGATGGGAATTTTCCGGACCCTTATTGTTCATCTGCCTGTAATTGTGCACGCATGGTGAGTCGGTGTCAATGAACTCCACTGATGGCATTGCAACTATGAAAAAGTATGGTTTCCTACTCGGGCTGCCGGAGATGAAAGTGAGGAACAGCTCATGAAGCGTTCACATTCACATCCAAAGTTTGACAAGATAAATTTAATCCACAGGATTTAAATTGATCTGAAAAGAGAGTTTTAAGGACAACTGTGCTTTGGGATCTGCTCAGAGAGTTAATAATCGCAGGGCAACTTTCACAGGCTTGGGGATATCCATGTACACGGTCATAAAAGCTGCTCGAAGTTGGACTATAACCGAGCGAGTTCCGATTTAGAGGCAAAGAGTTTCAAACGTTCCCTTCCTTGAACCGCTGCCTGCTTGGCGTGTTTAATTATCGGCTATTGATGTTTTCAGAGCAGACAAGGCACACATCGTGGATTTTCCTCGAACATTTGGGCATGGGTGTTTGGCTCATCACCTTCCACAGATGGCTGTACATGGTACTCTGAATCGTGGATGTCTTATTCATTCATTCATTCCTGTGAAGTTTTGAAATGAGTTTGAGATTGTTTTCAGTTCTACGGTAAACAAATGACCCCATGCCTGCTCTACATAGCGGTTAACGTAAAAGTAGTTTTTTTTGACATTTTGGTGATAGATTACAATACCTTTTCACTCATTTGTTTTCCTTGAATGCCAAGTGTTTTGTTGATATTTGGGTCAATTATTGCCAGCACACCACGTTCCCAAATGCAAATAGACGTTTTCGTATTAATGTTCACATTATATGCCCAGAGCTCCCCTGAAGGCTGCAAAAAACTGAGCACAGACACATTAGAGTGAATAATCAAGATGGCTTACCTCATTAGGGCGTCACTTAAAAGCAGCAGCACATAAACAGTCGCAACGAAGCTTCTTGATATGTTTGGCAAATCCATGGAACGCATGATTATTGCAATTGAAATGACATTGGGGGAGGGCGGGGAATAGGAACAAATACTTCTGTTTCTCTTCTCATTAGGGAGTCGGAAGTGAGGACGTGACTAAGACTCCTTTGCTGGAAGAGTGTCCTCGAGGACGATGCTGCGGGTGCAATGCTTCGCTTTTGGGAAGGAGATCGGCAGTGAAAATGCAGCGCCACACCTGGACCTGGGCTGTCCGTACGAGCTTTGTACCGGGATGATACTAATTGAGAACATGCTGCTCAGAAGAACATAACGTGTGATGATAACATTTGCTTTGGCTGTCGTTATATGACTTGTTCTTGGTCCTTCTGAATTTTAATCTGCTTTCCGGCCTGAGAGCCATCTTAAGAAGATCTTTGAAGGCCGCAAAAGAATCAGACAAATTAATGGATGGGTATATGGTTGCATGAGCACAAGACACCATGCGGGCTAATTTGGTGGGGATGCTTGATGGGCTTGATTTTAATCACCTTTGTGGAGTCGTTTCGGTGAGAGAACGTCAATTCTCGAGCAAATTGACCGAGCTTTGGTCCACGATGCAAGAAATTTCTCCTTAACATTGAGACCCTTGGGTGACATGGCATGGCAATGGCACGATGTAAGATCTGAGGAGGGTGTGCAGGAGGAGATGGAGTGGAGTTATGGGGAAGAAAGGGAAGTCGCAGAGTGCTGAGAGATGGGGTGAAATGCACCTGTGCTGCGATCAGAGCAACGTTTTGAAAAGGGCGGCTCATGAAAGGGCAGCTCCAGCACTTTGGCTGGATGCATTGTGTCGGTGTGTGCACAGGTTAGAAAAGTTTGGTGCGCCCATATTGATGTGAGCACACCTTTTGAGGGGTTTTTTTTTCGAAAAGCATCCTTTGGTCGAGGCCTCAAAAGGCCTGGGCCACATGTGACCCAAATCATGGGTAGCGGTGTTTCTGTTTTCGGGCTCTTTCGTGCCCTTTTGTGAGGCGATTGCTTTTGATGGACATAGAGTGGTGATGAAAAAGACGAGACCTCTTCAGTTATTGTAATTTCGCATCAGGTGAGTATTTCGAGCTCAGCTTTGCTTCGCCTCTGAAACAAATAGCCATAGAACAACAACATGCACCCATCATCGTGTACTAACGCACTAACGCACTAACACGTACTGACTTCCTTTGCTTGTTTTAACCTTACTAACACCAAACTAAATTCTGCCACTAACAAAAACATAACCTGTTATGTCACTAACATTACTAACAATGTACTAATCGATTATTGATAAATCCTGACTTGAAATCTAACTGAATGAAATGAACGAGCATGCTGTAAGCTCGTACACTAAAATCTATACCCTATGCATGTTCATATACGTATAGCTGTTTGCAGCCGTGCTTTCTAAAGTTAAATTGAGATGTGTCATATTTAATCATCCGACTGTGATTTTTTTTTCTACTAATGGATATTGAACCATGTTACTAACGCACTAACACAGACTGATTTTGTTTTACTAACTCTACTAAAGATTCCTCCGAGGCCCTGTCCTAGACAGGATGTGCCGGAGATGGTCTGTGATTCAGAGCGTTTCGTTTCAGGCTTTTCGACTAACCGGACAGGCCTCGCGAGGCAAGTTGTCCGTGGCAGACCTTTCAACTAACTACCGGGCCTCGCTGCCGGACAGGCCCAGAGGGCCAGTCAGGGTCTCCATAAACTCACGGGTGGTGCGTGGCGAGACACGCAAGGCCTTGGTTTCCTTCCCATGTCATGGCCGACGGTTGATGATCAAGCGCAGACAATTTTCTTGCTTGCGCAATTTTTAAAGGAACAGGGCCGCAAGACCTCTTAATTGGAGTGGTGCATGCAATGGATTGAAAGCATTGTCCTTGCGTAAATCTCATTGGATCTGATGAGATTCTCATCACATCTCAACAGAAATCGGATGTTTTGTGCGGTTGAATTTTGAATCAAGTTGAGGTAACCTGGAATGAAACCTGTTTTAAGTGGTCATGACCATCTTCCAAAGGAAGTCCTGCAACAAAGGATTTTTTTTTAATTTGGGTGAATCATTGGTATGGTGAAAACTCTTGTTTACATCGGTTGCTCAGGGGATGTTTCGCAGCATTTCCCACACTCGATTTGGACCTTGTTTATTTGCAAACATGTTTTGTTGCCAAATATCAGGGAATACGTGAAACGAAATCGAGCAAACACTTTTCTGTTGGCTCATCTCTGGAAGCCAAGGCCTTTCGTATGGAGCCCGCTGTGTGTACTAACAGTCTACTAACCCTACTAACCCACTAACATGGACTAATGAGGAGTATGCATGATACTTGAGGGTACTAATTATGGAGATATCAGCAGCGCCTGTTGCCTTCGCCATGCACCCAAGTGGACACAGAAGACGATGCCTCGTGTTCATAAATCTCATTGACTCAGGAATAATCGAGAATGGATACATTAATACCTCCGGCCCCTTCTCCACCTCAAACTCAAATTATAATGTGAAGGTTAGTCAGGTACCTAATAGCCACCACCCCCTTCCCAGTTACTGTCCCACCCCTCTTTCCCAGTTGCTGTCCCACCCCTCTTTCCCAGTTGCTGTCCTACCCCTCTTTCCCAGTTACTGTCCTACCCCTCTTTCCCAGTTACTGTCCCACTCCTCTTTCCAGTTACTGTCCCACCCTCTTTCCCAGTTACTGTCCCACCCCTCTTCCCAGTTGCTGTCCCACCCCTCTTTCCCAGTTGCTGTCCCACCTCTTTCCCAGTTGCTGTCCCACCCTCCTTCCCAGTTGCTGTCCCACCCTCCTTCCCAGTTGCTGTCCCACCCCTCCTTCCCAGTTGCTGTCCCACCCCTCCTTCCCAGTTGCTGTCCCACCCCTCCTTCCAGTTGCTGTCCCACCCTCCTTCCCAGTTGCTGTCCCACCCCTCCTTCCCAGTTGCTGTCCACCCCTCCTTCCCAGTTGCTGTCCCACCCCTCCTTCCCAGTTGCTGTCCCACCCTCCTTCCCAGTTGCTGTCCAACCCCTCCTTCCCAGTTGCTGTCCACCCCTTTTTCTCACCCCTCAAAGTTGCTGTCCCACCCCCTTCCCAGTTGCTGTCCCACCCCCTTCCCTGTGGATAGGAAACCCATCTTGTGCCACCTTCCTTATTTATTTATATATTTTATCCAATATTTATTGCAGTGAATCAGTGAAACTGTCATTGACGTTGTTGACATTATCCTGCCCAATAAAACGTGCATTTTGAGAATGTCTATGTATTGCCCTTTGGCGTGAACGGGTTTTTCACGTGATGATGTATGTGATGAGATGTGGATGGAAACCAAAACAAAAAAAAGTGTCCGCGTGACCTTCAGCAGCGTGTGCACGCGCTTTCATTGATCACGTGGGAACGATCCAAGCGCCCTTGCAACCAGGGGGTAGGTGAGGGTTTTGTCGTGGTGGAGGTGGGTTTGTTGGAGAAAAATCCCCAAACTAGCCTAGGAAAAGTGGACAACAGTAGTTGTATTTATGATAATTTTGTTGTTGACAAGTGTGTCCTGGAGTTTGATAAAATCCATTGCTGAAGTCGGCGGGCAGAGTTCACCTGGTCATGGTGCAAGTCCGTCACAGTCGAGGATGTACTGGTGGCTGCGGTAGCCTGGGAATTGGTAATAAATCCACCTGGACGACCAAAAACACAAACACATGTTAATATGCACACCATAGGCAGGACAAGATTACTTTACTCTCAGTCACCAAATCCTTAGCTCTCTCTGTTCCGTTATTGGAAGATGAGCGTCGTTGATAAACCTGATCATCTCACCTACAGAGAGAGAGTTACAGTGCCTGGTCGTTAGGTTGTGATGAATCACTCAGCTAGCTAAGACCCATGCTGTTGTGTTGTGTTTGGCGTCATTCGTGCAGACAATAGTAATGAATGCATTCGTTATCCGATGTTCCAGTTATGGAGGGTTGGGGATGTTCCAAGACGACTGCGGAGATGATCGAAGTCGCAGCGCAGGACCGCCGGCAGACGTTGCTCGACACGAAGCAGCATCCATCAGATCCCAAGGATTTTTTTCGTGAACACGAACCAGCAGCCAGGTGAGGCTTTGCGAGACGTAAAGTGAAAAATGAATCGGTGTACAATATACACCTGTTACGTGGCTACAAGATCACGTGTGTTTCAAGTCATTGGAGGTCACAATTAAAGACCCGATCATTGGGAAGGTAGTTAGACGCAGGAAAGATGGATCGCTTGGATCTAGTCTTCTGTTTCACTTTCCATACCTCAATGACGATCGTCAAAGTTGAACAATCTGTGCCCTTTTGCGAAATGGCCTTTTCATGCCATTGTTTCGTGCATGGTACCTTTTTATTATTATGTTTTTTTTTATTAATGATGGATGTTCGGTTGCTCGAGGTAGCTCGGGTTTCCTCCCACCTCCCACCTACTCCATTCTCCGGTGAGAAATGGCAAGAGATTGGAACACGCAAGCGAGCCGTGCTGGCACATTACGGACTCGCCCGGCACCTCCGGGGGCTGGCACGCACGTCAATCGATGGCCCCTCTAATGGGATTCCTAAATTAACCATCAGGCCGGACAACAACTGCACCGAGTCCAAGTTCTCACGAATCAAACCTCATTAACGGCAAACATCCTCTGCGTCTCCTCCTCTCTCTCTGTAACGTGTGCGGTCAGAACTCGGAGCCTCCGAAACCCGAGGCAGCTTTCATGTGAAGATGCCTAATACAAGCTTCCCTCATTCTTCACCGAGAGCTGAGCTCGTGGAACGGACAGAAATCGAACCGTGGAACCTCCACTCCAAACGGGAGCGGTTTGCTTCATCGGAGTGCTGTTTCGCTCCTCGAGTAACCCTCACCCCCATACCCCCCTCCGCCACCTTCACCACTCCACTCGCACCATTCCAACCTTCAAGCACTCCCCGCGGACTGTCGGGTCGATTCGCTGCAGGACATCGTTGGTTTCTGGGCAGATACACGGGAAAGCCTTCAGGGGAGGAGGTGGTGGCACGGGCTGGTGGACAGACCTCACAGGGCAGAGACGGGTCCTCCAGATTAACGTCCATTTCATTCATTTCTTAAGTCCTCGTGGAGGATCTCTAATACTTACTCACGTTGTTGTTCTTCATCTTCTTCTTGTGGACTTTTTTGTTTCACAGCCTACACTTTTCATCGAAACTTCCTGAAACTTGGCATATATATGTAGAAATACCCTGCGCAACAGTAACCATCTCCGATTTTGAAAATTCCTCCTCATAAAAAGTTATGAGCGTCAAAATATCTCCGCTAATGGAAATCGCCTAAAAAATATCTCCGAAACTAGGCAAGCTTTTTGAATTCTGTTTGCGGGAATCGAACAGGGCATTAGCAGAGATGAATTACCGCACATATAGATACATCACTATGACGTCATCCTATTTTTTGACATTTTTTGTTACACAACCCCAGAGTTTTCATCGGATCTTCGTGAAACTTGCCATGTATATGCAGAAAGCCACGCGCAGGCAGTAACCATCTCCGGTTTTGGAAATTCTCCTAGAAAAAAAGTTAACGTCATAATATCGCCGTATGGAAATCGCCTATACCATTATCTCCGAATACTAGTTTGTTTCACAGCCTACAGTTTTCATCGAAACTTCCTGAAACTTGGCAGATACATGTAAAGATACCCTGTGCAGACAGTAACCATCTCCGATTTTGAAAATTCCACCTCATAAAAAAGTTATGACGTCAAAATATCTCCGCTAATGGAAATCGCCTCAAAAATTATCTCCGAAACTAGCAAGCTTTTGAATTCTGTTTGCGGGAATCGAACAGGGCATTAGCAGAGATTAATTACCTCACATATGAACATCAACTATGACGTCATATCAATTTTTATGACGTCATTCCTATTTTTTGACATTTTTTGTTTCACAACACCAGAGTTTTCATCGGATCTTCGTGAAACTTGCCATGTATATCAGAAAGCCCATGCGCAGGCAGTAACCTTCTCCGATTTTGGAAATTCTTACCGAGAAAAAAGTTGACGTCATAATATCGCCCGTAATGGAAATCGCCGATACCATTATCTCCGAAACTAGGCAAGCCGTTTGAATTTTGTTTGCGGGAATCAAGCCGGGCATTAGCACAGATAATTTGTCGCAAACCTGATAGCATCACAATGACGTCATATTCGTTTTTATGACGTCATCATTAAGAGGACGAGGATCTTCGCTCATTTGAGCTCGTTTTTTTTTTATACAACGACCTGCATCCAGTATGGCAGCTTATAGCTGGGTCGAGATTCAAACCCAAGCCGGACAGCGAAGATTACGACATGCTCTGCAATGCGGAACCCCCTGCTGGCACATCACCCAACGTTCCAACACGAGTTGGACGACGTCGGCGATTGAACTCGCACAAGATAGCTCAACGGGAAGCACAATCACCCCATATCCCCCCTTTAAGAATCAATTCACAGCTCTTCCTTCTACATGATGGTTTCCAATCGAACATTTAAAAAGCCATTTCCTTTTTACTCGCATATTATCCCTCCCGACGTACGTCTTTATTATCCCGAGTTTATAAACCATTCAAATTCCATTTCGATCCACCATTGTTCAAATGCTCCGTAAGGGAGTTATCAAAGCGGAATTAGCTTCGTGCACCCGAAATGGGATCGTTTCGATGTGTCCGCCGGATCGGCCCGGGGGTGCCGAACGTGCTCACCACCCGAAGGATGTCCGGTTCCAATTGCTCCCAACGGGTATTTACCGTCGCGCGTTCTCTGCAGCTCGTAATAAACAAACGGCCATTAAATAGGTTCATTACCTTCCACCTGCAAGTGCAGGTATCGCAATTAAACCCGAGAGGAAAGCGATGAATTAGGGACAGATCGCTCGGGAATTGTCCCGTGGTTTGACCCGACGGTCGGTCGGGCGCGGCGGAAAAAATCAAAGGTCCTCAAGATCCACGAATGTTCAGGTGCGGCGAATGGGGAATATAAATTGTATTTTATACTCTCTCGGCTAGCCTGCAGCAATCCGTGCGACCCGCGGCCAGGTTTCAGCCTGTTTGTGAACTGGCATCCTCCTCCATGGCTTCTTAAAGCGGCTAAACCGACCAAAGCTGCGACGGTGTCGGTGCAACCACGATTCGGGGGACATAGACCCGCCGAGATGTCCCGCCTGACACCCACCCACCGACCGATCTGTCTTCAATAAAGGTCGAATCGCCCTCTTGCGCACACACACACACATCCTCTCTCTCCCCCTCCCTCTCTGCTTCTCCCCCTCCCTCTCTCTCTCCCCTCCCTTTCTCTCTCCCCCTCCCTCCTCTCTCTCTCCCCCTCCCTCCCTCTCTCTCTCTCTCCCCCTCCCTCCCTCCCTCTCTCTCTCTCCCCCCCCTCCCTCTCTCCTCTCCCCCCTCCCTCCCTCTCTCTCTCCCCCCCTCCCTCCTCTCTCTCTCCCCTCCCTCTCTCTCTCTCCCTTCTCCCTCCTCCTCCCCCCTCCCTCCCTCTCTCTTCCCCCTCCTCCTCTCTCTCTCCCCCCCCTCCCTCCCTCTCTCTCCCCTCCCTCCTCTCTCTCCCCTCCCTCTCTCTCCCCCCTCCCTCCTCTCTCTCTCCCCCCTCCTCTCTCTCTCCCTCTCCTCCCTCCCTCTCTCCCCCTCCCTCCCTCCCTCTCTCCCCCCTCCCCCCTCTCTCCCCCTCCCTCCCTCTCTCCCCCTCCCTCCTCTTCCCCCCTCCCCCCTTTCTCCCCTCCCTTCTCCCCCCCCTTTTCCCCCCTCCTTTCCTCCTCCCCTCCCTTTCTCCCTCCCCCCCCTCCCTTTCTCCCTCCCCCCTCCCTCCCTTTCTCCCTCCCCCCTCCCTTTCTCCTCCCCCTCCCCTCCTTTCTCCTCCCCTCCCCCCCTTCTCCCCCTCCCTTTCCCCCCCTCCCTTTCTCCCCCCTCCCTTTCTCCTCCCTTTCTCCCCCCTCCCTTTCTCCTTCCCTTTTCTCCCCTCCCTCCCTTTCCCCTCCCTTTCTCCCCCTCCCTCCCTTCTCCCTCCCTTTCTCCCCCCCTCCTCCTTTCTCCCCCCCTCCCTCCTTTCCCCCCCCTCCCTCCCTTTCTCCCCCCCTTTCTCCCCCTCCCTCCCTTCTCCCCCCTTTCCCCTCCCCTTCTCCCCCCCTCCCTCTCTCTCTCCCCCCCCCTCTCTCTCCCCCCTCTCTCTCTCTCCCCCCCTCCCTCTCTCTCTCCCCCCCTCCTCTCTCTCTCCCCCTCCTCTCCTCTCCCCCCCTCCCTCTCTCTCTCCCCCCCTCCCTCTCTCTCTCCCCCCCTCCTCTCTCTCTCCCCCCTCCTCTCTCTCTCCCCCTCCCTCTCTCTCCCCCCCCTCCCTTCTCTCTCCCCTCCCTCTCTCTCTCCCCCCTCCCTCTCTCTCCCCTCCTCCCTCTCTCTCCCCTCCCTCTCTCTCTCCCCCTCCTCTCTCTCCCCCCCCCCTCTCTCTCTCCCCCTCCCTCTCTCTCTCCCCCCTCCTCTCTCTCTCCCCCCCTCCCTCTCCTCTCCCCCCTCCCTCTCTCTCCCCCCCTCCTCTCTCCTCCCCCCTCCCTCTCTCTCTCCCCCTCCCTCTCTCTCTCCCCCCTCTCTTCTCCCCCTCTCTCTCCCCCCTCCTCTCTCCTCCCCCCTCCTCTCTTCTCTCCCCCCCTCCTCTCTCTCCCCCCCTCCTCTCTCTCTCCCCCCCCTCCCTCTCTCTCTCTCCCACTCTTCAATTCCTTGTCTTTTAAAATTCTAACCCCACGTACATAATAAGTAGATGGCCCACAATGTTCGACATGTCAGGCGAGGACTCGGTGATCACCCGTTCGATACACTGTGCTCTACTTAAGGTCCATTAATTTATTCAAACCCCACCCAAATGTAATGACGTCATTTGTCAAGCCTGCTCTTCTCACCGTTTTCCCTGCTGTTCCAATAACGTGTTAAAGGCCGAGACATTTGTCTACATATCCTCCCATAGAAAAGAAGGAAATCCTCTGCACGTCTGATATAATTATAGAATCGAAAACGGCTCGGCTCATCTTCCCCAAATTTCACATACGTGCTCGGAGTACTCAGGGTCAGGTCACGGGCAAAAAATAATTCCCCCCCGAACCCCACTCCCTAACTCATCATTCCGTGCATGGCATTATATATAACATGCAAGATCATGAAAAAATGCCGTTTTTCCATGATCTAACATGTAATGTCATGTGTGGTCTGATCCTTTCAATGACCTGATCTCATCTATCTATCTATTACTAAAACCCTCATCTTGTATCTCATCATGTATATATGTATGTATGTTCCCGAAATACAGCCAAAACGGTACACAATAGCGCAAACATTTTCGGCACACTTTACTCACCATTCACCTGCGGTGTGCAGTGTCAAGTTTCATTCAAATCGGGCAACGAAAAAATTATTAAAAAATCAATTCCCGATTCAGTCAAGGACTCTTCAGAAGTATTTGATCAATGCAAACAACCTCAGCGGTATAGTTCGCTGGAGCTATCTTTTTTTTTTTTTTCTTGAAATGATTTATTTTAAAATCTCAAACATTTAGTATCGACAAAGAACGATTTATTTTTAAGCATAAAATAAACATCGCCATTTTAATCTAATACTTCCGTGTTCATTAATAAATAAAATTGTGTTTAGAAGATTACGCACAATAATTTCCTCGACTTTATTTTCTCCGTTATTTTTTTTCACATTGACGCTCAATATCAAGTTTCATTCAAATCGGGCAACGACAAAATTATTTAAAAAGTCAATTCCCGATTCAGTCAAGTTTTGGGTTGACGATCCATACATAAAGCGCAAGGACAAACCATGGAGAATGTGTTGATGAACGCGAAGAGACCGGTTGGCCGAACGATGACTCCTGATATGAGGTAAATGCTCAAATTTTCTTCAAGTTAAAGTTTGACCATAAAATAATATTAAAATTTTGTCTTTTTTTTTTTTTCATTAACCGCTGTCACAACGGGAACCCAACGGGTTCACGGGTCGTCTAGTGTGTTATAATGTCATGCATGGTCTGATTAACCTCCGCCATCGTAGATGGACGGAGGTTACTGTTTTCACCCTTCTGTTTGTTTGTTTGTTTGTTTGTTTGTGAACAGTATTACGGAAAAACTCCTGGACGGATTTGACGAAACTTGGTGGGGGATTAGGTATGGTCCAAGGATCATGCCATTAGATTTTGGACTTGGTCCAAAGTCCAATATGGCCGCTATGGCGGCCATTTTGAAAAAATATTTGAATTTTTTTTTTGCATTTCTACATGTTTTAAGTGATTTCCAACCCAAAAAAAATTTTGTTAGAGAAAAAAAAAAAATTTTGCAACTTTTTTTTCAAAAAAATTCGATTTTTTTTTTTGGCATTTCTACATGGCGTCGATCTAGTTTAGTTTATTCAATCGTGGTTCAGTAGAGTCTGATCCGTTTTGACCTACAATGAATAGGATATCAGGTTCACTTAGTGAACCCAGCAGTATTGGCGGCGGAGGTTTTGCACTCTACCGAGTGCTCCCCCTCTAGTTCTGATCCTTCTATTGACCTCAAAGTGTGGAGGAGCTCCTTGTGAGCCAATGGCCATCCATATCTAGTGCCCAACTGTGTTTGCGGATGTCCTCCTGCAGTTGCTACTTTTTATTTAAATTAAAAAAAATTTTATGAGGAGGATGGTGGCAGGATTTGCACTCCAGCCACCGTATAACTCTTCACTCTGCAAAACACAGGAAAACCGCAAAGAAAATGGAAAATCCACTCCGTGGGAGTACCTCCTGTGCAGGCTGCCCTCCACAGAGTAGCTCACCAGATGACGGGATTGGGACAAAGTCTTCGGGACCCCCACTCTTTGATGATAGGAGGAAAACCATGTGGTAACCTTCCCGGGTTAGAATGCGGTAGTGTGTGTCGGGGTGGTGCTGAGGTGTCGTCCACCAGACGGC
>CM068967.1:37431309-37442071 GCA_035128595.1 Eptatretus atami
ACCTGAGGTCGTCGATCTGGAACCCATGACGTTTAGATCATGCGCTCCACATTCCTTCTTACTAAGCACTGTCCCATGCAACCAGAGAAACCGCTCTATACTCACGAGAAAACTTGTCCTCCCCACTCCTGTTGAACTTGAGGTATCTCAGAATCGAACCTTAGCTTCTTACCCTCCATTGCTTGTTTCACTAAAGTGAGGAAATGATACTATTCAGCACTAGGAACATGCCATGCAGATAGGGAAGATATGCAGAGACGTTCTGCAGAAATAGCTATCCGATTCATTCTGTATTCTGCCCTTGGTCTCAATACCTTCAAAACAATCTCTTGTGTTGCTACAATCTTCTCTTTTTAAGTATGTTAAAAATAAAATGTTCCACTCTCAATTTCCAACAGGAATCACAATGGTTCTCAACCACGATAATTATCACCTTCTTCTTTTTTCTTCAGAAATTATTTTCCTTCTGCTCCTTTTGTTCTATTCGCATCGCTCATCTGTCTGTTTTTATCTCTTCCACGAGATGACATATGTGACAAAAATAGGAATTCATTATGCAATTAGCTAGGCCTTACTTCATGTCCGGACTGATTAGGGCCCGCGTTTGATTGTGCCGCGGTCCGTCTTTTGAGCCCTTGGCTTTTATACAAGAACCATTACAATTATAGATTAGCCCAAAAGCCTATGGCTACAAGAGATCGCCAACAATTCTCCGTGTGAGATACTTTGAACGCCCTCAGAGATTGAACTATCAATCATTTTCACTCACTTCAGCTTCATCTCTCCATGTAATTTTTGATGCTTCTTTTCGCCACGTCATATAAAAAAACACAATTGTGTCATTTAACGAATTTCTTGCACTTTCAAAATTGATCTTCAGATTTGTAAGATTTGATCTTGTGCTGAAATAAGTTGAATCGTCGTACATGTAAACCTGAATAAAAAATCGATTTTTAGATGATGACTTTCGAAACTTCCTATTCTTGGAACCTCTGCCGTTTCTTTTATTACATAATTATATAAATAGTATGATAATGTATCTTCCCCAATTATAGTTATCACTATTTATTTACAATTGCATTCTAATGTTGCTGTTCTTTGGCATAATGGAAGAAGAAACTGTTGAGGAAAAAAAAATCAATACGACAAGTCACAAATCTGATTCTACTTGTCATATTTATCGTTATGTCACTCCTACCCCTTTATTTACAAAATTACCTTGTAACCAAGATGTCGGAAATGAATTTATTTTTCATTTATTTTTTGAATTTCTGTGTTTCCTGCAAGTTCTTTTTTTATCCGGATGTTAACCTGATCAGATCTGACTTCCATGAAAAGGAATGCCTTCCTACTGCAGAAAGGTTAAAGTTCTCATTAATTTGTGTTGCTTAAAGCACATCGTGGTTATAATGTTTTTGGACTTCTCCTAACTCATACTAACATACAAGTGATCATATCCCAACATTTCACATCTATGATAAATCCAGCATCTCTGATGTTTCATCGACTAAAATTATTAGGAGCTCACTTAGACTCCACACAACACATTGTATCTCAATGGCACTCACTTTATTTACACGACGCATTACAAAGGAAGCATGTCAATCTATTACCCAATACAAAATTCATCCTCAAAAATATGAATTATGACATCCTTACCAAATCCAAGTATACATCGAACAACTTTTGCCCCACGTACATTTGGCTTTGAAACACTTTTTGGTTTCCTCACAGCATCCTGATGCAATAAAGCAATTGTTACGGTCTTCAGCGATTTGTATACAATCATTGTGTAGAGTCTATAACACCTTCATCTAGCTTTCAAAATTAAATCTCAACAAAATCCTTCCTGACAATTCTATCAAACACCCTTACGGTTGGCTCCTGAATGTTTGTCTTCATTGTCATTACACAAACACTATCAATCCAAAATTATTCGACATGTTCTTTTTAACTTGCTCGTAAATTAAGTGAAAAAAACATCAACCTTATATGGATCGTAAAATATGGAATCGTAATTGATGAGTGAAAGCACTGATAATGGATCTGTAAAAGACTTACTTTTTTATGGAAATGGAAAAGATTTCGCAAACACATGTGGATTGTATCAATGTTCCTTGACATATGAACTGATCTTGGATGGAATAACTGCGACGTTTAAACCCTTGATAGCAACTTTTCGCTAATCTTCAAATTTATGCAAATCACAACCAAGAATTCTTGAGAAACATTGAAACAAATCGAAAATACTTCATGAGCTTCGAATTTTTGCAGACAAATTCGTCAATAATCGCATAACCTAATTGGAACACCAACTACTGCAAGGCTCTGTGAGGGCTAAAACTCACCACGGCAATCCTATCACGAACATTGGCCATACATGTTAATATATGCTACACAGCACTATTCGTTTTGCCCCATCTCTCAATGATAAGAATCACTTAAAAGTTAACAATTCTATTCCAGTCTGATGTCACAAAATCGATCAATGTCTTGCGACACATCCAACTTCATTTGTCCGCATCTCGCACAACTTTTAATACCTGTACAAAACAACAGAAAGGGTGAACACTCCTTCACCTTTGGTGTGAGGTAAAAATTCTAAAATTCGCCCCTCCCTACCCAACCTGATCCTGCCCTTCCATGTTAGACACAACATGTAAATATCACATACATGTTAAGATTGATCATTCAAACACTGATCAAAATCCTGAATATAATACGCCCCTCCTCCAACCCCACCTACCTGTCCCCAACCATACACACCAAATGCAAACACATCACTGCAACTGTAAAAATCATTGTAACCACTGATGAAAAATCCTAAATTCGCCCTCCCTCAACTACACACACATCTTCACATCACACTACATTAATATATCAACCCCCCCCCCCCCCCTTGCATAAATGATCATTCGTAACACTGGGGATTAATAATCCAGAAATGTATCTGCCCCTCCAACCCCACCTCCCTTCCCGATTTAACACTAAATGAAACACATCACATACATAGCAAAATTATTCATTGTAAACACTATAAAAATCCGAAATGATCTACACTCCTCCCCCCCCCCCCCACCTACGTCTACCTATACCACATACATGAAACATTATACAATCCTGTTCTCTGACCCCCCATCCATGCAAATCACTACGTGTCCACATGTCATGGACCTGCATCCCCAAGCATTTGGTACGCATTCAATTAAAAACCTATGCAACCATATTCTCTGCACTGACCTTCCAGAGTCCCAGAAATATCATATCTTAGACTTCTGAGTAAAAAGCCCTCAGACTAACAGAAGGCCAGCAGATGGTAAAGAAAGAGAATAAGATGTGAATTGGTCTCTCCTTAGAAGTCATCAACGTCACATTCACAATGAAACACGTAGGGCAACGTACTTACATTAAAATTATAAGGTTTAAAGAGACATTGGATGACATGATGCGGCCCATAGTTACGGGACCTGGCAATGATGTGACATGTATGTTTGTAAAGGTGTCATTCAGAGGTAAGTGCATGATTTGTGCAGCACAAATTGGTATTTCACTTATTAATTAAACCGTATAAAGCTCTTCTAACCACGATGATCACTAAACCGACTTCTGAATAAAGATCACCTTCGTAGATAGAAAGCTAGTACACTGGAAAAAAAATAAATCACAGAACACGGACAACATCCAGAAAAAAATATAAAATAAAGAAAAAAAAAAATGCAGTGAGTAGCGAACAATGGAGGAGCACATTTGGCTCACAAAACATGTGAGCATACTCGTGCTGGGTGGTGTGTGGGGTTATATTGATATTATAGCGTAATACAATTTAATTCATCGCGCGTAACCAATCGCAACCCCGCCACGGCGAAAACCACGCTCCTGGAACGACACCAAACCAGTACAGGGTTAACCTCCACCACCCAGTCGCATTCTACCTGAAATCAGTACGACGAATCAAACCAAGTACCGGCGCTACTACGAGCACACCGGCAGTCGCCTGGACAGCGAACGCTTAAGCCGTCCGGTCGTAACAGTTATAACACGTGATACCGACCTCGACCGGATCCTTTCTCTACGTCCAACAGACCATCCACATGCAGATGTTTCAAAAGAAATAGACACACGACGGAGACATTGAAACAAGCATTTTCACGCACTAATTACAGCCACAGTAATCAATTACCAGCAAAGAGCAAAAGTAACGACACTACAATGAATGTACATACAGTATACAGCCCCAGGACACTTCAGTCCAAACCCAAAAAAAACAAGCAAAAAAAGGTTCCCAGTACACTAGATCCGAACGGTTCCGCGGACCGTAGCAGTCTCCGCCCCCCGAGGGCGACTCGCCGAGCCCTCCTTCTCCGTGCGCGCGCCGCCAGCCCGCTCATACCCTCACGACATTTGCGCCGAGGAAGGCACCGACACGAAAAACCCGCCCATCCCCATAAACCAACGACCGAAAACAATCCGAATCAACAAAACCCACTGTTCCGTGCCCCTTATTCCTCAGTATCAACACATCCCGTTCCGCTCCCCCCCAGCTCTGCGGAACTTTAAAGGCTCTCCCCCCGCCGCCACGGGGGCAGAAAATCATTCTGCTCAGTCCAAATCTCCCAACCCCTCCTTTACATGCCTTGTTGCCCGCATGCGCATTGCCCCCCCAAAGCCGGGAACAGCGGAACATCGCGCACCATCGCCTCTGGTTCCTTCACTTGCGCTGGCTTGGCAACATCTATGGGGACTTTTTGCTTTAGTTTGCGCTTAGTTGCTTTTTAATTATTTGAAATTGGTGAAGTTTACATGTTTGGAGTAACGTGGGGATGTGAGAGCGTGTGTGTATGGATCTGGTGAAGCGTTTAGACCCGTATCTGTTCGTTGTGTATTTTGAGCGATCTTTTTACTGGATTGTGTTAACTGTTATTATTGGGTTGAAACTGTCTTCCAAAGCGAAGAAAGGAAAACGCATCCCCAAGATCCACCCCACGAATTCCTAACAGGGGAATAACTGACACAAGATACGATCTTACGGTTTCTCCCAGTGATGAATTCTCATTCTTCTCTTGAGAATTCTCGACTCTAAGTGTGTTCTAATAATATCTAATCATATATAATTTAATTATATGAATAATATAAATACATTAGCTCTATATATACATATATATATATTAATAAATATATATATATATTGTTACGGCGTGAAATTCGCAATACACCATAAAGTTCCTCGTTAGACGTATATCAAAGTATTGTGTAGTTTGTCCCACCTCTTTTAGAGGAATTTCCGTTTTCACCGGGGCACTGCGACGCTTTCGTTTTCTTTTCTATCGTTATTTGATCAAACCTATAACAGCACCACCTTGCCACTTCCGCACTCCGAACGCTGTTCTCACGGACCACGCTACGACCCTTTCCGCGTTGGAAGGAGTCCGAGAACGCGGCGTACGCGCGTGGAAGAAGACCAACAGCCTGTGGGGTTTCCCTAATTTCGCCTGCTATGCTTCCGCCTGAATCCCCCCACCCACTTGGTTGAAGGGAGGTGGGCAGGCTCCCCGATTGGTGGATGCACGGCGTTAGATGGGTGGCACCCCCCCTTCGAGACCTTTCTGGAAACGCCTCAAGAGAGGTGGAGCGAGAACGGGCGGAGCAAAGGCGGAGCCCCTCCATAAAAGCGGACGCGTATGTGCGTCTTCTTCTTCTTTTTCTTCTTCTCCCTCTCGTGGATCTGACTCCCTCTTCTCTCGTTCTGTCCTGTGCTGCGGTTTGGCGGGGCCTGTCCACAGAGGCACGGACGGGAAGCGCGAAGCGCCGGTGGTGGCGGACCTGCGCGCTTTGGCGAGGAGTGCCGGAGAGAGCTCGCAGCCAGAGAGGAGTCGGCAGAGCGCGACCATCCGACGTCGTGGGAGGAGGACTCGACGGGCCAAAGGGAAGTCACATTTTCTTTTGGGGTTTTGTATGGACTTGTGGCGCCGTTCTTGTAAAGTAGAAACTGCTTAGTGACTGTACATTTATTAATTATATTCGGTCCTTGTGCTTTCCCTCTGTGTTTCCTGCTTTTCCTATTTGCCTGCTTACGTGTTGATAATAAATGTCCTTGCTTGTTGAACTGTTTCCCGTTTCGTTGCGTCCTTTCCTTTTTTGAAAGTTCCATCTTGCATCACGTAAGGATAGTGGGTGTAGACACCCATAATATCTGAACCGTCGAGTTGACGATAATCCGCTCGGTTATCCCTGCCAGCACGAAGCCGCTTAAGCGTTCGTGCTCCGAGCTGCGCCGCGTGTACAACTCCTCTACGCTACCCGCGCGGGTACTTAGGTATATCGACATTCGGCATTCACCCTATTTGCGCGGTAGAATGCGGACGGGTGTGGTGAGGTTAAACCCCACCCGTGGCTAGCCCTTGGCGGTAGTTCAGAGGTCGACTGAATTGTCCGTTCCGGTGGGCGACACGTCGCGATTGAGTTCTACGTGACGATCCGCCGGCGGGGCCGAGAGCCAGAATTCTAACATTAATAACTAATATATCCAGTCGGGCCCAATTGCATACACTGACAAGAACCGAATCTGGCCCGCCCGGCGTGAATCTCGATCAGCCAGAAGCATCAATCGGACATTCGCGTCGAGTCACCACCCGAAGTTCCGAAAAAAAAGATCAATTTATCTTGCAAAGATCACATAATGGGGAAAAGACCAAGGCACATTCAGTCGTACCCTCTGATGACTACCGCCAAGAGCTCACGGGGGTCTATAACCCTCACCACACCCAGTCCGTTCTAACCCACGCGAATTAGATGAATCCGCCCCGAATGCGTATACCTAAGTTACCCGGGCGGTAGCCGATCCGAGAGTTGTACCAGCCACAGGTGACCGACACGAACGCGCTTAACGGCTTGTTCCTGCTTGCAGGATAACCGACGGAGTACTCGTACGACCGATTCAGATATAATGGGTGTCACACCACTACCAATCCTTTACGTGAATGAATTAGACGTTTCACAAAGGAAAGGACGCAAAAACGGGAGCTTTTTCAAACCGCCAAGGACATTTATTATACAACACGTAAGCAGGCAAATAGGAACAAAAGCAGGCAAACAAAAGCAAGGGAAAGCACAAGGACCGAATATAATTAATAAATGTACAGTCACTTAAGCAGTTTCTACTTTACAAGACACGGCGCCACAAGACGCCCGACGTTTCCAAATTAATTATCGGCGTACACGCCCACTCGAAACCCTTTACGTGAAGCAAGGATTGAGATTCAAACCAAAGGAAAAGGACGCAGCGAAACGGGGAACAATTCAACATGCAAGCACTTTAATTTACACAGACACAGCGCCACAAAGCACACGTATAGTCACAGATGCACATATATCAAAGGAAGAGAAAAAACAGTGACGCAGAGATACTACCGAATTAACGCTACACACGGCAACACTTTAAACAGCTTCTACTTCACACAGAACAGGCGCCTCCCACAGTCATTTGCCAAAAACCCCAAGACAAAAAAGGGTGACTTCCCTGGTGGGCCGTCGAGCCCCACTTCCGAAAGCCGCCGACGTGTCCCGCCTGCCGCGACTCCTCGTGCCCCGCGTGGCAGGCGAGTCCTTCTTCCTGCGTGCCTCGCGCCTGCCCGTGTTTGAGACTGCGACGCCCCGGACCGAGTGGTTTGGCGCCTAGTCCCAGCACGGATAGGGGGAGGGGGGAATGGTGGAACGCTTCCTTCCCGCCAGCTGGTGTCCGCGACGCCCCACCCAAAGACCAGGCCATCGGCCACCACGAAGAAAAAAGGACGAGCGAGCCAGAAGTCAGGAAGAGGACGAAGAAGCAACGAGCACCCACCGAAAAAACCAAAAACTGCCTTCACCCCGTATCGTCTTTTATTTACCACGGGAGCTCCGCCCTGTGCTCCGCCCCGTTCTTTGCTCCCCCCCTTCGAGGCGCTTCGAGAAGGTCTCGAAGAGGGGCGTTCCTCCTCCCTGGCCGCGTCACACCACGCATCCACCAATCGGCGCCACTGCCCCACCCCGCTTCTGTCACCACTCCTCGCGCGGGAAAAAATGGCGGATGGCGAAGATGCAGTCGCGCAGATGGCGGAGGCGGCGCGGCCGCAGCGGGTCGGCGCTGTGTGGGATGGCGTGGTTGTGGTTGACATGTGGTTGGTTCGAAAATAAAGAAAAGAACAGAAAAACGACTGACTCAAAGTGTCGCAGCCCGAATGAATCACACTTAATTCCCTCTAAACAACGGGTTTGGGCTAACTATACATGTACTTCAGAAATACCTCACCTACGGGACCTGAATGGTGTTGGCGAATTTCCACAGCCGTAACAATATATATATATATATATATATATATATATATAATATATATTATATATATATTATAGGGTGGTCCAAAATCATAAGGAAAAATTCAAAATTTGAATATTCTGGGGCATGTTGATTATTTTGTTCTACCTGACTAGAAAATACTCCTGGCCAAATTTTCCACAGTTCCAAAAATATTTAGGGTCCATCAAGAGAAGGAAGTTGTTACATCCGGTGGAGAGAAGAAGACGTCAGTGGGAGAGAGGGAGACGTCAGTTGAGCTTTCGGTTCGCTGTCGGTCGTGTTAAAAGTACTTTTATTTTTCTTTTTTTATCTCTAATTTTTTATCTTCTTCTTTTTGATTCCCAGTGAGTGAGTATGGCGTGTTTCTACACAGAAAAGCACGGAACTGTTCTCTTGGATCAACCATTGGAAAATCACCGACCGCCAGTTGCCCACTGCCACTGAACATTTTATGCTGTTCTTTCATTTTCCTATTAGTATTGTGACATTATAATGAATCGTTGAGACTTTGATGACCCCTAAACCACCTCCAAATCTGCTAATTTTTTGTTTCTTTTGCGTTTTTCAACGTCAGGAACGATTTGGCACATGCCGCGAGAAATTCGAACTTTCATTTTTTTGGACCACCCTAATATATATATGACAACCGACATGAAACAGGTTAGTGGCAGGTTTATGTGGTACCTATAAGCAAGTCGCAGATCTAATCTGGCTTGACCCGACAAGCCAACTCTACACATTGTTTCCCTCTGGAATTTCCTTCTGGTATCATCTTGTCAACCAATGCACCTCTCCTGTCCTCATCCCTCTCCCCACCTCTACTCTGTTTTTTCAAGTCTGTTTCTATCTTGGCTTTTAACTTCTGGTGTTGGTGTCCCCCCCCCTCTTTGTCATGTTTGTGCTCATCCAGTAAGTTACTAATACTAGTTCTTCCATGAGCCTTCACGATGTAATAAAAATATATACGGATATACATTTTAAATTTATGCTTTTATATCAAGATCCTTTCGGCCATCGATGGATATCATGGTTACAATCCTTACGGCCACAGTCCACGCTGATATACCTCACAGTTGAAATTCCCGCTCAGCCATGTTTTGACACTTCCATGAGACCTCCAAACAGCGTCCCTGGAATTATCCATTTCAAAAAAGCAGCATCTACATGGGAGGATGGAAATAATTAATCATTGTGGATATTGGAAGATTCACTGGTTATGTAGAAACCTTTGACACAGTAGGCCACCATAATGTAATAGGTCGTTTTACCAAGCACCTTGAATGTTCCGGCAGAGGAGTTCGTGACTTTCTGTGTCCTTTTTGGGACATCTCCTGGACAGAATATAAACTGTGCACATAAGGAGACTCTAGTAAAAAAACAAAAAACAAAATCTGTGGCATCTTCACATCTCAGGCACCAATTTGCATACAGTCACCAATGCAAATTAAGGTTGCACAATATAAGCTTTATATAATTACAGTATATTGAAAATAAGTTGTGCTTCAGCGACCACACTCATGGTCAATGAAAGAAGTGATTGCTCAAGGGAAATCGAGACATATGTATAATGTATATATGTATATGTATATGTGTATATATATATATATATTGTTACGGCTGTGGGAAATTCGCAATACACCATAAAGGGTCCTTAGATCAGTTATGACGATAAGTATGTGTGTAGTTAGATTTCCCCACGTTGTTTAGAGGGAATTTCCGTGTTCACCGGGCTGCGATCCTTTGAGATAGCCGTTTCTTCTATCGTTATTTTGGATCAAACCTATAACAGCAACACCTTTGCCACTTCCCGCACTCCGAACGCTGTTCTCCACGGACCACGCTACGACCTTTCCGCGTTGGAAGGAGTCCGAGAACGCGGGCGTACGCGCGTGGAGAAGAAAACCAACAACGCCTGTGGGGTTTTCCCGCCTAATTTCCCCGCCTTGCATTCCGCCTGAATCCCCCCACCATGCTTGGTGTGAAGGGAGGGGTGGGCAGCTCGCTCCCGATGGTGGATGCACGGCGTGAGGCGTCGGAGTGGGGCACGCCCCCTTCGAGACCTTTCTGGAAACGCCTCGAAGAGAGGTGGAGCGAGAACGGGGCGGAGCAAAGGCGACCCCGCTCATAAGGGCGGACGCGCGTAGGTGCGTTCTTCTTCTTTTTCTTCTTCTCCTTCCTCGTGGATCTGACTCCCTCTTCTCTCGTTCTGGTCCTGTGCTCGCGGTTTGCGGGCGGCCTGTCCACAGAGCGACGGACGGGAGACGCGTAAGCGCCGGTGGTGTGGCGGACCTGCGCGTTTGGGCGAGGAGTGCCGGAGGAAGCTCGCAGACCACAGAGAGAGTCGGGGCTAGGCGCGACCATGCCGACGGTCGTGGGAGGAGGACTCGACGCCCAAAGGGAAGTCACCATTTTCTTTTCGGGGTTTGTATTGGA
>CM068967.1:37442096-37460094 GCA_035128595.1 Eptatretus atami
CTCTCGTGGTCTGCGAGCTCTCTCCGGCACTCCTCGCCCAAACGCGCAGGTCCGCCACACCACCGGCGCTTACGCGTCTCCCGTCCGTGCCTCTGTGGACAGGCCGCCCGCCAAACCGCGAGCACAGGACCAGAACGAGAGAAGAGGGAGTCAGATCCACGAGGAAGGAGAAGAAGAAAAAGAAGAAGAACGCACCTACGCGCGTCCGCCCTTTATGGAGCGGGTCGCTTTGCTCCGCCCCGTTC
Source organism: Eptatretus atami (assembly GCA_035128595.1). Classification (NCBI taxonomy): domain Eukaryota; kingdom Metazoa; phylum Chordata; class Myxini; order Myxiniformes; family Myxinidae; genus Eptatretus; species Eptatretus atami. The sequence goes on from CM068967.1 coordinate 37,442,342, forward strand.
TCGGCTCCACCTCTCTTCGAGGCGTTTCCAGAAAGGTCTCGAAGGGGGGCGTGCCCCACTCCGACCGCCTCACGCCGTGCATCCACCAATCGGGAGCGAGCTGCCCACCCCTCCCTTCACACCAAGCATGGTGGGGGGATTCAGGCGGAATGATCAGGCGGGGAAATTAGGCGGGAAAACCCCACAGGCGTTGTTGGTTTTCTTCTCCACGCGCCGTACGCCCGCGTTCTCGGACTCCTTCCAACGCGGAAAGGGTCGTAGCGTGGTCCGTGGAGAACAGCGTTCGGAGTGCGGGAAGTGGCAAAGGTGGTGCTGTTATAGGTTTGATCCAAAATAACGATAGAAAAAAACGGCTATCTCAAAGGATCGCAGCCCGGTGAACACGGAAATTCCCTCTAAACAACGGTGGGAAATCTAACTACACACATACTTATCGTCATAACTGACTAAGGACCCTTTATGGTGTATTGCGAATTTCCACAGCCGTAACAATATATATATATATATACACATATACATATACATATATACAATTATACATATGTCTCGATTTCCCTTGAGCAATCACTTCTTTCATTGACCATGAGTGGTGGTCGCTGAAGCACAACTTATTTTCAATATACTGTAATTATATAAAGCTTATATTGTGCAAACTTAATTTGCATTGGTGACTGTATGCAAATTGGTGCCTGAGATGTGAAGATGCCACAGATTTTGTTAATTTGTTTTTTTACTAGAAGTCTCCTTATGTGCACAGTTTATATTCTGTCCACAGGATGTCCCAAAAAGGGACACAGGAAAGTCACGGAACTCCATCTGCCGGAACATTCAAGGTGCTTTGGTAAAACGACCTATTACATTATGGTGGCCTACTGTGTCAAAGGGTTCTACATAACCAGTGAATCTTCCAATATCCACAATGATTAATTATCTTCCATCCTCCCATGTAGATGCTGCTTTTTTTGAAATGGATAATTTCCAGGGACGCTGTTTGGAGGTCTCATGGAAGTGTCAAAACATGGCTGAGCGGGAATTTCAACCTGTGAGGTATATCAGCGTGGACTGTGGCCCGTAAGGATTGTAACCATGATATCCATCGATGGCCGAAAGGATCTTGTATATAAAAGCATAAAATTTAAAATGTATATCCGTATATATTTTTATTACATCGTGAAGGCTCATGGAAGAACTAGTATTAGTACACTTACTGGATGAGCACACAACATGACAACAGAGGGGGGGGGACACCAACACCAGAGTTAAAAGCCAAGATAGAAACAGACTTGAAAAAAACAGAGTATGAGGGTGGGGGAGAGGGGAGTGAGGGACAGGAGAGGATGCATTGGGTTGACAAGATGGATACAGAAGGAAATTCCCAGGAGGGAAAACAATGTGTAGAGTTGGCTTTGTCGGGTCAAGCCAGATTAGATCTGCGACTTGCTTATAGGTACCACATAAACCTGCACTAACCTGTTTCATGGTCGGGTTGTCATATATATATTAGGGTGGTCCAAAAAAATGAAAGTTCGAATTTCTCGCGGGCATGTTTGCCAAATCGTAAAGATATGCATTTGATCCGCATATCGATCTTTTCCAGGTTGTGTGGCCGCAATCTGATTTAAAAGCCCGCCTGTTTCCCACTCAAAATGCTGGGGCCCCGTGGAAGATGCCCATGATGGATTGTCCCAGATTCAGGCTTTTGAAGTGGTTTATTTGATCTTCGCCCCCCCCACCGTCAGCCACCTCTCCAGAAATTTCATGTTGAACTCCTGACCATGGAAGCGACAATATTACACTAATCTGTAAAACTCAGCGATCAACTCATTCCATATTCGTGGTTCGGCTACGTTTGACAGGATATTTAACTTCACAACGCTCCAGTGAGAGAAACATGTCTGGCGGGTCTTCATTTGAAACCTAAAAAATAATGAACCTTTTATGGATTTTTCTCAAACACGATTCGCATTGTAATTCCATAATTGAACTATAGCATAATGGTGGAAATTAAACTATAATAATTGCTTATGGAGGCGGTTAATGAACCGTCACTTGAGTCACTGCACCGACACAATTTTCACTTGTCCGTTACTTTGCTGATTGAATGTGTTCGGATTACTCCCTAATGAAAAGCCAAGTAATTTCACGAGGACACCATCTGGATTTTGATTGGAGGAAATCTTTTCTGTAGTTGCTGATAGGATAGCTGAGACTCCGTCGATGTATGGTTTCACATCGCCCTTGAGTTGTCTTGCTTGAGTTAATCTGACCAAGTTTAACTGCACATTGGTGTTATACATGCAGACGGCGCATCATTGTGTTGTACCCGTCCTCGGATGGACCGTAAAACGGGTTGTCCGGTCTACAGCTAGTGCCGGATTTAGGCAGAAGTAAACAATCTACAGCTGAGGCCTCACAATCCGCAGGGGCCTCAAAAATATGAGAGACGTCTAAACAAGCTTGAATGAGCGAAATCCTCGTCCTCTAATGATGACGTCATAAAACGAATATGACATCATTGTGATGTATCAGGTTTGCGATAAATTATCTGTGCTAATGCCGGCTGATTCCGCAAACAGCTTGCCTAGTTTCGGATAATGGTATAGGATTTCCATTAGCGGCGCTATTTTGACGTCAACTTTTTTTCTCGGAAGATATTCCAAATCGGAATGGTTACTGCCTGCGCGTGGGCTTTCTGACATATCATGGCAAGTTCACGAGATCCGATGAAACTCTGGTTGTGAAACAAAAAATAGAATGATGTCATAAAAATTGATATGACTCATAGTGATGTATCATATGTGCGGTAATCCATCTCTGCTAATGCCTGTTCGATTCCCGCAAACAGAATTCAAAAAGCTTGCCTAGTTTCGGAGATAATTTTTTAGGCGATTTCCATTAGCGAGATATTTTTTGACGTCATAATTTTTTTTCGAGGAGGAATTTTCAAAATCGGAGATGTTTTGTTCTGCGCAGGTATGTTTACTATATATCGCCAAGTTTCAGGAAGTTTCGAGAAACTGTAGGCTGTGAAACAAAAAGTCCACAAGAACAACAACGTGAGTAAGACTTGGAGATCCTCCATGCGGATCCCAAAATTTTTTTTAAAAGAATAAAATAAGAAGAGCGACTATTCCTATATCTATGGTTAACAAATAGTTCAGGAGAGGTTTTCACAGCTAAGAGAATAAAAAAGAACTGAGAGCAACTATGTCTCAAGAAAAACTGTCTGCACTTAGCATCATGTGCAGAGAAAGCGATAAGCTGCGTAGCATCTCATTTGAGGATACAATTCATGATTTTGCTTTTGGGAAATCAAGAAAGAAAATGTTTTAAGTTGTATTTGAATACATTTTTCTGATTTTGCAAACAAGTTCATTACTCCTTACATTAATAAAGTGATCCTCATACTTATTTTGTCAGCATTTTGTAATATATATTAATGTATAGTTATTATTAAAAATTGCATTTAAGTATTGTTTCCATGGTATACTGTATTATATATCTATAATAGAGTATCAAGCCAACCAAATGATAAATATGTAATCAGTAAATGCATTCATTTGAAATAATTTGTATTTTTCACTTTAAATGCCTTGCTATTATTAATTAAAAGGCATATATGTTTTCAATTTTTGTGAGACCTTCTGGTGTAATTTTTTAACAAGGGCTCCAAGCTTTATACAGCTTAGGGCACACCAAGTCTAAATCCAGCACTGTCTGCCAGCATTAACTGGTGGATGTTAAGATCCCACGGTGTCCTCCTGTCAATGTAGCGTGACGCTATTGCCGGCACCCTAACAAATGACAAATTCTGCACCCTACTCGTCGAGTATCTGTGTCGAGTGTCGACTCGTCCAGGATTGTTAATCAAGCAAAAGGAACTGCTTCGTAGAACCGATACTAGTATTGAGCATGATGCACCATGACGACAAACAAGACAATCAATCTTTCTCCAGGCTCGGTTGGTCCGTATGTCCACACGGTGGAAATGTTCACGAAACGGTTCTTGTCCATCTGATCTGATCACCACTCATTACCATACAGAACTCAACGGAGTGCCAAGGCTGTAAGGTTGTGGAATTACATGTTAAACTTAGAACGGCACTCTGTAAAGCGCATACCTCGCCAAGCTGAGCAGTTTATGTTTTGTATCTCAGTGATAGGCCGGATCTGGATTCAGACTGAACCAAAATCGAATCGGCTCGTTCTTGCCTCCTCACAACTCATATTGCCTGATTTGGCTTATAGTTTTGGTGGTGGGTTTGGATCTCAGGATCCTGAGTTCCCAATCCCATTCAATTGTTAAATTAATACCAGGTAGGTTGACTCTGCCTGACATCCTTCTGAGATTTGGAGTGCCAGCTTGCTGGTATCCTGTGTCAGAGTGGTGACCTGTCGAGGATTGGTGTCCAAGAGCTAAGGAGACTGCTTAGGCAGCACCACGCTCAACACAGAGTATGGTCCCAATGGATGGATGGTGGAACTAACTCATCCACATGGTTTTGTCATAACTCATCCACAACTTTTTGAGATGTCATGCTCATATCATTTTTGTCTCCATCACTCACTGGTGAAGAAATCATTTACAATTCTCGTATCCAGATCCTGATCTTCACCAAATCGACTTCGATTCGTCCTTGTCAACACACCACACCTGTCCACCAGATTTCGTCCATCCGTCATAACTTTTTGGGATATCATGCTCAAGATAGGCAGACACGAGACGGGGTGAAAAGATAACCTCGTTCACCTTCGTTAGTGTGGTAACTACATTAAAGCAATATTAAATTGACAAAGTTAAAGAAAACGTACAACGCATGAATTAACTAATGTGACTGCACCAATTAATAAATGATCACCTTCGCTCCAGCCAGCATCTTCATGAGCCAACCTCAGCGATGCACCAAGGGCTTGCAAAGATGCACATATCACAAAGTGAGTCTTTTCTTTCCCATTAATTTTCTTGCCCCTAGATTATCATCTTGAAATTCCGAGAAGAAATCACCGCTCGTTATTTGGTAAACATGACCCGAACAAGTAGTCTAGATCGTGTCTTTTCCTTTGGATGGATTGCGAGGATGAAGACGTTGAACGCGTGAAATAGGATACTGTTCTCCATCGCTAGTTTCCTCGTGAAATGATGTTTCACTCTTCATCTCAGAACAGTGTGATTTTCACCGCAATTACAAACCACCTTGATGGTCTGTTTTGACAGTTCTCTCCACAAGATACACATATATACTATTATACTAAATAACTGTCCTCAACCTCAGCAAACATTGCTGAGGACTACTTGTGCTGGTTGTGGCTGGAATTTCTCCACGTTCCTCGTCTTACCACTTGCATGAGGTACGTTAGAATGCAAGTTAGTCTGCAGACACGAATCTGGAGCGCTCTTTTATGATAACGCGTTGCTCAAACAGTACTAATGTTCGTGTGCCCGACCTGCCAGAATGTGACAAATTTTGTAACGTTTCTTCTTTCTTTTTTTTAACCATATATTCTCATCAAGCTTAGTATCTGGAAACCTCAAACAGAAGGAATGAGAATAAAATTTTACTAGCTTCATTTGTCCAGCTCATCAAAGCGCTAAAAGCATCTGTGTACAAGTGATAAAGGATACAGATGTACAGCTGAGCAGGAAATAATAATGCTCTTAATTTGCAAGTCATCATTTTTCCACAATAAATTAGCTGAACACATCTTGTTTCATAGAAACGAATCGGGATGGCATCTTTATGACACGCACAGGGTCTCAGGTATGGGATGTTCTGTGTGGTAGGAATGGAGAGAGCAAGACACCCTGCTTCCCAGCCGAGGGTAGTCGCCTCTCTCTTCGATGATGTCGTTATTGAAAGAAGAAAGAATTGCTATGCAATCGTTTTTGATAATCAAATTTCAAATTCACTTGATCTTCAATATCGATCTATATATATTTTTCAAGAATTTTTTTCATTTCTGACTGCACGTTGACTGGATGATTAGTGTGCTGTGTCTTTTCATCAATCAGCAGCCAGAAGAATGAGAGCATGATGAGACTTTCTTGACTTCTTGTGGAGAAACATTCAGCACTCGAGTTCCCATCACCAATGAGTCTTCACAGTTGAAATGGCATGGGATGTTTCCCAGATTTTCAAAATGCAAACAGAGCGGGACGCAGCATGGAGAGGGAAGGGGGGGGGAGGTTTGGGGGGGGGGGTCATTCTAACGTGCATTGTGAAGCTTAACCCTATGCCATGAGAGACTAAATAGTCTTTTCAATCTGTTGAGATAAACAGAAATGATCAAGAAAAATTCTTTTTGAGAAATCAATCTATCGCTTGTGATGGGAGTGCACGATGGGACCCCTACCCCCCCTCCCTCCTCTGAGCTATTCTTGAAGTGGACCTCAAGTTTCTGCTGTGGACTAATCTTTCCATTGATGCTTTGATTGATGAGAAATTTCATCTATTTTCATTCATCTACACCCTTTGTTAATTCATTTGCCAGCATCTGCTTTTCAGGATGTACAATTAATGGCAAATTGGTTATTGGTTCCCAATGCTGAAAAGACACAAATTCTCTCATATCAATCAATATATACATCACTCTATCTTCTGTCTAAATTCGCAGGTCAAGTAACTTTTCACATGATGAAAAAAGAACAAGAGCACTGCTTTCACATCTTCAGATGCATTGGCTGTTGAAGCATTTTTCATTGGCTCAGGGGGGGCACAAATCCTGGACGGTCACGACTCCAGATCAGACACTCAAACAGCACATTCATCCCATAAGCTGGTACTCATTTTGTCGACTTCAGAAGGATGACAGACTGAGTCAACCAACCTGGTGTTGTGTTAACAGCATGCAGAGGCTCAAACTCAGACCCAAAAATCCTAAGCCAGCCACCTTAACCATTAACCAACACCTCACAAATGAGTAGTGGTCCATATAATCGAATAGTTTTCATATACGGACTAATCGCTTGTACAGGACAAACAGTTACGTCAAGTCTGCTCACACAGTCATAACATACTTGTGACAGTGGGATGCCTGATTCAGGGCAAAGTTTACAATTTATGCAACAATTTGCCTGCGAGTCGTCACAAGATTAGTAGTTTATCCATGGAATATGCACATAGAGCAGACCTATGCCATCATATTTGTACCGTATTGCTTGGCGCTGAAAAACCACATCGTGCACTATGCTATGTTATGATGCAAGTACATGATCAGGATGTTCCAGTTCGAGGGTAGTGAACTGAACTGAAATTTATTCGATAAGGTCAAAATGCAGCCTCATGACCATCCTCGTATGCCGAGGCGGCACGATTTGCACCTTTACCAACATTCACTGCACCTTCGATAAGTGTATACCCAAAATGGACCCATCAGTTATCGGAAAACTCTCAGCACCATTGCTGAACAAACGTAGCACTTGAAAACAAATCTACTCATACTGGAATGTCGCCTGGAAATCACCGCAGGGCTCCAAATTTACTCGTCACCCTCCACTCGCAAGGAGCGCACAGAATGTTACCCAGTTTCAGAGAATTCCACACTCGATCTAAATTCTACTTTCTTTCCCTGGACCCATCTTGTCCATAAAGTCATCTGCAGAGTGTCGGTAACAATGTCGTGACTGGTCAGCTTTTGACCACCTTCGATCTTGCACATTTGTTGAAGAACATTCTGAAATGATGTCTTACCACACACCAGAGTACTATATTTTGTTTGACAGTTTTGGTTACAGTTGCATCCTGGTGCGATTCTAACTGAAGACATTCCTAGCAGACACGAAGTTGTACAGCCACCGACAATCAGGCCCGAGGAGGTTTTACGAACCATTAATCTGACTCAGTTCGTCTGGGCTCATGGCTCTTCGCTCATGGATCTTCGATGCCTGCTCGTTAGCACCAAATTTGTGTCTGGATTGGAAACGAAGAGAATATAAAAACCAACGAGGTGCTCCGCCGACATCTCTCTTATGAAAACGCTCAATGAATTTGTAACCAATTGTTGTAATTGAAGTCGACGGAGGCGGTCGCGCTTGCCTTCCAAAAGCTGGTATTCCAGAGCTTTCCATCTCCATCAGTTTTTCTGGCACCAGAGTGGCAGTTAGATTATTCCAAAGAGAAAAGACATCGTTTGGACAGCATGGAGTCATGACAACTGGGTGCTTAAGGAGAATTGGGGTAGAGAAATGCATAGTAGGGTCTCTTAGTGCTTATGAAATAGTGCTATTCCTACCCCACCTGTTTATAGCATTCAAAGGAATTCAATAAATAGATCTGATATTGTGGCATCGAATATATATTCAACAAAACTGTAGCCATTTCCTGTCAATCCGGAATGCCACGACATGAATGTGAAGGAAATTAACAATGTGGCTGTTATTTGGCAAAACAGATCATTGTGCGCTCATTGCCTACAGGTACATGAAGGTGTATTTTAACATGAAAGCTTGGATTATATTATCAGAATAACCCAATCATTTCTGGTATTATTGTCAAAGAACTCAGATATTCCTAGGTTATTCACTGGAAGAGTTCAATCTCTTAAACTTCTAGGCCTTAACATCAGCCATACCTTTCTGGCCGACCACACAGCAAAGCTGGTCTCCTAAGCTAGCCACAAACTGGGCATCCTCTGTCGATGAAAGTATTTCCTTGAAATCAAGGAGAAAAAGAAAAAATGGCATAGCCATTTGGCAAAAAAAATAGAGGCACAGAGTGGGAGTAATAAGAGAGGGAGCAGAGGGAAGTTAAAGATTGGAGTTGGAGGATAAGATGGAAGAGAGAGGGTAGGGGAAGGAGCAGCTTTGTGGATGTGAGAGGGGGCAACTTTGAGAAGGGGGAGTGAAGGGGAGATTGAGGAGAAAGGGGAGAGGGGAGAGTTGAGGGAGAAGGTGAGGGGGATTTTTTGAGAAATGTGTGAGAAGCTTGGAGGGGAAGAGTATGAAGGTGCTTGAAAGGAAGGTTTTGAGTGGATGGAAGACGATGAGAGCGGCACGCCAAGCGGAAGTAGGGCAATGGGAGAAGTGGGAAGAGGGGAGGGATGAATTGTAGTGGTGTGGTGAAGAAGGAGTGGGCAGGGGAGATGCAATATTTGAGAGGTTGAGAAGAGGGAGGTGCGATGAGAAGAAAGAATAGCTGAATTTAAATTGAATGTTGTATTTTGCACACAATCAAAATATTTATCAGAAAAAGAAGCCTGTAGTTTAACAGTGCTTTGGCCATAAATTCATCCTGATCATACATGCGCAGACAGGAGTGAGATTTTTTTTATTTTTGACTGCCTGGCTGACAAAATTGAAAAATCATTCCAACAGGAACTTATAGTTTTTAAGGATGTCAGAAAAGACACAAACAACGACACGAATAACAATGTAACTTGTTAAAATAAGGTGGTGTGAAAGATGTTGCATCAACAACGGTAACTTCCATGTTTTTTTTTTAATACATCCGTTAAAATCTTTATTTCAATTGAATTATATACTTTAACACTCCAGAACACGAATTGCCTTATTGCACTTTCAAAAACCTTTCCTTTAGCAATACCGGTACGTGACAAAATATTACGGCATTTACATCATCTCGACCAATCAAATTTGCTGCTCGCAGACCCCACCCATGTTTTTGTTTCTAAAGACTGCGTGAGTAAGGTATTCTATGAACTCTCTCGTTTTGTGACGAGTCCCGCTCAGATACAAGTGTAGTCTCCTTTTGCTGATTTTCTTCATCATGGTCTGCATTATACTTGTTTTGTGTTAAACATTTAGCCAAAGATGGTGCTTTCAACCTTTGGTGTTGAATTGCAGGTAATCTGAAAATGGTATCATGCAACAACGTACCAGCCAAGTAATGGGACGTCAGGCTTCAATGCATTTCAAAATTCACCAGCAGTACGAGGGGGAATCGAACATTTTCCCCCTTTTCAAAAAGTTCAAAGCAATCCAACAACAGCAACAAAAAAATCAACAATTTTTTAAAAAGATTTCTGAACCAATGGATCAGGAAACTCACTCACCCACTATGGGGAAGTATGAACTGGCTGGAAACAACATAGAAAAGACCAACATCAAGAAAAGGGAAAGGACTAAAATATATGGTGGCTGAAGTTCTTCAAACTCGGTGATTGATCATTCATTTGAGAATCGCTCCAAGCGAGGACATGTGGAGAAAATAAAGCGTCAAATTCAATTTGCGCTATTGTTTCGGTGATGTAAAACTGAATGAAAGCAGCTGAAAAGTTATAGTTTGTGTGCAAATTAATGTTTGTTTCATGAAGTCGATTGCAGCATCTATTCTTCATGTCGAAGGTATACAGTATGTTGAAACGTTCAATATTTCTTATCCAGGAGTGAGAGTTGGCCACTGTATATCGTTCTGTAGCAGTTCCATGTGAAAGGTTTATTTTCAAGCAAGCATCTATATTTAAGGATATATTATCGTACGATGACTTCGGATTGATTAGTATGAATTTGATATTGTATTTTTTGGGAATATTTGTTGTAGATCAAAGCGGAAACTTAAGAAGGCCCTGGCAGAAGCAGAGGTAGTCGAAGATCAGATGGAAGGTGGAATTGAAAATTTACTGGAGTACAATTGCATCAAATTAACAGAATGGACCACGTTGAGGGAGGCCTTCATCTGCAGTGGACTGGACTAAAGAGGCTGGTCAAGGAAAGTCTGTGAAATAACGAATTTTAAAAACCACGGTGTACGTCATCCTTACTGCGACTCCTGGAGTTTCTTATGCAGGATTCAGAAGTGTTCATCCTAAGGCGATCGGGAGCCCTCTCATTGGCTATCTGAACCTCCTTTTGAAGGCCACACCTGGTTGCAGCTGCAGATCAAAGGTACCACTCATCACAAAATACTAATCTGATAGATTGTCTGCTTTTATCGGGCAAATTGGGTGTGAGGGTGTTTCCAAAAGGATTTTTAGAGCAATGCTAAGAGCACCAGACGGAAAGAGTGAAATCCCGAGCTCTTCGAATTTCCTTACAGAATGTACATCTAATGGGGCACGAAGAGACCTCAAAGAATGCAATGCATGCTGCAAATAGCAGGATAATGCATCCTATTATACAGTCTCTCATAATTGTGTGTCTTTGATGAGATATAGTTTGAAGTTGATTGGGTGCTGGTATTCGAACGATTCGAAGCGATGCATTTTTCTCGTTCCTTTAAAGCAAGCAAACTGCTTTGATGAAGTCTTTTGTGGTGAAAGAAAAGGGAAACAATTACACAAGCCACGTTTGAGCGATGCTCACACCCTGAGTCGACTTATTACAACAGAAAGTTAGATTTTGCTGTCAGCCTGAAAATGCGTAAGGCAGGTTTATAGAGACTTAGTGCGCTTGGATGCAGTGAATGGAATTTTTTGTTCTTCTCTTGAATCAGCACGTCCAAAAGCTGTTGTTGCTGATATGCAATTTCTAGATGACAGCCGTTTGGGAATTTTTTTCCATACTCTATCAATATAAGTCAAAGCACACAGCGTCTCGTCTCAGGACTGGTATATATACAGTACATATATATTACACACATATATATATATACAGATATAAACATATATATATATATATATAATATATATATATATTATATATATATATATACACATAGCATGGCAAGTCGTCCTTGACCCTCTCCTGCCCTTCCTCCTTGCTGAAGGAACTTCTTCAGGCGAAGGTCCCCTCAGCATGCACTTCCTTGACAACGTTCGGACGTATAATGGCAGCTTTGTGATGACGAGCTTCGGGCACAAGGAAGCTGAATTCCAGAGCTGCAACCCGAGCTTCGCGATCCAAGGTCAAGTGTTCCACTGCATTGGCAGCTTGCTCCCACCTGAAGAGGGCCAGCCAAAGTTCCGACGGGTCTACTTCCTGGACTCACAAACCAAAGAGCTGGCTGCCAGGAACCAGAGCGGCCTCAAACCACACAACCTTGAGATGCTCACAAAGTCGTTTCACGAGAATAACATCTGGTACTTGGTGTGTGTACTGCAAGAGATGTACTTGCAGAAGGAGGAAACTCTGAAGAGCGCCAGATCATCAAGCGACTGCAAGGAGAGCACACACGCCACTATAACGCCCAGTCTGCACCAGAAGTCGCCATCCTAATGACAATGAGCCACAGAACCCAGAGACATTGTCCTCAGACTTCGCGATGGGGCATCAGTGAGCTGCATGCATCTATGATGCACTCCAGTATCCAGAGTGTTCCCATATGGAACAGATGGCTACAGCATCCATCTGGTGCCAGGACTGCGACTGGACAGGATGGACGAAAACTCACACAGCTGCAGGACTAAGCTACCACATCATGGTGAGAGAGGGCAACCACATACTGCAGATGCGACGACTCTTTCAGCAGTTTCTGGACCCACTCGCACGGCCTGCCACGAGGAGCATACCATCTCCCCTTGTCCCTGTGGGAGTTAACCGGACCCTCGCATTGGTCTCGAAACATTCCACCTGCTCAACCTCAATGTCCTCTACCAGTTTCAACTTGTGTGTGCTCCTCTTTGGTTTCGTGCAATTCGTCCCCCTCTTTTGATTTCTGCGTCTCCGTCACCTCTTTTAATTCCTGATTTCTTTTATTATTCCGTCATCCCTGTCCGAGTTTACCTGTTTCTCCCTTAATTATCGTGACGTCACTCGTCGCCTCGACCTCGCCCGTCATCATCGCGGACCGCACAACCTCCACACTCCCCTCGACTCGGTCATTTTCCACGTGGTGTACTCGTCTCATTCGCCATTTTCTGATTCATGGTCTGCATTTCGCCTTTCACCTTTACCAACTCCCACTTCATTCTTCCTGACCCGCCTTCTGTGTTGCATATCCCATTTAGCGCTTGCATGTCACCCCTTTGTTGGTTTTGTAAATCCATTCCATGCTTTGCATGTTGCCATTTATTCTGTTTTGCATGTTTTGCATATCCCCCTTCATTTCTTGCGCATTCGCATCCATTCTTTGCATCAACATCTCCAACATCTGTCTCATGTCAAATGACCCCGGCGAGCTGATCCGCCACGATCGGCACGTACCGACAGGGATTGTTCGTCCTCCATCGGGGGCATTTGATGCGGGGGAGGTCATGCACTGCCGCTGCCGCCCCAATGCTACCTTGGGTTGATTGCAGGGAAGGTCTTCTTGCAAGGTGTCGTCCTGAGCCACGGATTCTTCTAACATTAATTCAAAACCCACATGTACCAGTCCGTCTTGGTCCGCCATGGTCCATACTGAGAATGAAAATAATTTAAATCCTGCTCTTAATTTGGAGGGAAAGAGGGGTTGTCTGACGCACCCCTGGTCTGAATCCCGTAAATTTTTGTGGAGCGTGGGTTCGAATCTCAACTCCTGACTACCAAACTGTTGCAGGCCGGGGACCGGTGGCGAGAATGACCGTTGGTGGGAAGTTCGTCGTCTCTCACCAGACTCCCCGGAATTGTAGGCCGTCGCTCCGGATAATTGTGAGGCGGCGGTCGCTTACCGACCGTGGACGCCAATATCTTCAACGCGTAGCGTAGGGTCTTTTTGTCTGGACCAATTTACCTAATTAACTACACGATTTTGACTACGGGGAACCACGCCCTCGGCACATCTTGCTCGAACCGAGTCACTCTACCGACCGTGGAGTTCCAACTACCGACTACCAACTCCGGTTTGGGTGAGTCGAGCGGAACTGCCAAAGCCATGCGGGCTAGGATGAACAGATTATCGGGTATAAAACCCGGCTAAACTCAGATCCGAACCATGCTGGACAATGCAAGAAAGGACGGAAATGAACTGGGAACATTTCTACAATTGTTTATTTACAAATAATTTACAGGAGAAAAAGGACAAGGTAGATTTACGCGGGAATAAGGCAGGCGAGATTTACAATGATCAACACTTAAACAATTCTATCTTAATGGACTGGCGCCACAACACAGACGAAAATAAAACCCAGGTGTTTTATTAGACGCTCGCAGCCAGGAAGAGAAACGAGCTGGACGTCGCAGTTCACTGGGTACCTGCACGTTGGAAGGGAGGGTGCTCTGCGGTGTGGCACCTGCCAATAGTCGTGCAGCTCGGCCCGGTCACACGCGTGGGGCTCGTGCCACGGAGGAACTCGAGTCGAGTAGTCGGAGTCCCAGGGTGGAATCAGGGTCACGGACAAGACTAGGAAACTCCAACGAACGCCCACGCAGAGTTGCAACGAATCCTCCAACGAATGCCCCAAATAAATCCAGAGCTGACTTACCCACACAACTCTCTTCTGAGTATGGCATCGCAATTTATCGATCGATCTCTGCGGGGATGAGCCTTGTGAAGCCAGACGTCACCGTCTGCTCTGATTGGACAGGACCTTCGTGGGTCCGCCCTTTCTGGGCGGGATTTCGCCAGGCCGGGAAAGCTCGCCACTCCACTCGTGTTTGAAGAAGGTGATGGTGGTGCAGCAAGATTGAATTCTGCAAGATGATTTGGCCCGGCCAGCGGGCCTTCGGATACAGCAGGTGGACTGTGGATCGTGATGGGGTGGGATGGTTGTTGGATGTAAAATTTAATAACCTACCTAACAAAACATCGCAACATACACCTTTGATTCTCCCACTAGACAAAAGGAAGGGACCTGTCTTCTGACTTTTGGGACATCTGTATGTTGAATGCGATATGGTCTCCAGATCCGTAACAATATATACATATATATTTAAAACTGTGTGTTTATTCTTGCACGTTTCCAACCCCCAGGCCAATTTCCCTGAAAATTGCCATACTGCACTATTTCACACGAGGAAGGTCAACTTCACAATAATAACTTCCAATCCTCAACCAAATGTATCTAAAAACATGAAATAAGGGGCTTTAGGGGATTGAGCTACGTATATATCGGGTGCCCCCCTCAGCCGGGAAAGATGCGAAGCTTAGACTGTGCCTGCACATTCAAAGGTCGATGCTCTATTGGGAATCAAACCAACCAATACAGAATGTCAATCAGTAAGCAAATGGCACAGTCTCCGTGACTATATTGAGTTTAACAAGCTGTTGCACGATCCTGTACGATCTAAAATCGGAAATGAAGACGCCACTTGGTCCATCATTGCTATGTTGCACTCCTGTGATTATGTTTTTTTTAATATACAGGTGTAAACAACATTCTTGTGTTTTAGGAAATTCTAAATAACCCCAAAGCAATCTTGACCAGGTGACCCAACTTGTGTTGTGTGTAAATATATATACTTTGCTTGTGATCCCAGCTGCTACCCTAAACACTACGCCAACACTAGGCTATGTATATTGTTACGAATTTCGCCCGCCCGGCGTGCGATCGCCACGTAAACTCAAATCGCGACGTGTCGCCCACCGGAAAGACAATTCAGTCGTGACCCTCTGAACTACCGCCAAGGGCTAGCCACGGGTGGGGTTTAACCTCACCACAACCCAGTCCGCATTCTACCACGGAAATAGGGTGAATCGCCGAATGTCGATATACCTAAGTACCGCGCGGGTAGGTACCGAGGAGTTGTACCACGCCGCAGGTCGACTCGGACACGAACCGCTTAAGCGGCTTGTTCCGTGCTGCAGGGATAACCGAGCGGAGTTTATCGTCAACCTCGACGGTTCAGATTATTTTATTGGTGTCTACACCCACTATCAATCCTTACGTGATGCAAGATGGAACTTTCAAACAAAGGAAAGGACGCAACGAAACGGGAAACAGTTTCAACAAGCAAGGACTTTATTATACAAACGTAAGCAGGCAATAAGGAACAAAGCAGGCAAACAAAAGCAAGGAAAGCACAAGGACCGAATATAATTAATAAATGTACAGTCACTTAGCAGTTTCTACTTTACAAACACGGCGCCACAAGATCCATACAAAACCCCGAAAAGAAAATGGTGACTTCCTTTGGCGTCGAGTCCTCCTCCCACGACCGTCGGCATGGTCGCGCCTAGCCCCGACTCCTCTCGTGGTCTGCAGCTCTCTCCGGCACTCCTCGCCAAAGCGCGCAGGTCCGCAACACCACCGGCGCTTACGCGTCTCCCGTCCGTGCTCTGTGGACAGGCCCCCGCCAAACCGGAGCACAGGACAGAACGAGAGAAGAGGGAGTCAGTCCACGAGAAGGAGAGAAGAAAAAGAAGAAGAACGCACCCTAGCGCGTCCGCCCTTTATGGAGGGGGCTCCGCCCTTTGCTCCGCCCCTTCTCGCTCCACCTCTCTTCGAGGCGTTTCCAGAAAGGTCTCGAAGGGGGCGTGCCCCACTCCGACCGCCTCCAGCGTGCATCCACCATCGGGAGCGAGCTGCCCCACCCCTCCTTCACACCAAGCATGGTGGGGGGATTCAGGCGAAGCATCAGGCGGGAATTAGGCGGGAAACCCCACAGGCGTTGTTGGTTTTCTCTCCACGCGCCGTACGCCCGCGTTTCGGACTCCTTCCAACGCGGAAAGGTCGTAGCGTGGTCCGTGGAGAACAGCGTTCGGAGTGCGGGAAGTGGCAAAGGTGTGTGTTATAGGTTTGATCCAAAATAACGATAGAACAGAAAAAGGCTATCTCAAAGGATCGCAGCCCGGTGAACACGGAAATTCCCTCTAAACAACGGTGGGAATCTAACTACACACATACTTATCGTCATAACTGATCTAAGGACCCTTATGGTGTATTGCGAATTTCCACAGCCGTAACAATATATATATATATATCACATATACATATACATATATACAATTATACATATGTCTCGATTTCCCTTGAGCAATCACTTCTTTCATTGACCATGAGTGGTGGTCGCTGAAGCACAACTTATTTTCATATACTGTATTATATAAAGCTTATATTGTGCAAACTTAATTTGCATTGGTGACTGTATGCAAATTGGTGCCTGAGATGTGAAGATGCCACAGATTTTGTTAATTTGTTTTTTACTAGAAGTCTCCTTATGTGCACAGTTTATATTCTGTCCACAGGATGTCCCAAAAAGGGACACAGAAAGTCACGGAACTCCATCTGCCGGAACATTCAAGGTGCTTGGTAAAACGACCTATTACATTATGGTGGCCTACTGTGTCAAAGGGTTCTACATAACCAGTGAATCTTCCAATATCCACAATGATTAATTATCTTCCATCCTCCATGTAGATGCTGCTTTTTTTGAAATGGATAATTTCAGGGACGCTGTTTGGAGGTCTCATGGAAGTGTCAAAACTGGTGAGCGGAATTTCAACCTGTGAGGTATATCAGCGTGGACTGTGGCCGTAAGGATTGTAACCATGATAATCCATCGATGGCCGAAAGGATCTTGTATATAAAAGCATAAATTTAAAATGTATATCCGTATATATTTTTATTACATCGTGAAGGCTCATGGAAAGAACTAGTATTAGTACACTTACTGGTGAGCACACAAAATGCAACAGAGGGGGGGACACCAACACCAGAGTTAAAAGCCAAGATAGAAACAACTTGAAAAAACAGAGTATGAGGGTGGGGAAGAGGGGAGTGAGGGACAGGAGAGGATGCATTGGTTGACAAGATGGATACAGAAGGAATTCCCAGGAGGGAAAACATGTGTAGAGTTGGCTTTGTCGGGTCAAGCCAGATTAGATCTGCGACTTGCTTATAGGTACCACATAAACCTGCCTAACTGTTTCATGTCGGGTTGTCATATATATATTAGGGTGGTCCAAAAAAATGAAAGTTCGAATTTCTCGCGGGCATGTTGCCAAATCGTTCCTGACGTTGAAAAACGCAAAAGAACAAAAAATTAGCAGATTTGGAGGTGG
>CM068967.1:37460119-37475909 GCA_035128595.1 Eptatretus atami
TCCTGACGTTGAAAAACGCAAAAGAAACAAAAAATTAGCAGATTTTGGAGGTGGTTAGGGGTCATCAAAGTCTCAACGGATTCATTATAATGTCACAATACTAATAGGAAAAATGAAAGGAACAGCATAAAATGTTCAGTGGGCAGTGGGCAACTGGCGGTCGTGAATTTCTCCAATGGTTGATCCAGAGGAACAGTTCCTGTGCTTTTCTGTGTAAACACGCCATACTCACTCACTCTGGGAATCAAAAAGAAGAAGAGAATAAAATTAGAGATAAAAAAAGAAAAATAAAAGTTTTAACACCGACCGACAGCGAACCGAAGCTCAACTGACGTCTCCCTCTCTCCCACTGACGTCTTCTTCTCTCCCACCGGATGAACAACTTCCTTCTCTTGTGATGGACCCTAAATATTTTTGGAACTGTGGAAAATTTGGCCAGGAGTATTTTCTAGTCAGGTAGAACAAAATAATCAACATGCCCAAGAAATATTCAAATTTTGAATTTTTCCCTTATGATTTTGGACCACCCTATATATATATTATAAATATATATATATATAATATATATATATATATATATTATATTGTTACGGCTGTGGAAATTCGCAACCACCCATTCAGGTCCGTAGTGAGGGTATTTCTGAAGTACATGTATAGTAGCCCCAAACCCGTTGTTTAGAGGGAATTAATGTGATTCATTCGGGCTCGAACTTTGAGTCAGTCTTTTTCTGTTCTTTTTTTATTTCGAACCAACCACATGTAACCACAACCACGCCATCCCACCACAGCGCCGACGCGCTGCGGCCGCGCCCCTCCGCCATCTGCGCGACTGCATCTTCGCCATCCGCCATTCTTCCCGCGCGAGGAGTGTGACAGAAGCGGGTGGGGCAGTGGCCCCGATTGGTGGATGCGTGGTGTGACCGGCCAGGGAGGAGGAACGCCCCTCTTCGAGACCTTTCTCGAAGCGCCTCGAAGGGGGGTGGAGCAAAGAACGGGGCGGAGCAACAGGGCGGAGCTCCGTGTAATAAAAGACGATACGGGTAAGCAGTTTTGGTTTTTTTGGTGGTCTCTTGCTTCTTCGTCCTCCCTTCCCTGACTTCTGGCTCGCTCGTCCTTTTCTCTTCGTGGTGGCCGCTGGCCTGTCTTTGGGTGGGGCGTCGCAGGACACCGCTGGCGGGAAGGAGCGATCCACCATACCCCCCCCCTCTATCCGTGCTGGGATTAGCGCCAAACACTCGGTCCGCGGGCGTCGAGTGCTCAACACGGGCAGGCGCGAGCACGCAGGAGAGGACTCGCCTGCACGCGAGGGCACGGAGTCGCGGCCAGGCGGGACACGTCGGCGGACTTCGAGTGGGGCTCGACGGCCCACCGGGAAGTCACCTTTCTTTTCTTGGGGTTTTGGGCAAATGACTGTGGGAGGCGCCTGTCTTTGTGAAGTAAACTTATATAGTGTTGCCGTGTGTACGCGTTATTCAGGTAGTATCTCTGCGTCACTGTTTCTTTTCTTCCATTTGATATATGTGCATTCTGTGACTATACGGTGCTTTTGTGCCTGTGTCTGTGTAAATAAAGTGCTTGCATGTTGAATGTTCCCCGTTTCGCTGCGTCCTTTCCTTTGTTTGAATCTCAATCTTGCTTCACGTAAAGGGTTCGAGGGCGTGATACGCCGATAATTAATTGGAACCGTCGAGGCCGACGATAACACCGCGGTTATTCCCGATAGCACGGAACGGACCGCTTAAGCGGTTCGTGTCCGAAGTTGACCTGTGGCGAGGTGCGATCGCCCGGTTTACCATGCCGCGTGGGTACTTAGGTAGGTCGAGTTTGGCGGACACCCTATACCACGCGGTTGGCCGATTGGCACGATCGTGGTGAGCCCGAAAGGCCCACCCGTGACTGGCTCCCGGCGTTAGTCCGAGAGGGTCACGACTGAATTGTCCGTCCGGTGGGCGAGACGTGCTGCGATTCGAGTCACGTGCCCGTTGCGACGCCGGCGGGCGCGAATTCGCAACAATATATATATATATATATATATAATATATATATAATATAATCACCGGACGTAGTGGTGTGCGCCTATAATCCGGCTACTCGGAGGCTTGGGTTGGAGGATCGCTGAGGACGGGAGCTCCGCCCATGAGAGGGTGTAGGGCAGCCCGGAATCATGGCGAAACCCATCCCTTATCCCGGTTTCATAAGAGGCCGACCAAGGGTTGGCGTCAGGAAGGGCATCCGGCGTTAAAACCTGTGCCAAAATCAGTTTGCGGATCATAACGGATGATCCGCTGTGGGCGACCCCTAACGGAGCAGCCGAAAGACGAAACCCAAATTACATACATATATATAATATAATCAGATTATTCACATCAGAGGATAAAGGAGGAGGCTGGGGTAACCCTTTGTTGGGAAAATGCTACTCCAGAGCTGCACTTTCTCCCGACACTCAAAAGGACAGTCAGCAACAAAGTATTTCGATATATTGGGTTTTTCATCTGGTTATTGACTCTGTGCAGCCCATGATCCATTCAGAAAATTGAATATTGGAACATCACTTGTACATATAATGTATTATTTCATCTCGAAGAGGATGGAAAACCCAATGTGATTTGCAATTAAATAATATACACTTGTTACACAACTGTCTCCTTGAAATGCAGAGCAGCTCCAATTGGACTTGCTTCCAGCATTCCTGAATCCCCTACTTTGTTAGTATTCCATCTTCCTCGCGTTTTTCTCGGCCTGGTGGACCGTGTCTAAACATCGTGAGAACAACATCTCTTATTAACTTGAAGAAACGTGTGGAAAAGGCTATTTACATGTAATTACAGCGCAAGTCAAACACCACAAAATTCCACAAGCAGGCAACTTTTGCCCAGAAAATCGAGGCCCACAGGATTTCCGAGGCCGAAGGGAGGGCGTGCTGTCCAATCTAACGGAGCTCAAATCGAGTAGATCAGGGCAATGTAGCCGAGTTAGGCCGAGGCGTGCTCACACAAACTCCTCAATGATTCTCAGGACACCGGCAAGCACAGATCAGTTTGTTTTAAGATAGTTGGCTTTCAGGTGCGAAAATGGAAAATTGTGGAGAATGACGTTCCTCAGTCTGTGGTTGTTAACGGCTTTCAAGACAGGGTCGCCCGGTGTGAAGGTCTCAGGTGGAGTGTAAGTTTCATTTTGCTTCTTTGTTTCCAATCGCTATTATGAGCCTTAGCATATGATATTTGCTGGAAGTACAGTGCAGTGACAATTATTTTATCATGTGCAAAGCAGTGTAGTAATGTCATTGTAAACCATCCCTCATGCTTGGCATAGGTAGACCAGCCATACCCACAATCTTTTTTTTTGTTTGTTTTAAACCCCATGACCCTACCTAAACCAAAATCCAACCCCCTTACTTCTAGGTTACTGGCCTTTCCCCTTCCTTTTCTCTCCATAGTTCATCCGTTTCCCTTGTTTCTTGATATCCAACTTCCTGGCTCCACCGTGTTTTGTTTACAATTTTTAATGCCTCCATCACTTTGGTCTTCACAGGAACCGTGATCTTGTAATAAAGGAAAAATTCCCACGAAGAAGAAGCTCCCTTACCCCTCATTGGCCAAGCGAAGGATTTGACAGAAACTCTCTTGAATTTTGAAAGCCCGAAAAGAATTAATATAATATGTGTTCCTTCGTAGTTATTTCTTTAAAAATGAACTTCTTTAATGAACCATCCCGTGAATGCAGCCTTCCTTTATGTAAACCACCGTGTTAAATTGGGTTCAGTCGCATTCCCCTTGCGAGCTTTGCATGCTCTAGAATCAGTAAAAGTTTTTAAATGCTGTGAATTAACAGTTGGTTCAATATGTAATTGCAGAGCAGTTATTTTTTCCTTTGTTGTCTACCCGTCCTGTGGTTCAATATGGAAGTGGGTTTTTTTTTTGTATACATTGATTGAGGCCCTCATGCGAAAAACTAGAGCAGAATGAAAGGAAACAAAAACAGGAAAGGGGAAATGCCAACAGCAGATAGTAAAGTGAGATCAAAGGAGAGAGATGGAGAAGGAACGTATTGGGTGGGTGAACAAAGCTAATGAAAACACAGCAAAAATAACAAAAGGGGAAAAAGGGGATAAAAAAAGAAAAGGAACAAACCAATCGACAACTAACAAATTAAAAGAAGGAGAGAGAAGAGACAGAGACAGAGACAGAGACAGAGAGAAATATCACAATAACCTGGAAAAAAAAAGGAGTTGCTAGGGAATGGGTCATTACTGCAGAAGATATCAAGAGTTTGTAGATGTGGGGATGACGGCAAGGTAGTGCTGGACGATGTCTTGAAGCACCTGAAGGGCAAAGAATGGGACTTGAACAGACGAGGACGTTGGTTCACATGAGTGCAGTGCAGCCAGAAATTTATATATTATTGTATATTACTTTTATATCCTACATCACATTCTAAAACATCGACATGTTCAACCCTTTTATATGGGATTTCAAACTTGGTCAGCATCACGAGGCGGTTCACAAACATGATAATCAAACGGCGTTGTTGAAACAACAAACAAGGCAACGCAACAAGGCTGGCTTGCCACCCCCTTCAGGGTTGCACTTGGTAATTCATGGGAGAGATCTTTGTCCCTCACACCTAATACAAATACTCCATGAGCGGTTGTACTCTTTGTATGAAGAAACAAAAGTCCTGTGGCTTCTGATTTGTCAAAATATTACTAATCGGTTATTCCTTAGTGGAATACTGTTCCAAAGCAGAGTTTTCGAAAAAATAATGGCTTGTGGCATAGGTAGACCTTACATCGTTTTTGAAAACAAAAATGCATAGAAAAAAATGAAGCAATTAGTACGATAGTCCCACCGTGAGATTTTTTTCCCCAAATTTTAATAGTTTATTCAACTTTTCTTTTCCAAGCAGCACAAAACACCATTTGCCACAGATGGTTGGCTATCAGTATCCTGGCTATCGAAAGCGCTCAGTACGTATTTAGATTACACACAGTCACTTCAACGAGTCGGGATGTGCATCAAGCCCAGGATGCAGTCGGAGCGGGGGGTGCAAGACCAGGCAATGGTATTCTGTTCCCGCTTGCATTGACTGCCAAGTGACCATCCATAAGATGAGAGTTTGGATTCGGTCTTCTCAATGCAGGATACCAAGGTTTATGATATAGTGATTCCTCATGATTAATCAAAAAAGAATCAACCAAAGGCTTGCAGCAAGCAATAAATTATGACGTGGCAACTCTGTCTTTCAAACGGTTTTCTGCCGTCGATGTGGTTCTGTATATTTTATCATTCCGCGGTGAAACAACTCAGCCACAAGTGATGAAATTTAGCCAACGGTATACTAACGCGCAATCGAATAGTTAGCTAAATGAGCTTTTCTACTGGTCTTTTTAATATTGTTTTATGGACATATTTCAAGCTCGATGAGCTAGGAAAAACAGACACACACACCACACACCCACACACACACAACACACAACACACACACACAGCACACCACACACACCCACCGAGGCGAACTCAGCGTAGCACCGGGAGTCGAGCGGCAGAGATGGGAGGAGCAGATGCGGGCCCACCCGAGTGAGAGGGGGGACGACCCACCCGGCCGCGACTGACATGACTGGAGTACACCTAAACAGACGGTGAAGCATGATGAGGAACAGTGGGATGATGAGCAGAAGAGAGGAGAGAGAAATGACAGCAACTGAGAAAGAGAGGAGAGGGACTAATAGAGGAATTGGCGATGAAACAGCTGGGAGTTATATTGGGAGGAAGGGCTGGATGCCAGATATAGAGAGTGAGCAATGACACACTAAACTAGAACAGACCCAACCGGTCGCAATCTGAATTAAATAAAACAAACAGCAGTGAAATGCAGAGTTAAGAGACCACCGAGAGGGGAGGCCGGTATGGCAGGACGAAGAGACTAGAGAGAAGACACTCGGTGTGGTGAAAGCACGCATCCCTCGAGCGCCGTAGGTAACGCTCTGGATTCCAGGAGAACGAGTACCGTCGGACCTCAGAGCGAGTTGTGCAGGAGATCTCGGTGGCGGATGCCAGGACGACGATATGACGGAATTTATAGCTAATCTCTCAGGTAGGAAAGACAGTCAGCTGTAACAGTCTCAATAAGACTCGTGACCTGGTCTCCAAGTCCGAAGATTCGAATAGCTTCACCAAAACACGAAGGAAAGCAAGAATACGCGTCCTTTGCCGATGACACCACATATGACCCCAACAGTTTAACACGTCAAGCAAAAATAAAAACATCACAACAAAGAAAGACTTTATTGAAAGATGTTACGTAGCAAAATATATTTGTGCACATTCAAAGCAGAACCCAGTCGGAACGGGTACGATGAATACGCAAACGAGAAGCGAATCGGACCACGTGACTCGGCATCGCGACGCCTCGCCCACGGATACGGACAATTCAGTCGTGACCCTCCCGGCTAAACGCCGGGATCCAGTCACGGGTGGGCACCTTCGGCCTCACCACAACCAGTCCGCATTCTACCCGCGCGGAATATGGGTGGAATCGCCGGAAAGTCGAATATACCTAAGTACCCGCACGGGAAACCTACCGAGGGGTTGTTACCTTCGCCACAGGCCGACTTCGGACACGCATCCCGCCTTAAAGCGCCGTTCCGGGGCCTAACGGAGATAACCGAGCGGTTGTTACGTCGGCCTCCTGACGGTTCAGATTAATTTATCGGGGCGCCCGCGCCCACTCAAACCCTTTACGTGAAAACAAGATGGAGACCCAACGAAGGAAGGACGCAGCGCACACGGGGGGAAGAATTCAACAGACAAGGCATTTATTTACAACACAAGACACCAAATAGCACACATTAAAAACACAGCATGTATTTACAATCACAAATTGAGCAAAAATGCACATATATCACATAGAACAAAAGAAGCAGAGCTACTACCGAATAACGCGACAACGGACCCCACTTACACAATTCTACTTCACGAGACACGGCGCCACACACACGTTCACACAGAACCCAAAAGAAATTCGAAGTCGAACTTCCCTTAGAGTGTGAGTCCTCGGCGACCGTCCTCTTGCGTGACTCCCCGCTCGAGCGTGTCGGCGAGGCCTCTCCGGCGCGCCTCGCGCCTGCCCGTACCGGCCTTCTCGACCCTTCTGCCGACCATCACAACAAATGACACAAAGTCAACGACCACACGAGAAGAAAGAGCGTAGAGCGACTGATAGCCACCACCGAACAATCAGACCGATAGCAGGTAGGAGACTCGACGAAGAAGCGCAGAAGATCGACGAAAGAGAGCAGAAACATCGACGACGAAGAGAGGCAGAAGCATCGACGAAACGTTTAGGGGTCCATCAAAGTCTCAACGGATTCATTATAATGTCACAATACTAATAGGAAAAATGAAAGGAACAGCATAAAATGTTCAGTGGGCAGTGGGCAACTGGCGGTCGGTGAATTTCTCCAATGGTTGATCCAAGAGGAACAGTTCCGTGGGCTGCTTTTCTGTGTAGAACACGCCATACTCACTCACTCTGGGAATCAAAAAGAAGAAGAAATAAAATTAGAGATAAAAAAAAGAAAAATAAAAGTTTTAACACCGACCGACAGCGAACCGAAGCTCAACTGACGTCTCCCTCTCTCCCACTGACGTCTTCTTCTCTCCCACCGGATGTAACAACTTCCTTCCTCTTGTGAGGACCCTAAATATTTTTGGAACTGTGGAAAATTTGGCCAGGAGTATTTTCTAGTCAGGTAGAACAAAATAATCAACATGCCCCAAGAATATTCAAATTTTGAATTTTTCCCTTATGATTTTGGACCACCCTAATATATATATATATAATATATATATATATATATATATATATAATATATATATATATATTGTTACGGCTGTGGAAATTCGCAACCACCATTCAGGTCCCGTAGGTGAGGTATTTCTGAAGTACATGTATAGTTAGCCCCAAACCGTTGTTTAGAGGGAATTAATGTGATTCATTCGGGCTGCGACACTTTGAGTCAGTCGTTTTTCTGTTCTTTCTTTTATTTCGAACCAACCACATGTAACCACAACCACGCCATCCCCACCACAGCGCCGACCGCGCTGCGGCCGCGCCCCTCCGCCATCTGCGCGACTGCATCTTCGCCATCCGCCATTCTTTCCCGCGCGAGGAGTGTGACAGAAGCGGGGTGGGGCAGCTGGGCCCCGATTGGTGGATGCGTGGTGTGACCGGCCAGGGAGGAGGAACGCCCCTCTTCGAGACCTTTCTCGAAGCGCCTCGAAGGGGGGTGGAGCAAAGAACGGGGCGAGCAACAGGGCGGAGCTCCGTGGTATAAAAGACGATACGGGTAAGCAGTTTTGGTTTTTTGGTGGTGCTCTTGCTTCTTCGTCCTCCCTTCCTGACTTCTGGCTCGCTCGTCCTTTTCTCTTCGTGGTGGCCGCTGGCCTGGTCTTTGGTGGGCGTCGCAGGACACCGCTGGCGGGAAGGAGCGTCCACCATACCCCCCCCCCCTCTATCCGTGCTGGGATAGCGCCAAACACTCGGTCCGGGGCGTCGAGTGCTCAACACGGGCAGGCGCGAGGCACGCAGGAGAGGACTCGCCTGCCACGCGAGGGCACGGAGTCGCGGCCAGGCGGGACCACGTCGGCGGACTTCGGAGTGGGGCTCGACGGCCCACCCCGGGAAGTCACCCTTTCTTTTCTTGGGGTTTTGGGCAAATGACTGTGGGAGGCGCCTGTCTTTGTGAAGTAGAACGTTATAAGTGTTGCCGTGTGTACGCGTTATTCGGTAGTATCTCTGCGTCACTGTTTCTTTTCTTCCATTTGATATATGTGCATTCTGTGACTATACGGTGCTTTGTGCCTGTGTCTGTGTAAATAAAGTGCTTGCATGTTGAATTGTTCCCCGTTTCGCTGCGTCCTTTCCTTTGTTTGAATCTCAATCTTGCTTCACGTAAAGGGTTCGAGTGGGCGTGATACGCCCGATAATTAATTGGAACCGTCGAGGCCGACGATAACACCGCTCGGTTATCCCGATAGCACGGAACGGACCGCTTAAGCGGTTCGTGTCCGAAGTTGACCTGTGGCGAGGTGCGATCGCCCGGTTTACCATCCGCGTGGGTACTTAGGTAGGTCGAGTTTGGCGGACACCCTATACCACCGCGTTGGCCGATTGGCACGATCGTGGTGAGCCGAAAGGCCCACCCGTGACTGGCTCCCGGCGTTAGTCCGAGAGGGTCACGACTGAATTGTCCGTCCGGTGGGCGAGACGTGCTGCGATTCGAGTCACGTGCCGTTCGCACGCCGGCGGGCGCGAATTCGCAACAATATATATATATATATATATATATATATATATATAATATAATCACCGGACGTAGTGGTGTGCGCCTATAATCCGGCTACTCGGAGGCTTGGGTTGGAGGATCGCTTGAGGACGGGAGCTCCGCGCCATGAGAGGGTGTAGGGCAGCCCGGAATCATGGCGAAACCCAATCCTTATCCCTGTGTTCATAAGAGGCGACCAGGGTTGCGTCAGGAAGGGCATCCGGCGTAAACCTGTGCCAATCAGTTTGCGGATCATAACGGATGATCCGCTGTGGCGACCCCTAACGGGAGCAGCCGAAAGACGAACACCAAATACATACATATATATAATATAATCAGATTATTCACATCAAGAGGATAAAGGAGGAGGCTGGGGTAACCCTTTGTTTGGGAAAATGCTACTCCAGAGCTGCACTTTCTCCCGACACTCAAAAGGACAGTCAGCAAACAAAGTATTTCGATATATTGGGTGTTTTCATCTGGTTATGACTCTGTGCAGCCCATGATCCATTCAGAAAATTGAATATTGGGACATCACTTGTACATATAATGTATTATTTCATCTGAAGAGGATGGAAACCCAATGTGATTTGCAATTAAATAATATACACTTGTTACACAACTGTCTCCTTGAAATGCAGAGCAGCTCCAATTGGACTTGCTTCCAGCATTCCTGAATCCCCTACTTTGTTATATTCCATCTTCCTCTGCGTTTTCTCGGCCTGGTGGACCGTGTTACATCGTGAGAACAACATCTCTTATTAACTTGAGAAACGTGTGGAAAAGGCTATTTACATGTAATTACAGCGCAAGTCAAAACACCACAAATTCCACAGCAGGCAATTTTGCCCAGAAAATCGAGGCCCACAGGATTTCCGAGGCGAAGAGCTGCTGTCCAATCTAACGCAGCTCAAATCGATAGATCAGGGGCAATGTAGCCGAGTTAGGCGAGGCGTGCTCACACAAACTCCTCAATGATTTCTCAGGACACCGGCAAGCACAAGATCAGTTTGTTTAAGATAGTTGGCTTTCAAGGTGCGAAAATGGAAATTGTGGAGAATGACGTTCTCAGTCTGTGGTTGTACGGCTTTCAAGACAGGGTCGCCGGTGTGAAGGTCTCAGGTGGAGTGTAAGTTTCATTTTGCTTCTTTGTTTCCAATCGCTATTATGAGCCTTAGCATATGATATTTGCTGTAGTTACAGTGCAGTGACAATTATTTTATCATGTGCAAAGCAGTGTATATGTCATTTGTAAACCATCCCTCATGCTTGGCATAGGTAGACCAGCCATACCCACAATCTTTTTTTTGTTTGTTTTAACCCCATTGACCCTACCTAACCAAAATCCAACCCCCTTACTTCTAGGTTACTGCCTTTCCTTCCCTTTTCTCTCCATGTTCATCCGTTCCCTTGCTTCTTGTATCCAACTCTGGCTCCACCGTCGGTTTGTTACAATTTTTATGCTCCATCACTTTGGTCTTCCATGGACCGTGATCTTGTATAAAGGAAAAATTCCACGAAGGAAGAGCTCCTACCCTCATTGGCAGCAAGGATTGACAGAAACTCTTGATTTTGAAGCCGAGAATTATATAATTGTGTTCTCGTAGTTCTTTAAAAATGACCTTCTTTAATGAACCATCCCGTGAATGCAGCTCCCTTTATTAAAACCACCGTGTAAATGGGTTCAGTCCATTCCCTGGAGCTTTGCATGCTCTTGAATCAGTAAAGTTTTAAAATGCTGAATTTACAGTTGGTTTCAATATGTAATTGCAGCAGTATTTTTCTTTGTGTCTACCCGTCCTGTGGTTCAATATGGAGTGGGTTTTTTTTTTGTATACATGATTGAGGCTCATGGAAAAGCTAGAGCAGAATGAAAGGAAACAAAACAGAAAGGGGGAAATGCCAACAGCAGAGTAGAAGTGAGATCAAAGGGGAGAGAGTGAGAAGGACGTATTGGGGGTGAACAAGCTGAATGAAACACAGCAAAAAGACAAAGGGGAAAAAGGGGATAAAACAGAAAAGGAACAAACCAATCGACAACTAACAAATTAAAAGAGGAGAGAGAGAGACAGAGACAGAGACAGAGACAGAGAGAATATCACAATAACCTGGAAAAAAGGGAGTGCTTGGGAATGGGGTCATTTACTGCAGAAGATATCATGAGTGTAGATGGGGGATGACGCAAGGTAGTGCTGGACCGATGTCTTGAAGCCCTGAAGGGAAGAATGGGACTGAACAGACTGAGGACGTTGGTTCCACATGAGTGCAGTGAGCCAGAAATTATATATTATTGTATATTACTTTATATTACATCGACATTCTAAAACAATGGACATGTCAACCCTTTTATATGGGATTCAAACTTGGGTTCAGCATCACGAGGCGGTCCACAAACATGATAATCAAACGGGTTGTTGAAACAACAAACAAGGCAACGGCACAAGGCTGGCTTGCACCCCCTTCAGGGTTGCACTTGGTAATTCATGGAGAGATCTTTGTTCCCTCACACCTAATACAAATGTACTCCACTGAGGGTTGTACTCTTTGTATGAAGAACAAAAGCTCCTGTGGCTTCTGATTGTCAAAATATTTACTAATCGGTATTCCTTAGTGGGAATACTGTTCCAAAGCAGAGTTTTTCGAAAAATAATGCTTGGCATAGGTAGACCTTACATCGTTTGAAAACAAAAATGGATAGAAATGAGATTAGTACGATAGTCCAGTGAGATTTTTTTTCCCCCAAATTTTAATAGTTTATTCAACTTTTCTTTTCCAAGCAGCACAAAACACCATTTGCACACAGATGGTTTGGCTATCAGTATCCTGGCTATCGAGGCTCCCAGTACGTATTTGAGATTTATCACTACAGTCACTTCAACGAGTGGGATGTGCATCAAGCCCAGATGCAGTCGGTGAGGCGGGTGCAAGACCAGCAATGGTATTCTTGTTCCCGCTTGGCATTGACTGCCAAGTGACCATCCATAAGATGAGAGTTGGATTCGGTCTTCTCAATGAGGATACCAAGGTTTATGATATAGTGATTCCTTCATGATTAATCAAAAAGAATCAACAAAGCTTGGAGCAATAAATTATGACGTGGCAACTCTGTCCTTCAAACGGTCTTTTGCCGTCGATGTGGTTTCTGTATTTTATCATTCCGGGTGACAACTCAGCCACAAGTGATGAATTTAGCAACGGTTTACTAACGCAATCAATAGTTAGCTAAATGTGCTTTTCTATGCAGTCTTTTTAATATTTGTTTTATTGACATATTTCAAGGCTCATTGAGCTTAGGAAACAGACACACACACACACCACACACCAACACACACACACACACACCACACCACACACACCGCAGGACTCAGCGTAGCACCGGAGTCCAGCGGCAGAGATGGAGGGAGCAGATGCGGCCCCACCGAGTGAGAGGGGGGACGACCCAACCCGGCCGACTGACATGACTGGTGACACCTAAACAGACTGGAGATGATGGGAACAGTGGATGATGAGCAGGAAGAGGAGGGAGAATGACAGAATGGAGGAAGGAGGACTATGAGAATGATGAACAGCTGTGTATATTGTGAGAAGAGCTGATTGCCAAAGTAGAAGAGATAAGATTGACACAACTAAATAGAAATACCCCAACTCCATCGAATAGAAAAAAAAAAAACACATGAAAATGCAAGTTAAGAGAACCAACCGGTCAATGGGACAAAACTAGAAGGACACTCGGTAAAGCACATACCCTCCGCCACGTAACGCCTGATCCAGGAGAACATATCGGGCCCAATACATTTTTGAAATATCGTGCTATCCAGTACTATATCATTTTTGGCCCTATCTCTCAATGGTGAAGAATCACTTTAAAAATTAAATAACTCTTGTATCCAGATCCGGATTCGAATCTTCACCAAAACCGAAGCAATTCGTCCTTGCGATACACCCAATCTGTCCACCAAGTTTCGTCAGAATACATCCACAACTTTTTGAGATGTCGTGCTATATATTGTTGCGAATTCGCGCCCGTCGGCGTGCGATCGGCCACGTGACTCGAATCGCGACCGCTCGCCACCGGACGGACAATTCAGTCGTGACCCTCCGGCTAACGCCGGGATCCAGTCACGGGTGGACCTTTCGGCCTCACCACAACCCAGTCCGCATTCTACCCGCGCGGAATAGGGTGATCGCCGAAAGTCGATATACTAAGTACCCGCACGGGTAACTACCGAGGGGTTGTACCTCGCCACAGGCCGACTTCGGACACGATCCGCTTAAGCGGCTCGTTCCGGGCTAACGGGATAACGAGCGTGTTTATCGTCGGCCTTGACGGTTCAGATTAATTATCGGGCGCCCGCGCCACTCAAACCCTTTACGTGAAACAAGATGGAGACCCAACGAAGGAAGGACGCAGCGACACGGGGAAGAATTCAACAGAAAGCATTTTATTTACAACACAGACACAAATAGCACACATAAAACACAGCATGTATTTACATCACAATTGGCAAAATGCACATTATCACATAGAACAAAAGAAGCAGAGCTACTACCGAATAACGCGACACCCGGACACTTACACAATTCTACTTCACGAGACACGGCGCCACACACACGTTACACAAGAACAAAGAAATTGAAGTCGACTTCCCTTAGGTGTTGAGTCCTCGCGACCGTCCTCTGCCGTGACTCCCGCTCGAGCGTGGTCGGCGAGGCTCTCCGGCGCGCCTCGCGCCTGCCCGTACCGCCTCTCGACGCCTTCTGCCGACAATCGGAAATCAACGACCAAGGAAAGCGAGCAGAGCCGAAAGGAATCAACGACGAAGCAGAGGAGAATCGACGAAGAAGCAGCAAAGAATCGACGAAGAAGAGAGAGCAGAACATCGACGACGAAGAGAGGCAGAAGCATCGACGACGAAGACAGCAGCCTCAGCCGCCCGCCTCTTATACGCCCGGCGCCACGCCCCGTTCTCGGCTCCACCTTCCTTCGAGGCGCTTCGAGAAGGGGGGCGTTCCTCTCGTTCCCTCCCACCTGCGGCTTGTGGGGGACGAGGCGAAGCCGTTCGACGGTCTTCAGCGCGCAAACCGTCGTACGTAGAGCTGAGGATGGCGTTCGTTGGTGTGGGTAGCGTGGTTGAGATGGTGGCGTGGTTGTGAGGGTGGCGGGGCTGGCGTTGATGGTGGTGGTGGCGTGGCTGGAGTGTGGCTGGCGCTGTGGTGATGCTGTTTGTTTGAAATAAAAGACGAAACAGAAAAACGCCTAACTCAAAGTATCGCAGCCCGAATGAATCACATTAATTCCCTCTATAAACGGGTTTGGAGCTAACTACACATGTACTTCAGAAATACCTCACCTATGGGACCTTTATGATGTTTGCGAATTTCCACAGCCGTAACAATATCATTTTTGGCCCATTCTCAATGGTGAAGAATCACTTTAAAAATTCTAGTAGCCGGATCCGGATCTTCACCAAAATCTAATCAATTCGTCCTTGTCCTACACCGAACCGGTCCACAAAATTTCATCCAAATCCGTCCACAAACAGACAGAAAGGGGTGAAAACATATCCTCCTTCACTTTCGGTGGCGGAGGTAATTGCACCAAAATCATCTCCCTTGAAGAAAATGAATACATTGAGAAAGCAATGGAGCGATGGAACACCACATTGATAATGCAGCACTCAGAAGGAAAGATACACCCTAAAATCCAATCGACGAATGTCCAAAGAAGCAGGAAAGGTGACACATCTACTGTTTGTGGACGATTTAAAGCACTTCACACCATCTGATGAAAAATTGGAATAACAATTGAAATTAGTGAAACAGTACTCTGACAACATTCAAATGGAATTTGGTCTAGATAAGTGTGCCAAATACACATTCATACAAGATAAACCAACAAAAACGGACAACATAAAAATCAAACTTAACACAACAATACAGGAACTCGAAAACGAAATATCATACAAATACCTTGAAGTTGAAGAAGGCTACTAAATATGTCACAAACACGTGCGCAAAACAATTGCCAAAGAATGCCTGCATAGAACGAGCCTGATTCTGAAAACATAGCTCAGCCCTAGAAAAAAAATAGGACCACTGGACCTTTAGGACAAAGTTGTCACCCAAATTTGGTAGCAACCTGACTGGTGGGTGTGGAGAAGATGATTTTTGAAGGAATTTATGTGACCGTCATTCATTTTGACACACTTCTGGTCACGTGATCAACATGGCCTCCACAATTTAACATCAGGACCCTGTCCTTATGCTGTAACCTAAATTTGGTTGCATTCTGACTGGTGGGTCTAGAGAAAAGATTTTTGAAGGAATTTACTTGATTTTCCAACACATTTACTAAGTCCACCATTTTGACACACTTCCGATTACATGATCAGCATGACCTACGGAATTTAACATCACGACCCCGTCCTATGCCTGGTGTTGGCTTAATGGTTAGGGTGGTGGGCT
>CM068967.1:37489047-37503771 GCA_035128595.1 Eptatretus atami
GGGATATTGTTGTCACCCAGGGCGTCCGGCTGGCCGTCCGGCTGTCCGTCCGTCCGTCCGTCCATCCGGGCGTCAACATTTATAGCTGTGAGTGCGATAACTCAGTTCCTCGTTGCCAAGCGACATGTTTCAACACGTCCGCTCGCCCAAGCTTCGGCCTCGAAATTCGGTCAGGAGGACGAAGGCGGTTGAAGCCAGCGGGGGCGTCAGAGGTGAGGGATCAGAATCAAACCTGCCTCACGGATCCATATAACAGCGCGCAGAGCGCAGTCAGCCCAGCCGGTCTGGGTTTGGAGTGGTGTGAAGAGCAAAGGTTGAGTCTATCTAGTGGAGGGCGTGGAGGTCTGGGTCGCCGAGGGAGATGCGGAGCGGAGCGCAGCCAAGCCTGCCGTGCCGCGCAGGAACCAGAACTGCGCGTTCGTGTGCGGAGTGGGGGAGAGCCGGAGAGAAGGTCGCCCAGCGCACCGAACGTCCGGAGGAAGTGATCGGGCTTCGGGACAGTCCGAGCGGCGCTGAGACGGATGGGCTCTTAAAGAGACCATCAACTCTAAGAGAGCCAAAAGGAACCCGTTCGTTCCTCTTGAGGCGTTGCCGGCTGCCCGGGAATCACCAGGCCGCCCAAAAGGCCTGGGCCGAACGCCGGCGGTCACGCCAGCTGCCGTGAGGACGGGACGTCGCAGGGTCGCCCCCAGCGAGGGAAACCACGAAGTGAAGTAACCAGCCCTGGCCCCTCTCGGAGCTTTGCGTCATCCCAAGCTCCGTGCTCATAAGACCCCAAGAGGTGTCCAGTCTTTAACCCCTCTCTTCCTGGGTTTTCCTTGTTTCTTGAATGAACGTGTGGCGCCATGTCCTTTCCTTAGGTAGAAACTTGATGTTTAGTTGCAAGTGACTGTACATAATTAAATATACGGTTTGTAGTCTTTATTTTGTCTTGCTCTGCGTCTTGTCCCTACCCCCATTCATTGCATGCTTGTGTATACCTGCACTGCTTTGACCCCGTATATGTTGCAAATAATTGTTTGCTTGTGTGAATGTTAACCCGTTCGTCGCGTCCTTTCCCTTCATTGAACTGCCGTATTGAGTTCGGAAAATAATAGCTGGCTTTTTAATAAGCGATAATAGAATCGAATTCCAACGGGGGGCTTTGCGATTAATACCCCGCTCGGTTATCACAAAACGAAGCGAGCTGCTTAGCGGCTCGTTTCCAAGCGGCCCCGTTGAGGTACAGTCTCTCGGTAGTCTGCCTCATTATAATTAGTATATCGACAATTCGGCGATTGACCCTGTTAGCGCGTGGTAGAGTTGTTGACTAGGCTGTGGTGGCTTAAAACACCCCGTAGCGGATTGGCGTTTTATCCGGAAAGCTGTGACTAGATTGTCCGTTCGGTTGGCGAGAGCGGCCCGCCATTGCGAAAGCGGTCGTCCGCACGCCAGCGGCGGGAATCTACAACCCAAATATTAAGACTTTGCAAACGTTATCAAGAAATTACTGAGCATTTGTCAGAAGTTCTCGTTGGTGCACATACTGTAACCCTTTGTTCTTTGATATTTCCCAATCTACATACACTAACCGTTCAATGTGGCCACATGGACAGTCAACAGTTTTACAGATGTTCTTGGAGACTTAACCAGCATTGTGACCTTCAGCTCGAAGGCATTGCTTTTATTGTATTGTCTACATCCCTTAAACATGCAGCAGGAAAATTTACTCGGGTCGTGGCATACAATTTGGCCTACTATTTTCAGACGTTACTGAGGGTATCTTTAAACGACCACAACCCAAATGCAAAAGGACAAGGGCTTTACCTCCATGGCACAGTTTTTAGTTGTGATCCTGCTGGGGATCGAACCCAGACTAGAGTTCAGTGGGGAGCATGAAATCCCAACCTCCTGTTTGGTGTGCAGCAGGCAGAACAATGTCGTGGCTGGCGATGACCATTGTTGCTCGAGGTTGTGCTCAGTTTCGGCCTGTTGTGAGACACGGAATGTGCCTTGTTGCTTCTAATCAGAGGTCACGGTCAGCAGTTGGTTGTGCATATGTAACCGCCATTTGGGGTTTTCTCATCACAAATAAATGATTGTGTTGGTGTGTCGTCCTGATGAGCCAAAGGAGGACAAAACCATGATGGAGGCTCCACTAGCCTTGTTCAATGACACAATATATATATATATATATATAATATATATATGAACTTCTGCAGTTATACTCTTGATGAGAGTTGTAGTGCCTCGTTTCATTAGAAAATTTTGAATTTTCCACACGTCTTGTCATTCCTCTCCCATCTTCATATTGTTTTCCCTCCTTTGTTCTTTGTGTTTGCTCGAATGTTGTTTTTTTGGAGTACTCATTTGGCCTGTTTATTAATTGGAAAATGCTATTTTTAATGTGTGAGAACAGAGCCCGAGAGCTATATTGCATGCACGCCATTTTTTTTTCTCTCGTGTCAATATTTGCTTAATTTGCTTGTTTGTGCTTTCATTCCATTTATAAGCTTGCCATCATTAAAAGAGCCAGGTGCAGAATTATTTTGGTTGATGGCAATTGCCTTGTAAGCACTTCATAAATTACTTATTCTAACTTCCCACGCACAATATACACACTTTCGTGTGTTTGAACATGCTATGATCCAACTAATCCCTTGCGCACCAAAATCATGTGTCGATGAGTTCCAACATCCTGTCGGAAGCTTCGAGAGTACAATTGCGACACTTGATTATGTCAGTGTACTTTTTTATGGGAAAGGAATAAGGTTTGGACTATTCAGCAAGGATTCGTGTTGTTTTTGTTCTTGGCTGCTGTGATGTTAAATAATGTTCTCGATAGGAGCCATCAAGAACGCTTCCGAGGGGGCGACGCTTTTCCTAATGGAAAAGCACCATTCAGAAAGTTCCAATATCATACAATATAAAACATCTTGCCTGAAATGGACTGACACATATCTTCTTAGAAAGGAAGTAAGGCCTTGCTTGTAAGGTGGGTGGGATTGAGGAAAGTAAATGAGAAATCAAAAATTCTGGTGAAAAGAAGAGAAAGTTGTGAGGATAGTTGTTAAGGGGTCGGAGGGTATGACAAGAGGGGATATTGTATAGACAATGGAAGAAATGTTGGTTACAAGATAATGGAATAACAAAATAGGTGATTGTTGCCACATTGATAGAATGTGAAAATTGTTTTGTGTGTGCAAAAATAGATGTTTCTGTTTGCACCTTCTGAAAAACCCTTGGCCTGAAAAACAATGCTGAGAGGTCTTATAGTGATTTAAGTCTCATGGATGAGCTTGTCGGTAAATCATAGCAGGCAAAAACATTGGTAGCATATTCATTGTACTTTGACATGAATTACATGGGATTTGAAAGATAATTGATGGAATATGCACCAAGCATAAGATCTTCAACCTCAGTATTTTGAAGCCAGAGATTGGGAGTACAACATTAACGGCCAACCCAAATCAGATGTGAACAATAACAGGCCTTCCCAAGTTCAGATGGAAAACACTGAACAGATCAGGATGAAACAGAACAAAAGGAATCCTCTAAACAATCTCTTGGATCCTAAAACTGGCAGCACACTGCCTTGTTTGGAGGCAATCAATCCTTTACCTCATAAACACTAGCGCAGCACAATGTGTTTGAGCACTTGCAACATTCCGCAGGGTAGTCTTCACTGTCCACCACAAAATGGACCAGGTTACGCTCAGCTCCTCTTTCAATCACCAATGTGGACAAACAATGTTGAGCTCAGAACGGAACCACAGGCTTCTCCACCCCATGCCGAAACGAAGGGCAGGTTATTTTTGGCAGGCGCCATGGCCCCATGCTGGAAGAGGACCCCTACTGGAGAGAAGAATTTTTTTTATTTTTTTGTTCACAAACATGCATCATGACCCTCAAAGTGTACAACCCATGAATCATAACCACCTCACCAGTCTACTCATTGAGTTTTGGGAATCTGACACTTTCGCAGTCTGGACTTTACAGACATGTATACACACATATGCTTAGTCAGATAAGCCTGAAAAGTTGTGGTTGTGTCGAAGAAAAGCACTCTTTCTTTAGTTTTTTTTTTTTTTTTTTTTTTTACTTTTACACAAAATATAACCTTGTTTTACCTATTATTTTACCAGAGTCTATTTTACCTATTATATGCTTATTTTGTTCTTGTTTTTGTTTCTTGTTTCAGTCCAAAATCGAAATGGTTAAAAAAAAAAATCTTGAAATAATACTATTTTTTTCTTTGGGCCCCAGCGAGTAACTTTTGTCCAGGGCAAGCATGCTCCAAAGTTCAGCACTATCCATGCCAGCAGGAGTATTGCCCACCACCCCCCCCCCCCCAAAAAAGCAAGGGGAGAACACCAAAGAAGGCTCTTTCAGCTTTTCCAAACCACTATATCACCCAAAAGAGATGATAAAGACGCCGCTCTGCTCGAGGCCACTCGCTCCCTTTCTGTGTCCCATTCGTGCTTGCACCCAACACAGCCAATATTAGATCCGAATCCCGGATGAGCCCCCAATGTCACCAATAACCCAAGGTCCTTCAATTGAATGCAATCCACTATGACAGGTGAATGTATTCCAAACTAGGTTTAGTCCAACAATAAAGCCACAAGGCACAGTAACAGCGAATGCATGACACTTTTATTCTCTGCCCTCTCTTAGGACACACCTTCCCATTAGTATACTCAGAAGGAGAACATCAGGAAGGTTCCTCTCTCTGCCAAACTGCTCATATTTTCGAGACAATTCTAAATGCAAAGAAGTAACACCAGTTACATTTTACACAAATTACCTTTTTTAGAAGAAACATACTTCACCTCCACAAATATCCAAGTTCATATAACCAATACGTTCTGCAACAAATTTTTGGCATGAAGTATTGACTTGCCCACACTGCCTTAACCAGATACACTGTACGTAATTGTGATCGAGCCATTTTGTGCAGAAAACAAAATATTTGTGCTTGGATTGAGATCCCAAGAACAGTATCTTGCAAGCCATTACTGGATGCACATATTTCACATATTATTTGATATCATTGGTAGATAACATAGCCTCAATAGGCAGCACAGATTGCTTCTTTCCTCTTATAGCAGAAGGTGACGATTGCTTTGCAATTATTGCAAGGGAAAGCTGTTTGTTCAACTGACCGTAGTGCCTCCTGGAGGTTAGAGCAGAAATTTGGAATTGTTTCCGATATGGCTGGCAAATAACTCGCCTACTTGTATACATCACAACACGGGATATTAACATGCACCAACTAGTGCAAGCAGAAGGGACAGCCAGCTTAATTACTCATCCAGGATGCCGCACTTTTGACACACATGGTCAGCCTGAACGACCAAAAACCCTCAGGAATCAAACCCAGATTAGAAGCTCAAAGCACTACCCCTGTGCATCCAATCAGGACATAATGCATAACTTGGTTTGGCTCTGTATTTTGTGCAAGATATATGGGAGAGCAAATGAGATGGAGTGGAGTTGGCCTCTGATTGAAAAGTAAAGCAAAGTGGTCATAAGATGCCCCTGTCAAAAAAGGTGGGACAAGATCAAGGGGGTTATCTTTCATCATCTTTTCATTGGATGAGTCAGAGGCCTGGACAAGTATGCATTATCAACTAAAAAATGGAAATTTTGCCGTGAACATGTCGATAAATTGGCCTCCACTCACGCAGATGTCACCCACTACACATTTCAATGTTATATATATATAAAAGCTCAGTTCCAGTCTGCATCATAAGCGCCACCCATTCTCAGGCAATTCCCTGTGTTGGCTTAATGGTTAGGGTGGTGGGCTTTTGATCCAAGGCGTCCTGAAGTTCAAATCCCGCTCAGCTGTTGAAGTTAATACAGGTGGCGGTTACTCAGGCCTGTCATCCTTCCGAGGTCAGCAAAAATAAGTGCCAGCATGCTTGGTATACTATGTCAGCAGTGCGACCCGCCAGGATTGTGCCAATATAGCCAAGGAGACTGCTTAGGGCAGCACCAACCACCTGCCCAGAATATGGTCCCAATCTCCTCCTCCTCTATAGGCCATGCCTTCCCCCCTCTCCCACAGCATCACAAGCACGCCCATTAGCCAGGCCACGCCTTTCTCTCCAGCAGCACAGAAATCATCATCTTTTCACTCCGCATAGCTTTGAGGCTTCATAGGCCTCTGGTGTACATTTGAAGACTGAACAACGTGTCTTCTGTCATTAAATAAA
Source organism: Eptatretus atami (assembly GCA_035128595.1). Classification (NCBI taxonomy): domain Eukaryota; kingdom Metazoa; phylum Chordata; class Myxini; order Myxiniformes; family Myxinidae; genus Eptatretus; species Eptatretus atami. The sequence continues at coordinate 37,495,248 of CM068967.1, forward strand.
GATACCGTTTGAGGAAACAAAGGTACATTTGATTACACTCATACAGAGGAAATGAGGTAATGCATGTTTTGGTTGTGGCAGCAGTGTCAGCAGTGTCAGCAGTCTATTATAACCGCCAAAAAAGAAGATATGCTCTCATAATGTAGAGGAAAGAAAATAGTGAATTGTTTAATAATTTAAAAACATTTTTGGTTTTTGCCGAAGTTTTCATGGCTGAATAGTGTGTAAATACAGGATTTCTAAACAACCTGTATTTCACATGTGCTTGGACATGTAATTCACATATTATGTAAAGTAAATAAACATTAGTGGCGACGAAAAATGGGTCGGAAATTAAATAACTGCGTATGTAATGAATTAGTAGGGAAGCAGGGGAAATTCCTGAGAGATACTTTTTTCGTTCTTCGTTTACAAGTTATTATGTACACGTACACTTAAAATAGCTTATGTGCATGTACACTTTCGTTCACTCAACAGCATCGCTGAGTTAATGCGTCCTTTAAAACTGAACAAGGTATTATTTCTTTTACAATGAAATAATATCTGAAGTCTTTATATTTTTTTGAAAAATGACCTTTTGTCGGTGTTTTGTATGTACTATATTATGATGTCAAGATATCCAGGGGTGTGTTCAGTTACCAAGCTGCTAGCTCGTGCTTGCCAAGCCAGCTATTCATTAATTATCAATGGTTGAATGTAGTGCTTGCTTGAGTGCTTGGCCACTTGGCAGCACTCTACAAGAAACTTGGTAACTGACTACACCCCAGGTTAATCACATGGCAATGATGATAAACAATCTATACCATGACTTATTTTGACCATATGATGAATGTGCCCTCAAGGTCAGATTTGTAATATCACGCAAGATCAGCTTTGGGCTTCTTTGTTTTTTATATTTATATTTATTATTATATTTATAGATCTATTAAATCAAGGAGGTATTAAATAAAAATAAGTAAATAAATAAATATTATTTATGAAATACATTACTGTATAAATAAGCATTAAAATAATTTGTTGGTGGTTGCAAGAATACAACTTGCAGCATGTTAAAATTGGTTATTGATGACGGTTTCAATATTTGAATAACAGTTTGAGTCTATGGGTAGATGGAGGTGCTGTGTCATGAACATGTCTACAAGGTAAAGTGTTTATCACTTAATATATTGAAACCTATAAAGTAGTGTATGATTAAAGTTATTCAAATGTAGTAATACTTGAAATAAAAGCATTGATTAAATAAGTTTGAATAAGGATATTGTATTGCTATGTTATTGACTGTCTGGAGAAAACTTTGAGTTGTGGGTCCATTAATGTTGAGTAATCTACTGATGTAGACCTGCAACCAAGGTTGTGGTCCACTATTTGGAGAGGTTTGGGCTGAAAGGATCGAAACCTGATGAAAGTGGTGCCCAGCTGATGATCCGGACAGTTTGGAAATCAGTAAATTGCTTATAACTTCAAATAAAATAGCTTTTGTAGTACTTACCAGTACATCATATATCTTTTGTGTGTGTGTGTGTTGTGTGTGTTGTGTGTGTGTGTGTGTGTGTGTGTGTGTGTGTGTGTGTGTGTGTGTGTGGTGTTGTATGTCTGCTTCCTTCTTGGGACTACGGTGCAGTAATTAGTCTTTATTTTGATTGTTCTTATCTTATTGAAGTGACAGGTCTTATTTTCTATTTTCTCTCCTCTACCTCTCCCTCTCCCTCTACCTCTCCCTCGGTATTTCCCATCAACGAAGCGACAGGGGAAATTCCAAGATATTTTTTTTACTTCTTATTTTAGAAGTTATATTACGTACGTTTTGAAATGTACATGTACAATTTTGTAAACGCAACAGCATTTCTGAACTTACTAACTGAACACACTCCAGTTTCTTTCGATGGCGACAAGGATACACATCGATACCATGACTTATTTCGACCATATTGATGAATTCATCCTCAGAGGGCAGATTTCGAATATCACGGCAAGGTCAACATTGGTCTTATTTGCTCTTATCTTATTTATAAGCGAAAGGTCTTATTTGCTCCCTCCCACCTCTCTCTCTCTCTCTCTCTCTCTCTCTCTCTCTCTCTTCTCTCTCTCTCTCTCTCTTCTCTCTCTCTCTATTCCCATCAGTGAAGCGACAGGGAAATTCCCGAGAGATATTTTTCACTTTTATTAAAAGTTATGCACACCTCCACTTTGAAATGGACATGTACAATTTGTACACTCAACAGCATCTCTTGAGTTAATGCATATTTTAAAACTGAACAAGGTCCGTTTTCATTATAACGAAATAGTCATGATTAATTATTTGAAGTCTTTAATAAATAAATAAATCTGTCCTTTGTCGGCGTTTTGTATGTGCTGTTTCTATGTACTGCTTTGTATGTACATTTTTGTATGTACTGTATTTGTTAGTCTCAATTAAAGGTCAAATGAGATAACCTGAAATCGAGAAAAGAGAAGTGGAGGAAAGACAACAAAAGTTTCCAACTTGAGTTATGGCCTGCAAAATGGTTGTTAAAGAGTACATGACCTTAGACCTCTTCAACCCGAACTTGAATCAGTTCATCTTTGTATTACATTCCATACTTTTTGTCAGGTTTTGTCGTAAATCCCCTCAGTGGACACAAGTTATCGCGGTAACAAAAACCGATAACGATGAACGAACAATCCGAAAACATAATGCCTCCAGCCTTCGGAGGCATAAAAATCCAAAAAGCAATACAATACACTGTTCTCCGACAAAAGAGATATGTGTATCAGCTAGTCTTGTTATACTTGGTTATATAATCGGGAGGAATTGTCCTTAATTGCTCACTCTTTGCGCTGATCACTTTTCCCCAACATTGTCCAATAATTGTGCGACAGAAACAGCACAATGCAGCTGGAACAAGTGGCATTAAAATGATTGTTTAATTGTGATTGTTTGTTTAAAGTCAAATGGAGCATTGTATATTTCATAGACATTGTGATCGTTTTAAAATGATTGTTTAACTGTCAAATGGAGTGTTTCTCCAATTTGATAGAACATTATCCTTGATAACCCCAAGAGGCTTATTCTGGTAACCCTCAGATTAACCACTTACAATAATATTATTACAAGTTTATAACAACACTGCATAGGTTTACAGCTAAGGAAAACCATTTCCGAGAAACAGAATGGGACAGGTATGATATCAACCAAAATATATCCAAACTGAAGTTTTTAACATGGTCTTTTGGATGATCACTTTGGTTAATGAGTATTTTTGTGGGCCTTTGTAACCACATTTGAGATGCAGTGATATTGTACAGAGTTAAATACCAGGCTGAACTCTCCGTACTCATTTCATTTCAACTCGCATGCATCTTCTTCTGCCACTTTTATCTCTTCTTTACTCATTTGTTCTGGACTGGCATACCAGATGTTATGGATTCAAATATGGCTGAAGGCCAAGGGATCAAATGCTTGTAAAACCTGAGCTAATTTCAGACCATGCCAATTATTGGATTGTTGTTTATTTAATACTAGTATGGCAGCACCCATGGGAAACCCACAGGCATTGACATTTATGACATTTAGACATGTTGAGTTAGATGCTGGCATGTCGAGTTTTTCCAATGGGTACTGGCAATTTGGCTGATCCAGATTATTGTAATCGTACACAATTTATTCCTTCACATATTATGTAATACATTCCATGCACATGTGAAATGCAGTTTGTTTATAAATCCTGTATTTCCACACAGTTCAGCCTTGAAATCTTAGGCAAAAAACAAATTACATGCAACAACCTTCCATTTCTTGCACTTGGTGTTTTGCATAAAAGGCCATCAAAAGGACAGGTTGGAGTTTGTTTTTATTAAAGGCTTGAAATATTAATGATGACTATTTTCTTTCCTCCACATAGGTTGCAATAAAAATGTACCTTTCTTTCATGATAGATGACACATTTTCAGTTTTCAAAATGTATATAAACTCAGAAGTCCTCTTGAGTGTATGAAATTTATTTGCGCGGTGCGTAGGAAATCGACCGCTGCCTCAATCGTTCCGAAAATTAACATGCATCATCTCATTTTCTCTGCAATGTGTTGAAATCAAAATGTACCTTTCTTTCATGATAGAAGACGCATTGTTCAGTCTTCAAATGTACACCAGAGGCCTTGAAGCCTCATGCCTGTAGGTAGTGACCAAAATGGCAGATGTATGAATTGATTTATTTCAAGGTTAGAATTGTGGGTGGAAGAGAGCTTTAAGCCAAGCTCCACCCTGGACTGACAAAGTTTCAGAGTTTCAGAGTGAGTGTGGAGAATATTATAGTGGACAATATCTCAGCTCATGAGAAACGAGGTTAAAAAAAAAAAAAACTGTAAAAGATAATATACTGACATTAAGGCAGTGGGAACCACCATTGACAAACAACAAGCAGCTAATAAATAAAGGGGAAAAGAGGAGAGGATGAAACACAGTTAACCTACAAGAGGGTTGAGTAAGGTAGACTTAATGGTGGGAGAAAAGATTACAGGTAAGGATGGGCATGTGACATGATATGGTGGTGCACTGCCTGCTTGAAACCTTACAGGGAAGTGTGAGTGAGGAATTCCTGGAAGGTGGTTCCATGAATGGGATAAAACGACAAAAGAGTTTGAGGTATGCGGTAAACCTAGATTTTGAGAGATTAATCAGAAGGGGCTTACAAGAAAAAAGTGTGCACTTCAGAGGAAATGGAGATTGCAGAGAGCGGAGAGAGCAGATGGTGGTAAACCAGAGGAGAGGTGGTAAAAATAAGAAGCCACCGACTTGTCTGCTTGTGAGAGCAACAGGCCTTGTAACTACCGCTTTATCGCCAACACTGGGTTTACAATGCGCCACTGGCCCACACTCAGAAGGGGCTCATAATGACCAAAAATTGTTTTTTAAGTGTACACATGACACATTTCAATGAAGAACATATATATATTATAACACACACCACTATCGTGGATTGGCTCGCTGCGCTTGCCTCACCACACGTCGCCAGATTGGGCAAACATTGCCATATAATTCAAAACACCTCACCGCCATTGGACATCTCAACAGCACACAGTACATTGAGTATTTTTTGTGTAATGAAAACATACCTTGTTCAGACCCACACATCCACACCCATAGACACAAACTCAGCTTTATATATTAGATTAGGCGACAATGAGATACTCGCAGAAACTGCCGTGTTTGCATGCTATTTCTTACTCTCTTCGTCTTCTCCCTCTTCATAGTAATCAGCAAAATAAACTTTCTATCCTCTATCCTCTATCATATCATTTTTCCATGAGTTTTAAGTATGTCATAAAAATTAGTGCATTCCAAGTATTAGTGCATTCTCTGCTATTGGAGACATCGCTGCGTGATGACGTCATTGTGTAGGGACGTCTGTTTTATACTTCTCACGGAAGAAACATGGGATATTTTTGCTGTAACAGTCATTGCAAATTCTGGTAAGGAACAGTGAGTTATAAGTGACACGTGACTGTTTCGCAGACAGAAAGTAACAGCGTTTGACATCCCAAATGTTTTTTTAAAAAGGAAATATCACTATTTTCTTTCCTCTGCATAATATGAGAATTAACGTACCTTCATTGGGCGGTGTATATTAGAGAGTTTCCGCGATCGCTGCGGACCAAAACATGCATTACCTCGTTTGAGTTGTAATGAAAATGTTACTTTTTTCCTCAAAACGGTATCTTCATGTAATGATAGAAGATACGTTGTTCAGTCTTGAAATGTACAGGAGGTCTTTAACACAATCTGAGCTCCGTAGAGAAAAAAGATGGTGGCGATTTCTGGATGGTTGTAAGGTGTGCGCGAGAATGGGTGGCACTTATGACCACAACAGACAGACAGACAGACAACCCACAGACACAAACTCAGCTTTATACATTAGATTAAATACACACAACGTCACCGCCATGTTTAGTAAAAACACCTCTACCACCACCTCACCGCCATGTTAGTAAAAACACCTCACCGCCATGTTGTAAACAAGGACAAATGTTGTCCAAGAGCCGCGTCATAAAGGTTTTGGAAGAAGAAGAAGAAGAAGATGTTAGTAAAACATCCGCCATGTTAGTAAAAACCACCCTCACCGCCATGTTAGTAAAAACACCTCACCACCACTCACCGCCATGTTAGTAACAAGGACAAATGTGTCCAAGAGCCGTGTCATAAAGGTTTTTGGGAGGAGGAGGAGGAGAAGGAGGAGAAGGAGGAGGAGGAGGGGAGGAGGAGAGGAGGAGGAGAAGGAGGAGGAGAAGGAGGAGGAGAAAGGAGGAGAGGAGGAGGAGAAGGAGGAGAAGGAAGAAGGAGAAGGAGGAGGAGGAGAAGAGAAGGAGGAGGAGAAGGAGGAGAAGAGGAGAAGGAGGGAGAGTAGGAGGAGGAGGAGGAGGAGAAGAAGGAGGAGAGGAGAAGGAGGAGAAGGAGAAGAGGAGGAGGAGAAGGAGGAGAAGGAGAGGAGGAGGAGGAGGAGAAGGAGGAGAAGGAGGAGGAAGGAGAGGAGGAGGAGAAGGAGAGGAGAAGGAGAAGGAGAAGGGGAGAAGGAGGAGAGGAGGAGAAGGAGAAGGAGGTAAAGAGAAGGAGAAGAAGGAGGAGGAGAAGGAGAAGGAGGAGAAGGAGGAGGAGGAGGAGGAGGAGGAGAAGAAGGAGGAGGAGGAGGAGAAGGAGAGAAGGAGAAGGAGGAGGAGGAGGAGGAGGAGAAGGAGGAGGAGAAGGAGGAGAAGGAGGAGAAGGAGGAGAAGGAGGAGAAGAGGAGAGGAGGAGAAGAGAAGGAGGAGAAGGAGGTGAAGAGAAGAAGAAGAAGAAGAAGAAGAGAAGAAGAAGAAGAGAACACAACAACAAACGCGGAGCTCTCTTAGAGTCCAGCGTTCGCAATGCGACGCGGCTAAAAATGTAACAAGAAACATTGTATATAAAGAATTCGATAAATCACATTGTGAACACTTGGATATATTGACGTCCGAACGAACCCTCACTTTCGAAACTTCGCGCAGAACGCGGGTTTGGCTAGTTATTATTAATAATTCAATAATATAAGTTTGTCCGAAAGACTATTTTTAAAGGATTCTTGTTTTGGATGAAAATTCATTACAGAAAGTCGAAACATCCGCATTTTTATCACAACAATAACAACAACTTCCGATATTTCGTCACGCTGCTTGATGGACCAATAGCGAGGACCCGTCATGGAGCTCCTCCTCATGACAAGAAAATAGTGTATTTACGAAATTACAAACACATTAAATGGAATAATCTTTAAATAGTAACGTGAACTTTTCGAAACTCTAAAGCAAATGTCAGAATATATTGAAAAGTTCATGAAGACGCTCTCAAAAAGGAACCCTCAATGGCGAGGATGTGTCAAGGTGTTTAGTATTTAAGGAAATCCGGATCCTGTACATAACAAGGACAAATGTATCCAAGAGCAGTGTCCTAAAGGTTTTGTCGGCTAAAAAAAAAATAATAAAAAAAAACAAAAAACAACAACAACAACAACTTCCGATATTTCGCCACGTGCCTTGATTAGCCAATAGCGAGAACCCGTCATAGTGTATTTACGTTTTATGAAATATAGTGAATTTAAGAATAAATAATGTATTTACGAATTTACAATACATTAAATGGAATAATCTTTTAAATATAAAATCGTAACTTTTCGAAACTTTAAAAGCAAATGTCCGAATATATTTTAAAAGTTCATGATAGACGCTCTCAAAAGGCACCCTCAATGCGACGATGTGTACAGGTGCTTAGTATTTAAGGAGATCCGGATCGTGTTATTAAAGAAGCCGGGTCCTAATATAAAGGTTTTGTCTTCACAAGACGAAGAAGAACAACAACGCCGAGCGTTCTTAGAGCCAGCGTTCGCAACGCGATGCGGCTAAAAACACCTCACCCACTGCCATGTTAGTAAAAACACCTCACCACCACCATGTTAGTAAATTACCATCAGAGATGGGGAATCCCCCGCCATTGAATGAAAAAGTCATACATATTCCAGATAATGAGGGAGGTGAATTGGAAACAAGACACCATTTGGTCATCATCTCGAAAAGTTCCCCAGGGGTGAGGAACGTAGTAACCAAAAATAATTGAAATCAGATAAGCGGTTTTCCATTTATTACAAAACTTTTTTTTCAAGATGGCGCCCCAGTCGGCCATCTTGGATCCGGCCACGCCCAAAATCATAGGGTTCTTCCTTTTCAGGTGGTACATGTGTGACCGCGAATTTCAAATCGATTGGCGAACAGTTTATGAGTTATCGCACTCACAGCTATAATGTTGACGCCGCCCCAGTCCGCCATCTTGGATCCGGCCACGCCCAAAATCAATAGGATTCCTCCTTTTCAGGTGTACATGTGTGACCCAATTTAAAATCTATATGGCGAAAAAAATTTTTTTCAAGATGGCCGCCCCAGTCGGCATCTTGGATCCGGCCACGCCAAAAATCAATAGGGTTTTTTCTTTTCAGTGGGTTCATGTGTGACCCAAATTTCAAATCGATTATGGCGAACAGTTTTA
>CM068967.1:37536967-37564802 GCA_035128595.1 Eptatretus atami
TGCTTCTAAGGGAGCCGCCATCTTGGAACTGCTCTTCTGACGTCATACTCTCAATGTTGCCAGATCTAAAACGGGCAAAACATGATTCTTACCCATAGATATAACATATGTCATCTATAACTCCACACATTACATTCTCGAATTTATATCGCCATTTTAAGGTTACTTTTTGACTGCCCCTCGTAATATATGTATATATATATATATATATATATATATATATATATATATACATATATATCTTCTTCGCTTCGTGCTCCCGTTAGGGTCGCCACAGCGGATCATCCATTATGATCCGCATATGATTTGGCACAGGTTTTACGCCGGATCCCTTCCTGATGCAACCCTGGTCGCCTCTTATGACACAGGGATATGGTACACCTATTTTAACCGGGGCATACACACACACTATATATATACACACACACTCATTGTATATACTTGTTTATTGAAAAGTACACAAACCATGGTGCATCTTTGACAGTTGTGAGTATATCTCAGTTGGAGAATATTTTGAATCCCCTACATTTGTGGTCACATTTTCTTATACCTGCAGTTCTTTGAATTAACTTCTGGCTACATATTTATTTATGACTTTGTACTTATATTGGATGATATTAAAATAATTTGTCCTTATAGTTATGATTATTCTATTTGCTTTAAAATGAAATACTGCCTGTCTTGTTCGCCCAGATTTCAGACTTGTTCATTTCATGTCTTGGCTTGGATATTAACATTAGGAGACAGAAGTGTGATTTTTTACATGAATGACAATATGGCCATTGACAGACAATGAACAAATCACCATAGTATATGGGATTATTAGAATCTGAGGTCACTGTATCATGGGCTGTGCACTCAGATGGGAACTGTCAGCTGATTATAGAAACGACTGTTGCATCTTTGTTATTTATATTGTACTGTAGATGCTTGGTGGGTCATCATAGATGCTTTTATGTTTATTGAGTGGAAAAAAGAACAATTAAGGTGCAGAGATGGTTCATTTACCTTTGAAATGTTAGTCCTGAGGTCAACTCCTGACCTGACTAGAAAATGTCAAATTTCTGCTTTGCGGCAGACCGTTGCATCGCAAAGTATTCTCAATGGTTTACTCACAAAGCTTGTAAAAATAAATGTGCAATTAATTTGTCGTTTAATAATCGAACTTGCACTTTGTGAAAAGTTCTAATTTTGCATTTTGAGTCAGGCGCCTATATTCAGAAGAAAGTAACCATCAATAGCTCAATAAATGTTCTCTGCATAGGCATAGTAATGGGAAATGTTACATTGAAAAGTATTTGCCTCCGGTGTTTTTAATCAATACCAAGCATCGACATGATACAAGACCTGCCAAGTTATTTGCAATTATCGGGAAAACTTCATACTCCACCATGAGCCTTAAATCAATGTAAAAATATACAATAAAATGGGTCTTTTTGAAAAATAGAAATACATCAGCCTTCTCAAGATAGGTGGAAGAGCTAGGCTAAAAATAGGTTAAAAATAAGAATAGATCACGTTTAATTTAATGTTACCTATTATAATTTGCATTTTGAGTCAGGTGTTGTGTTCAAATTACCAGTTATGATTAATTAGTCCCCTGTTTGTAACATTTTTTGAAGAAAAAGAAAATATGAAGCAGTGACTATAAAAGGAGGGAGGTGTCGTGGAGGTGGGAAGACAATTGCACAACTCCTTGTGGTTCATAATATTATCCTGCAAATGAGTACTTCCTTCCATTGAGCTCAGGTATAGCCAGCCAGTCCAGAATAACCACTGACACCTTTCAGCATTTCATACATTTGACTCAAAACCAGTTTTGGTTGAAACGCGATGACGCAGTTTTTATTGATATACAAAGTCGAGGCTCAAGGAAGAGCTAGAACAGAACAGAGCAGAACAGGTAGAGCACAGTGGAAAGGGAGAAAACACACTAATCGCTTCCAAATCTTGTGTCCCTAACCCCCCTCTCTTATAATTTCTGATAAGTTTTGAAGTTGACAGTTTTTGAATTTTGAGCAAAAATTTTCATTTTAATGAATATTCATGATAATGCAAATTCACTCATTAACATAACAGTAGGTGATAAAGGGGAAGTTGATAGCCTCTATTTTGGTACCAGATTTGTTATTCTATCTTAAAAACTTCGTGAGATATACTCAATTTACTGATCCAGGTGCTATGGTTCAATTTTCAGCAAGGTGCTTTGGAAATGGCTCATTTTGATAAAGTGAAAGCTATTTTTCTGCGAGCATTTGTTGTTTAATTCAGTTAATCCTCGTGAACAATTTGGTACCCATGAAAAATTGTTATAAGGGTTGGGAGGAGGGTGCATGGTTGGCTTCACTGGCCCCGGACCTTGAGGTATTACTCTCTTGTAGTGTTTCGTACGATATATTTAATATTGTTACGGACCCGGAGTTCGGGGCTTGCAACGAGGGGAAGCACTCAGGTCTCTTTCCGAATGCCTGGTCCTGAGGCCGCTGGGCACAGATAAGTAAGTGTGGAGGCAGATTGCTAAGAAATCACGGACGCCAATTGATACCGCCAATCCTCGCAGGGTTACACTACTTCACGGGTTACCATTTCTGGTGTATTGACCCCACCAAGTGAGTTTTATGCCCTCTAATGCGTATTTTCGTTGACTTACCTTATCAGGTGCAGTCGAGCGGAGCTGAAAAGTACGTACCGCTAATAAGCAAATCAGGTGGGGTACAACTTCCCGTCTAACTATACTTCTATACTGTCAGACCAATAAAGGAAAATACAACTGAGACAGATTGGAAATAACAACAAAAATATTCATACACAAACACCACACACATCACACACCACACACACACACACACACACACACACACACACACACACACACACACACACACACACCACACACCCTGCGCAAGCAATCATTTAAAAGCAAGTATTTATAAGCAAATACAAAGGGAACAAGAGCAGATTTAACCATGACGTATCATTTATTCAATCTACTTCCAAAGACTTACCCTCATTCACTCAGGGGAAAAGAATAAAACAAGAGACTTGAAATATAATAAAACTCGTCTTTTCTTTTCTCACTCACCCCAAACAGCCCAACAGCTGTGCAAGCGCAAATACACTGGAATGCGGATAGATAAGGATGGGGAAGATGGCAGTAGCAATGCCACATGATGGGACATGCAGTCGCATCCCCGAGGTGCCCATATCCACAGGTGAGTCCCTCTCGGCGTCCCAGATATGCCGATGGATATGTGACTCACCTCCTTGCCTCAGCTTCTTCCACCTCATCCCCGTCGATGATGGTCTGCTGTTCAACCTCCATCTGTCCTTTGTGGCTGACAGGATCAAGACCGCAGACAGCATTATCGAAGGAGTTCCTACTCCCCCCCTTCCTCACCCCTCTCGCTCCCCTCCTCCTTGCTCTCCCTCTCTCCTCACTCCCCCACTCCCTTCTCTCCCTCCTCCATACTCCCTCCGCTCCCTCCCTCTCTCCTCTCTCCCGCTTCCTCTCTCTCCCTCCCTCTTTTCCCCCTGAATATTCCCCTACGCAAGTGTTGGGTGTATTTTCATTGAGCTACTCCCTCAAGCTTTTTGTGAAATCATACTAAACTTCCCGGTCTCCACCAACCTTGAAGTTTGATTGCATGGCGTATGGTGTTTTAATAACTGGTGGTGAGAGTAGTTTTGATTACATGCGGTGAAGGTTTATATAACGTGTGTGTTTTAATAACATGTGTGTGTTTGTCCCATTTAAACCCATGCTATCTACCTGGCAAGGCCTGCCTGCATGCATGCTCGTACATGCAGCGAACTTACACTCCTCCGGTCGGCTCACTCTGAATTTGATTCATAAATGCTGCAGTCCCTCAACAGAGGGGGGGTGGGTGGGAAACAGGGAGAGGGGGGAGAGAAGGGAGGGGGAAAGTGGGGAGGGGAGAGGAGAGGGGCGGGATTCCGGCAGCTGTGATGGCCAGTTTAACGTCCATCCGAGAGACGGCACACGCAGTGATGAATCACCCTGCCTGTGAAACACCAGGATGACAGTTTATAGCTGGGCCAGGATTCAAACCCAACTTAGACAGCTTAGAGTGAGCATGTGTGCCTCTCGGCTTTCCTGCTGTGATGCGGTGATGTGATGTGATGGTTACATTGCTTTGTAACTGAAAACTTTTTTTGCTCATTGCAATCATTTAATTTATTTTGCCTTCTTCACACCGGAGATGTCTACACGGAGAACCATGCCATGGTATCGCCATGGAAGCTTGTCGAGATTGACGCTTAAAGCAAGCACTCTAACAATACTGTTGAAGAAACTTTTAAAAACGAAACGTTAAATTTTTCATATGTATTTATCAATGCCAAAGTGATGGGTCATATAATGAAAGGAGATCGTACAAAAAGGGGAAATGTGGTGTAAAATAAAATTGCACATTTTCAGTGAGCTCCCCCTACTATCAGACACACCACAGAACAACATGGGGCCAATGAAGATGAGTAGCCCCTGAACTTTGTTCAAGTCCATCAATTTACAGTATTCAGTGACTGCAGATATTGTAGAGCGCTCACCAAGTGGCTTAGGCACTCAAGGAAGCACTGCAATGAAACGGTTGATAAGGAACGGCTGGCTTGGCAAGTGATTAGCAATTGTCGATCCGTCATCATAAGCACCTCCTGGAGATGTCTAAAATGTCAAACTATATCTGAATTGGACAAATGAACACTTTTTTCAGCAGGCAAAACTGCTGCCAAGTTCAATTACAGAGATTACATTTTGTACTTTGGCTTAGTTTAACAGATTCTAGAGCTTATGGCATGTGCAGAAATGAAATAAAGCCACGAATGCTGGCGTCTCCTGGCGTTTATAAGCATTGTAATGTATCCAGCGATTTGTTGGTATGATGATCAGTCATTCGATGATATGAGTGAGGAAAGTTAAAAAAAAAAAACTTTGGCGTTAAGAAGTCTTTGCGGCCTGTTTCAAGCCAAGGCATTGTTGAGCAGGCCAAACAATGGTGGCTTTAGACTTTTGCAAGCTGACAGAGGGCTGACCAAGATGGTGCCATCTTGGGAAGGCTTATTTTGTTTTTTCTTGATGCGCACCACCTAAATTATCTTCGAAAGGGGTGTTTGAATTCACCCAAACACCCAATTTTTATTCATTCACCACCTTGGAGTTCCCTTAGCACTGTATGCAAGCAAAGTTTGGGGCTGTTAGGTTTACTGGTTTTGGATTTATGGAGAAGACTGACTAACGGACGGACTGATGGACGGAAACACTGTCATTTATATGTATATATATATATAGTATATAGTGAGGGCACGCCCCTTTTCGAGAAGCTTCTCGAAGGGAGGCGGAACCGAAAACGGGGAGGAGCGAAGGAAAATTATAGCTCGTTCTTAACAACGTTTTGTGATGTGACTCCTTTTATAATCCACCTCACCTCGACATCGATACAAATATAAAAAAAACAAGGGTATCCAATCCGAACACGAGCTGCCTATTTATTTTGAAAGGCACAATTACAAGCGAGAGCTAGCCAGCAAATGTCTCTGATAAGGACAACACGTTACTCAAAGGGGATTATAATAATATATATATATATATATAAATATATATACATAAAGCCGGTAGGCGGCGACGATGGGCGTCGCCGGAGCAGGAGGTAAATATTCCATACATCACAAAACACCGCGAATATATTGATAGAACATCACCTGTAGATCATCGTGCCAAAAATTTATCATAACCTACGTGGCCGATAATGGCTTTCGAGGAATTGATTTATAGACTGGTGAACGCGTACCGATTTTTTTTTAAGGTTTTCGGTTGTTGCTAGGGATCCAAAGCGTCCCCTAGCAACCATCACAATTTCCCAAAGCACTAGCGGCAAAGATTTGGTCATACCAAGGTCATACACCCGAAGTATTTGCGTCAAAAATCCGCCCACGTTACTTACCAATTATGCTGATTGACAACGAAACAAACATCAAACAGAGAATTTACTGACAATAAGGGTCACCTATTCGGCGACCCAATTATATTATACATTATACATACATATACATACACATTTGCACCTATGGTCTAGTAGGCTCGTGGAAGAGCAAGGGACACAGAACAGCACGAAGCCATAACATAACAAAGGCAACAGCAGCGAGAAAGGGACATTGAATAAATGGATATTATACACAAAGGTTTTTGAGGACGTGCGATCCAGTGAGTGGCTTTTTAAACAGGTGCACGAGAAAATAATCAAGGCTTTGGATGGGGATGACCTGAGATGGACGAGATGGTGTGTAGCAACAGTTTGTCTTGCCAAAGACCGTGAGAACGAGAAGAAATGAGATGAAGATTTTTGAAAGACTGTTTCCCACATGAGTGGGTAAAAGAGAGAATTTTACACGAGTGGAGTTGACGTAGTTGTTCTTGTTTCGGCAGTTACAATTCGGAGGGGGTTGCTGGGGCCACGTGCGGTTCTGCAGATACTTAGGGACAAAGCACGGCGGACGCGAGGGCAGGAGGGTGCAAGACCAGAAAGAGGCTAAAAGAAACAAAGAGACCACATGTTCTTTGCAAATGGAAGAAAATCCAATTTGTTGCTGAATCTAATTGTCAAGAATAAAAAAATTAGACTATAAAATTCAGAGAAAACTTATGCTCGTCCGAGCTTTACTATCTCTCTTCCAAGCCCACTACAATACTCCTTAGAAGGATAGTCATTAATTTGTTCAAGCAGTTCTCGACTTCTTTGATACCAAAGGGGCTTCCCGCGGCATGATGTAACACTCTGACATGTTAAACCTGTGAATCTAACACTGTGGGTAAAGAAAAACAGATTCATTCAAAAGCACCTCCAGAAAGCACTTCAAATATTATTTGCTAAGGACAAACAATGCTTCACAAAAGCCAGAAGGCAGACTATTTTTAAATATCTTCTCAAATTAACTGGCAATCATGATTGAAAAAAAAATGTTCCAGAACAGCAAGGACAGGGCATAGCGTCCTGTTAAATTTTCCATCCGGATTTGTGACAATGTCAAGAAAAGTAGATGCATTAAGCAAAAAATAACATTCCGAATCGAGGTGGAGGACCTAAAGGATCGTTTGCGAGATGCAAACAGCAGTACGAAGCCCCTTGGTTGTGGTCGAAAACAACACCACCACCCTCTACAAGGGACTGCAGTTTTGATCTTTTGGTTGCAATTCATTGGTGTCAGAAGTACTATATATAAATCATATCTGCATCTGATGACCTTCAGAACACAACTAATTTTGTGGAACACAGGGGTTTGGAGGCGGTTCCGGGATTGAATACTCGATGGAATGATTCAGATGGCTATTGAAATAAAGCATGGTCATTTTGAGTTAATTTAGATCAGATCTCCAGATATGTGTGTCTTCTCTGTGTTGCCTGTCTCTCCTGTCAGTCTCTCTCTGTCTGCTCCCCCCCCCCCCACACACACACTCTAGAGTTCTAGACAGAGCATCGGTGCTGCTTGAATACGCGTCTATTGCGCATTGGTTCTGCTGGGCTGGTTGCCATTTACCTTTCCCAGCAATCTGTAAGCAGAATTTGAAATTTGTTCAGGGTGCGACGATATAACTTGCCTAATCTTCCGCCAAGATCCGTGTGATATTTTATAATCCATCAAAGATCAGTGCTGCGTGGACGGATCCTGACATACCTTCAAGCTTAACGACCTTCCGTTGGGCGGCACACACATTGATGCACGCCCTGCATGTGAAATACCAGATGACAGCTTACAGTAGATGATTTCTATAACTGTAATGAGCTTTCCAAGGGCTAACAGTAATGGCTTAGAGGTATCCCACACTCGCCTCTAAATTGTTCTGGCGACAGTATGGCCTTTGCAGGTATGCACATCGCTTTAAACTGTCTGGTCTGGCACGGTTCGATCCGAATTTGCTATAAAAACTGTCATCCTGGTGTTTCACAGGCAGGGCGATTTCATCAATGTGCTCGTGCTGTCCCTCAGATGCGACATTAAATGGGTGTCCTGCATGTGCCAGCATTCGCTTGGTGGATGTTAAAGATCCATTGCTTATGGAAAGAGTAGGTTGGTGGAGCTATCACTGGCCAACCATGGCCAAATTCCTGCCCTAACTTATCAATGTCACGTTTAGCCAGCTGTTCGTGCTGAAAGACTTGGTAAACTTCCCCTTGCGGACCCCAAAAGAAAGGTGGATAATGGTGTCTGTTGAGAGAGAGATGAGACATTGAAGCTTTTCCATAATTCTTATCCTTGAAAACCAAGTCATTTTGAACCATCGAGACCAAATCTGAGTAAGCTATAACAGTACATTGTAAAATGAAAACTTAGCCATCAAAACTTTGCTAAACTGCGGCAGTTCCCCACAATTACAATAAATTAACTTTTAAAATAGCGTGTGCAAGATTATGACCCTTCCGAGCAGGAAAGTTTGCATGGAATTTGCCTTTGTAAAGTTACTAATGAGAAATTATTGCTGCATTGAAGCTTTCAAGAAGGAAAGTGGAAAGGTTTTACAATTTGAATATTCAGTTATTAATTAGAATAATCATTCTAATGCTTTTACAGGAAAATAGAAAAAAAAAATACTTTTCTTTTTAAATGCGTGTATATTGCCATGCCCATTTATGTAATGCAAATTGCACTCAAAGCCATTTAATTTCCTCGAGTTAATGAGATTAAATTATTAGAATTTCACTGAAATGCGTTTTTTGGCAAGCAGCACAGCTTTCACTATACCTCCCCATACCACAACTAACGTCTCACTGTGAAAAGGTCACAGGAGTCCATGACGCAACAATAGGTGCGATGATCACAAGGTGATGGTTCATTCTGTCAGCTGCAGAGGAACGAACTAAATCGGATGAGGTTGAAATGAAGGGATAGGCCCCAAGAGGACTTTGGGCCTTCAAGGTTGCACTTAAAGCTGTTGTTCAGGAAACGACATTACGGGTAAGTAGGCAATTTGAATTTGCTAACTTACCTACATATCAATCAGGGAGAACGAGCAGAAAACTATTGGGCGTCTTCAGAAGTGGCCTTTATGGTGCCTTTGATCTCCAGCCAATAAACAAAGAAGGCTTTGAGGCTCAAGCTACAAGTGCATTTGGGCCTTCAGGTTGTGGCTTTCCAACTCATTCCGCAGTAAATGGCATGCTGGCTCGTATGAGCAATTTCTAAACTTACCAACTTCCTACAATGTTCAAATCAGATGCAGGGAAAGCAGAAAATCTATGGGAAAAACTGCCACCTTTGTATTCCGACCTACTATACTGTACAAACAACTCTCAGCATAGACCTCTTTTTATCTTTGAAAGGTTTGGCAGTTCCAGTCACAATCACCTGGATAAATCATTACATTTCTGTTATTAGGGTGGTGGGCTTTGGATCCGATGCTCCTGATCAAATCCTGCTTGCTGTTGCAATAATACCAGGTGAGGTGACTCAGCCTGTCATCCTTGTGAGGTTGGCAAAATGAGTGCCAGCTTGCTGGTATCCTGTGTCGGCAGTGCGCGACGCCGTCCAGGATTGTGCCCAATAACCCAGGAGACTGTTTCGCGCCAGCACGAATGCGATGCACAGAGTATGGTCTAGTGGTATGGATGATGGATAGTGAGATAAATTATGATTCATGCTTTCATTGGTCCTTGCATATCACTTTTAACTCAGAACTAAAAACTACAACACTCTACATTATGTTTCAAGCCGCAGTCAAATCCTTTGTTGAGGACTGCTAAATCAGGGGTCTTGGCCAAGGGGATACACTGGGGTCGTTTTCCATGTCCTTCCAAATGTAGTAGTTGGGAGCAGAATTTAATTTGCCAGGGCAGAGCGACAGTCATTTACACATCTGCTAAAGCCATTGTGAAAAAATGTTTCAAATGTCCACAGCAGTCAACCAATAATGGGTCTTTGGCTTCACGTCCATCCAAGCGACAACACAATCAATTGATGCCTGTGTGAAGCACAATCTGGACGGGATGTCTGGTAGGCGTTGCGAATAAAACAGACTAAACAGTTTAGAGGCAAGGTCATTCTCTGTTTCTACCTCTCGTTCTCCAAGCTGTTCGGAAAAAAAAAACAAATTCGAGAGAAGCAAATGCAATGGGAGCCAGCAGTGCGGCAGAAGGAGAGCAGCAAAAGAGCAACAAGCTCGCGAGCCACAACCGATGTTTCTTTCACAGCGCGGAATGAAATCTAAGGGCTTTTTAACTAGACCCGACAGTCAACGCATGCACCGGCAAGCTGCGTTAAGCAGCAGCTCAACAATGTAGCAGACGCTGCTTGTGAGTGAGTGCTTCGCATGGTTCTGAATAATGAAAGAGCTTTCCGCAATGTCTGCGGCGGCCTCCGCGCACCCCGAGCGACCGGACTGTTTCGCACTCAAGGGCCCCGCCCATATGCTCTGCAATGTAGCGCTTTTCAAAGAAAGGCAAATGCCAGAAGCTCACAGACGGTGTCTATTGTTACCACTTAAATGGCCACCATTCTTGAATTGTGATGAACTCCAAGAACACTAATCAGAGCCCACACGTTTTCCCTTCAATGTTGAAGGATTTCACATTCTTTTGCCAGCACCTTTATCCAACATCCTTTGTAGTCCATAAGGCCATCTGCAGAAGAAGGAGAAGAGAAAGGAAGGTAATAAATTGCCGATGCACAAACGCCTGCGAATGCCACTCAATCCCACAATGGCGGAGAAAAATTGCATGGTTCTCCAACATGTGCCATTTTCGTTTACACTTGTGCCAATGATTTGGAGCATGTCCTAGTCGTGCTCACAATCGATGTATGTACAGTGCGTAAACCCCTAAAATACATCACAGACCGTCCCAGCAATATTCAATGTCCACACTCGGATAGCAACACGTCATCACTGAGCAATCCGCCATGTTGTGGACAGTGGCAGGTGCAAATCGCCAGGCACGGTCGACTGCAGATCTCGGACAATTTCCCAAGACACCGGCACATAAACCCCTCTCTACGTAGTTGGCTATATGCGTATTAATTTTAGGAAAACAAAAAATAGCCAGAGTTTCAGCACGTTGGGGGAAAAATGCCTTCAAACCGTTGGCAGTTGGCCCGGAAGCAGTTACGAAAGCCCCTTACAGTCGCAGCTCTGAACCAAGACAGCCTGCATTAATCCGTCATTATGCAGCCTCGGCTCCCTAGGCAAGAGAGGCAAGAGGCAAGTGATGTCTGCATGACTGCAGGCTAATACCCTGAAAAAGCCGCCTATATTTTCCCTGTGTTAGACGCAGGTCCTCATCTCGCCACTTAAATTTAAAAAACAGCAGCATAAAGAGGTTTCTTCCTCGTTTCATTTATCAGCTGAAGCGATTCCACCGCGTTACCCAAGTGCTCATCAAAATGAGACACTCTTCAATTTTTACCCTCTTAGGAGAACTAGGCTATCCTATTTGATCGCTTTCTTCTTTTTTTAACCTGGAATTTCGCGAAACTTGGGAAATGAGGCCTCGACGCCATCAGCTTTTCGGACATCTTCGCGGAAAAAAACTACCTCGTCGAAGAGCTGAAAAGCACATGTAATGGTATAATGACTTTCTTTGATCTCTTGTGTGTGCAGACAACATTCCAAAATTTGCTTGCGGGTAAGAGGCATCGGCACGTGAGCAAGTTTCAGGCCTTGATTCGTGTCCATGCAGACATTTCTTACAGCCATCCCCCTCCAGTCGGCGGAATGCTTAACCATTAATCCTCCTTTAACTCTCCTGCCACTACTCCCCCAACTCCATCCAGAACTTCCCTTATCATTGGACTTTTGTTATTTTCACGCAGTGACATTTCTTCCTTTCGTCTCTTTAGAGAACGACCATATTACAATATGCAGGCCCAAAAATCTCGTTGGACCAATTTGATGAGGACACACGAAATAGAAAACATTATTTTCTACCACTGGCGCACTTTGTAACTCTCGCAACACAAATATTGTGACTTCACCAGACTCACACAGTTATCAGCAAGTACCGCAAGTTGCTTTCTCCGATTATGTTACCCCTGAGGTTGCCAACTTATTCCAAATACGCAACAATTCCTGGGATCTGTTGCGTGTTGTGGTGTTAAAAGGAGAGAGTAATGCAATTTTTATTAATGTATTATTTTACCTCTCCTATCATCTGTTCGAGATTCCCTGAAGGAATTCTTACGCGGCGAATGTTATATTATTATTTTTCAACCGTTAGCTTTTTGTTTGCCCGGTGTCATTGAAATATTATTCCTATCGGCAAATCATGGGTTTGTAGTAACTCCTATTCCCTCATAGTGAAGCCTACCATCTTGACAATTCTTTCATATCATATTATTGAAAAAAATTATTGAAATTCTTTTTGACATCCTGCCCACCTTCCCTTACTGCCCTCAACAGGAGTATCCAAAGAAACATGACCAGTTTCGTGTTCACGTATACCGGTTGCTAAGCAGCAATTTTAGTTGCTCATGAGTCACATTGGAATGAAGAGAACCATTTCATGGAAAAAAAACCACAAACTGTTTTGGGACATTTTTAAGAGCATTTTGTTTTGTCCTCATCGATATCGAACAACTAAACTGATAGTCTAACTGTCTCCATGCGAACATCGCGAAGCTTGTATGACCATCTCGTTTCAGAAACTCAGGCCCTTATCCACCAATACAGCATCATGAACAGACCAGAACACTTCGCAATCTGCCGGCCACAACGGTGACTGACATAATCAACCACATTCACGAATCAATGCCACTGCAGATTGAAACAAACTGATGGTTACGCGTGCCGCTTTGTCAAACACACAGTCTTATCCGGTCCCGTATTTCACCGCAGGTACATTTTACAAAATGGATGGGAGTTGCATAATTAAAAACACCACCCAACAAGAATAGTATTCACTGCTCCCTGGACATGTTGGCTTTGAGCAAATATAAACTATTTCCTATTGACAATAGAAAAATGGGAACTCCTATCTATTTCGAAATCGACTTACCTTGTATCATTAAACTTTTCTCCTCCCTTCTCACAAATTAAAAGCCATTCAGTTACTGAACACCCTCACCCAGCGCTGAAATGATTGGACTGATCTTCCCTCCTCTCAATCTGACTTGTCACCCAAGCACAGCGGACTTCCCTCATGTTTAAAGTAGGAAGGGAGACGGCGGAGGGACACAAAAACACCATATTAATCATGGATGCTTGACATTCCATAGATTTGCGTAACAGCCGTCATATTTGGGGTTCGCGTTAGGGTACTTGGAGAGGGAACCACAGATAGTGGCTGCCGTCATGGACTTCCAGCAAACGGTTGGGCACTTATGGACTACGAATGGCAAACCCATTGCCTTCTTTCAATTCACGATTTTTCAATTTCATCACCTTGGTATTTAAATGGGAATGATAAGACTGAGGCAATGTCTCACCTTCTGCAGTGGCTTCTGCACCTTTTTGATGATCAGCCAATTATTATCACGACTCACGAGACCATTAACTAACTACCCCCCATTTTTAAGTCACTTCATCTGTATTTTTTAGTCACAATCATGATATTAAAAAGATTTTTCCACGGACAACAGTCATGGTTATTATGTGCTGGGCCGATGGATTAAATACACACCTATCTGACATAGTGAGTAAATCGCAAATGTAAACTATCAACCATCAATTTCAAGTTTAACATGTATCAAGGTGATGAGCTGTCTATTGGGTCGATTACGCATGCAAACTTTTATGTAGTTTTTAATGATCAGGCCGACTGAACTCGGCTAGAAAGACAACCGACAACAAGCAAAGGACGCTTGCGTTAGTACTAAATCCGTGAGAACCCACCTGGATGAAACGAAATTGGCCATTCAACACCAATATAAATTATACTTCTATTAAATTTAATAACGGAGGTGTTCCAATTCTTCACTTTGTGCTACTCATTATTATCAATAAATAGGCAATTCAGCAAGTTTAGGACATACACACTAGCCGAGTGACGGGAGGCGGGGGGGGCCAGACCACATATAGCACCTTCATCAGATGAAGCACCTCACCTTCCAATGATCCATGTTCGGCTTTAGGTTGTGTGAAAGTTTTTTGATGGCTTACTTTGCAAATTTGTCGTCCAGCTACACTATTGGCCACTGCTCCCGCTTTTACCAGAGCAATTTTCATGCCACGCCATGCCATCTGTGTTCAGGCCTGCACTTCACCATGCAACCACCCTTGCACAGCAGGTTCCCACAGCAAAAAGCAAAGCAGACATCGCGGTTCAGCCCTGAAAGATTAAAAAAGCACTCAATGAGGTGTGTGTGTCCATAATTGAAACCGTGAAAATAAAAACCGCGTATTGCGAAACACAAAACAACCACTCCCTACCAAGCAACATCACAGACTGTCAAACCATTATGCGACATAGAAGTCTGGAACACAAAAACACGACATAAATCAAATTAATAAGTTAAGCGCTTTCTCACGAAATAATGTAGGAACCACGAACGGAAAGGTGCCAGGACCACCAGCTTTCCTGCACGAGATCCAAACAACAGGATGCGATCTGCAATACACCATCCTTGTCTGTGATGCCATGAGACAGGATAGAGAAATTAAAAATGGATTGACACCTGCTGCCGTGTTTCCATTTGAACCTCCAGCCCATTGATGCAAGGAACCCCGGTCAAATACAATAAAACCACATGTAACTTGTCCATCGTTTACCTAAGATGTCCGTCTGCTAATAATTCAAGAAACACAGAGGTGGCCCAAAATGTATTTTCATGCAACTGCAGTGCATTCACTGTTCAAGCTTCCTCCTTCAGCCTCAGATCAACGATCACACACCACCAACACATCTAATCATAATCTAATCACCTATATAAAGAGGATGTCGTTACATCTATTTACTGCACTTACAGCTTGTAGTACGGCATTTTTAGCAGAACCATATTTGAGTCAACCTCACAAATTGCAAAAAAAGCAAACTACAAAAGCATTTTTGATTCCTGGAATATGTCACTCAGTGACAGAAAAAATAAAGTTCCTAAGGGATCCTACCGGGGGCGCGGAAAGTCCTGAAATCATGGAACTCCAATCATGGCCGCCACCCGGCCTCGGGAAAATTGTAAAGATTGATATTTAATATCGCTAAAATATAGTTTTGTCTGCATTCTAATTGTTTATCTAGTTCTATGGTCCAGTACTAATTGCAATATACAAGAATAAATTATTTCTTAAAAAAGTGACAATTGTATTTGACGGGTACAAATAACAAAATTATAGCTTTTTGTCCAAAAAGTCAATTTTTGTCCCGAAAATTTTTTTTTACCTGATTACTGATTTTGGCTCCTGGAACAAAAAAAAAAGAAACGTTGAAGGACACAAAGATGAAATCAAGTCTATAGGCAAATACAATAATTAATTATTAAATAATATGAACATGACCAAAATTTCACCAATCTCACTCGCGGCAATCACATCTGCCTGACCGCAAGGTATTCGAAATGAAAATAAATTCGCTATAAACTCAGAAACTAAACATACCATTATAAAACTTACTATACATGTTGAGAAAATCAAGGCCCGTATTAAAGTTAGAACTCGATAAATGTCAACTCATCATCCTCATCATTGTCACCATGGAAAGTGTTTGTAGCAGCCAGAAGCCCCTGCAGTTTCACACAAGCTGGAGGTGCACTCAATGTATGTGCTATTCTTGCATGTATGCTATCTCATGGTGACTACATTCAGCTAGCAGGTTGCCCCACCTAAATGACACTTAACATCTTTCAGGAGGCTGGAGCTATGATGTCATGACAGATGGCACCAAAACCCTCAGTCACACTTTCTGCCAACCCCAGTTCTGCTGGAAGAAGTAATGCAAGTCTGACGTCTGAACGAATCAATAGACCACCCTCAGAGCCATGCCGAGTCATGCAAAGCACATATTCTTCTAGAAACTTCAGCGCTTCTAGAGGTTCAGCATAAATATGGACATCCTAGACATTACTACGCAATAATAAAAACAATCCGAGGACAGACCACTGGAACTGGGCACTACATCTGCAGGCCATCCAGGAAATGCTGCCTACCTGGAAGCCTCGTGGCCACAACTTCTTTCTTCTTCTTCTATCTTTCGGCTGCCTCCACAACAATTAGTTAGGAGTCCCACAGCCGGATTCAACCGTCTCCATTTCGCTCTATCTCCACATCTTCCATTGCACACTCCAACACGCGCATGTCACCCTCACCACATCATGAACCTCTTCTTGGCCTCCTCTTCTCCTCCTGCCTGGCGGCTCCATCTTCAGCATCCTTCTCCCGATATACTCCGCTTCCTCCTGTGCACATGTCCAAACCATCTTAATCTCGCCTCTCTACTTTGTCTCCAAAACCTCCTACCTGCCGCAGTCCTCTAATATACTCATCCTTATCCAATCCCATCCTCGTCACTCCCAACGAGAATCGCAGCATCTTTAACTCTGGCACCTCCAGCTCCGCCTCCTGTCTTTTGTTAGCGCCACCGCCTCAGAAAGCCTCGGGCCACAACCTGTATGCCAAATCTGGAGGTGTATCTGCAGCAGATGGTCCAACCTCAAAACTCAACATCCAATGTCCAAACAACGTTTTGATGAGGGGTTCCATGTGGTTCGATGAAGTGATCGCCTGTGGGCAGGTCTTTCATCTGACTGATCATCAAAACAAGTTCTGATGAGAAGGTTGAAGACCAGCGGGGGCTCACACGAGGGCGAGGAATGACAGAGCAACAAACGCTGGTAATGGCTACTATCAATGCCTGCCTGTGCAGAAATAAACAGGCAATGCAGGAGCTCACAGGTGTGCAACTACAACACTGGAGAGCAGAAGAAAGGACATGACAAGCAAGACAATCTCTGACTCGAAGGACACACTATCAGCTCTTCAGTATTTACAGGAACGGAATCTGTTCAGTAGTGATCACGTCTAGGAACATTGCCACTGCGGAGTTCATGCACACCCCACGTCAACGTCGATACAGCACATGCTGTAGGAGCCAAAATATTGAAATCTATGGATGGGGAAAACACCTACCGAGTACACCATTTAAGAGGAAAGACAAGTTGTCACCCTCGCATGAAGTCATCTGTCAAGATTGATGAGAGAGCAAGTCCAGGTGACCCACACTCCTCTTCCAGAGACTGATCACTGTGCCCACAGAAGCAAAGAACTGGAGTCGCGCCTTCAAATATGAACTGTGCAGCTATCACCAGCCCTCTTTGAATTCCTCTCTTCAGCTCCGAGAAGCATACAAGCCAGTCTTGCTGATGCCATCTGGATCTTCTGGATCCGATGTCCCAGCCGATATCCCCAATGATGGGCAACAGTATGTTTTGGATGGCGGGCACTTGTTCAACGCCATTCCATGGTCTCAGTGATCTACATTACAGAGACATATGCCACCAGTACACTGATTATGTAACGAAGAAGTACGGAGAAGATGCCATATTCGTGTTGATGGTTATGAGAGTGCCAACACGAAAGACATGACACACCAGAGATGTCTAAAGGGAATGCTGGCACTACTGTGACATTTACAGCTACATGTCTCACAATGAAGGAAAGGAACAGTTTCTTGCCAATAGGCAAATAAACAGCAATTCATTTTATGATTGAGTATGACCCAGGGATGCTGATCTCCTGATTGTACTGAAGGCCGTGCAGTCTGCTACTGTCACCAACACTGTGTTTATGATGACACAGACCTCCTCGTTCCCTATCGCTACCATGCAAGCTTAGAAATCCCATGACCTCTTCTTTGTCCCGAGCCAAAGAAGAACACGAAGAAGACTCGCATCTAGAACATCAAGGCTACAAAAAAATGATGGTACAGACAATATGCAAGTACATACTGTTTCTACATGCAGTTCTTGGTGCGAACGACATCTCGTCTTCATTGGATTGGAAAGGAGCTTCCCCTCAAAAGTATCAAAGCAAACAACACATTCCGTGAGCAGGCCAAGGTTTTTGATACATATGTACGAATTCTGCACGCCTGGCGTGCCGATCGGCCCACGTAACCTCTAATCGTGACCGCGTCGCCCACCCGGTCGGACAATTCAGTCGTGACCCTCCTTGGAACTACCGCCATGGAGCCAGTCACGCGGTGGGGGTTTAACCTCACCACAACCCAGTCCGCATTCTACCCGCGACGAAATAGGGTGAATCGCCGAATGTCGATATCACTAAATACCCGCGCGGGTAACCTACCGAGGGTTGCACCACGCCGCAGTCGGCTTAGGACACGAACCGCTTAAGCGGTTCGTTCCGTTGCTACAGGGATAACCGAGCGGTGTATCGCCGACCTCGACGGTTCAGTGATTCTTCTTTACTCGGTTGTTCAAAAACCCACTACTCATTCCACGATGCAAGATGGCACTTTCAAAGGGAAATAGGACACGACGAACGGGATACATTCAAAACAAAGCACATTGATTTATACAGCACGTATGTACAGCCAAGGCAGTCATGCAATATACAGAAAAAAGCATGGAAACAAAAGCAATACCACCGAATATGCTTATAGTGTACAGTCACTTAAACAGGTTCTACTTCGGACACGGTGCCACATCATTCACACAGAACAAAAGAAATGACCCCCTCATAGGCAAGGGGGTAGACGGGGTCGTAAACCTTTATGGCCGTGGGCCGTGGATGACCGAATGGGCCCACGAGACCGACGCTGGTTACCTGCACCCTCGTGGTGCGACGGTCGGCGAGCCTCTCTCCGGCAACTCTCTCTCGTGTGCGCAGGCTTGCGCGCCCGAGCTGGCAAAGCGGCGCTCCCGTCCGTGTCCCAAAAAAGAAGAAGCCCGAGCTCACGAACTAGCTGCTCGAAGGAGAAGAAACCACCACGAACTGAACTGAACACGAGCTGCGAGCTCAACGAGCAGCCACCACGAACTGAACTGAACACGAGCTGCGAGCTCGACGAGCAGCCACCACGAACTGAATGAACACGAGCTGCCCGAACCGCAGAGAAGAGAGCTCGACCGCAACCACCAAGAGAGGAGAGAGAGCCCCGCGTGCGGTCCGCCTTATATAGCCGGGGCTCCGCCCTTCGCTCCTCCCCGTTTTTGGCTCCGCCTCCCTTCGAGAAGCTTCTCGAAAAAGGGCGTCCCTCAGTCCGACCGCCTCACGCCCCCGTGTCCACCAATCGCGGTGCGAGCTCCTCGCCGCTTCTCTCTGCCAGCCTTGGCGGCGCAAAAATGGCGGGAAAAAACTCTCGCGTCATCCCAGTTCTTTCACTGGGCCTTCGCTCGACGTTCGGACGTTTTTGCGGTGGAAAGGGTCGTAGCGTGCTCTGTCGGGCCAAAATAACGAATAGCGAAAGAAAAACGGCTATCTCAAAGGTCGCAGCCCGCGTGAACACGAAAGAATATCCTTTAAACAACGGTGGGGACCTATCTGCACATAATTATAGCGTCATAAACTGAGCTGGGACCTTTTATGGTGTATTGCAAATTTCCACAGCCGTAGCACTACCCCCTCCCCTTTTTACAGACTCGTCCGCAGTCGTCGAATTTCGTGTGCCATCATGTGTAAGTTCTCCCCTAGTACGATTTACCTGCGATCCCTGAGTGCGACATTCAGTGTATTCGTGTCCCCAAAATAAATAACCTACGCGGCTGAGTAACTTAACTAAACAAACCCACTCATACAGACGACTTAAATAAATTGCCAGCGCTAAGACTCACATGCCGGGGGCGCAAAACACATTTACATTGTACACCTTAACAACTTATAAATTTACACTAAACCATGGCCCAGGATCTATGGACTCTGCGGGAAGAAACAACAGTCACAAGCAGGGGCCAGGCTGCTAAACGCAGTCCAAGGCCTCCCCCTTTTTAAATGAACGCAGTGAACTGGACAAACGTTGCAACAGGCTCCAGGTGCAGTCCCGTGCTTGCAGCTGCCAACAGGGCAGCCTTGCAGGCTTGCGCGACGATCCCGGCGCACATTGGTCAATGAACAGAGGGGGGGGATGCCAAAAACAGAACGGGGGCTGGTGGGCATGGATCATGGCAAAGGTGGGGCAGGCAAGGCATGGCATGACAAGGCGCTGTAGCAAAACACAGCCGGCAATGAAGTGGCCGCGCACAGCCTTGCAGCAACACAGCCAGCAGATGAAGTGAGCCGGCACCTTTGCCTGGAAATGGAGGTTGGTGGAGGGAGTGTGGTGGTTGCTGGCCACTCGGAAGGCGGCTCGACCTACCTTACTGTCTCCCTCCCAACCTATCGCCTTTGCCTGTCTCTGTCCATAACCACTCCCTAATTTGATCAAAAACCAATTAGCCCCAACTTATTTTTTTTTTTTATTTGTATTTTTACTTCCCCCACTATTAACTCGTCCAACCCCCTTTAATCGTCCTGTTCGGCTAACCTATCCTGTCCTAGCCTACTCCCAACCCCTACGTTCCCTTCCTGGAGGGAATAAAAGGAGAAGCTAGCGTCTGTGTCGAGCCCAATGAAGCCTCAGAATGGCCTCCTCAGATTTCAGCGATCTTCTTTAAACCAAAAGTGCGTCCAGCGGTCCACAATGATGACGAAGGGATGGATGGTGCGGAAGGGGTACACTTCCTATCTACCCTAACTTTTATTCTTAACACCCCGGGGCTTCCAACAAGCGCCTCTCGCTTAAACTATCGGTTCTAACAACCAAGATTCCCGTCGCCTGTGTTGGTGTCCTTGCAATTTCGGCCTTGCCCTCCAGTTTCCCTCGGCCCTTGCACGGTTTCGTGGCTGGGACGCGTGCTCCCTTGGCAGGAACTACCTCTGCCGATCTCCAACGATGGCACCCCCGGCACTAACACTGCCTCCGAGCCTACCAGCTCCCTAAAACTGGGAGTGCCCTCTCTGGCGACTCCCCCTCGATGCCACGTGGCGTGTTGGTGCCCCGGGTCCCTTCCGAGGGTCGCCCTGCCCAGTTACACTGCCCCCTGGCATTTGGGCACGGGCCGCATCATGCGGGCCACCCATTGCCACTACACATCCCGGCCCCCCATGGGCCTTGCCTACCGCGGCGACTAGCCCGGTGCCGAGGGTACCCACTAAGCATATACCACCATTCGTAGCCACGCTCCCAGCCCGTCAACAGGGCTCCTGCACCCTCCAAGCGGTATCGACCTACTTTCCCACCAACAAAAACGACCTCCATTTTTGTCAATTGACTAACCCCTAACTCACTTTATACTGACCCCGGGTCCCTGGGCGGGAATCAACTCCTCCCCCAATTCACCCATCGCCACCATGCATTCACATTCACTCCATACACTCAGACCCGCTGCCTCATCACTCAAACATGTCTCACACCTCACTACTCTTCAACACACCCATCGCTGATCTCTGCATCCTTCTGACTACATCCCTAACTACCTCGTGCTCCCACGTCGTCCCTTACACTACATCACGTTCCATTTAACCTACGTAGCTAAGCTACGTCCCCTCACACACTCACAGTCTGTCACTGTCTCCGAAAATGTCATTTCCATCTCCCATCCTAAATCTCACTGCATCCCTCTACCTAATCCATTCCACGGGCCCTATGAGGACTTACCCCTGCCCCATGAAGCCGGGCTAGCTATCACTAACCCTTTCCCCTAAACTAGTTGTATCTTTGCCCGGGCAGGGGGTCTTCCACCTTTGCCCGGAATCCTGTTCACCCGAAGCAAGGCTTGCTTTTTTTTTTTTTAATGCGCCACCAGCGCGGAAACTCGCAACCTGCGCTTTCTGCGTGATGTCATGGCAGCTGTTCGCGCCTCGCGCACCTTCGTCCCTTTTCCTCGGGAAACGGTACCCATTCCGCAGGGGATTCCTCCCCTCCACGCGATTCCAACCCTACGTGCAGCCATGACGTCACCCTGCGCATCAAAAACAAGCCTCGCGTTTCGAGGGGTTCCCACACGAACAACATGCTGCTCTGCCCGTCGGAGCTTCACACACACGCCCGCGTGGAGAACCCATCCGGTCCAAATCCATATCCAGCCTACCTTTGTCCGTCCGCGGGGATCGGCTTACATCCACCGCTGGCGTTTTACGGACCGGGTTTCACTCCCGCAGGCGCGCACGTGGCGGCTCGTGCGTACCACAGCAAGGACCCGCACGCGCTGCCGTGCAAACCCGGCACGGTCCCCAAAACGTCTACGGCCGCTACTCGGCCTTGTCCTTCACCTGTCGCCGTCGTCGTCTCCATTCCCTCCACGCGCTCAAACTCCCGCGTGTCACGAGACTCCCACACCTCACCATTACACTCACTCTCGGAGATGCGGCTGCGTGCTCCCTCATGCCCACCGTCATCTCCCTCACGTACAGCACCTCACATACGCTGTCCCTCTCACACTCGGCCGTTCACGCACGCATGCCATTTCCCTCGCACACGTTGGTTCCACTCACACACGGCCTTCCACTCGCACAGGGGGTTTCACTCATAACCCGGGCCTCTGTCACACACACCCTTCACTCACGCACAGCGTGCGGGAAGCACGCATTTCGGCACCCTCGCAACCATGCACACCGCGGACAATCACACTGGAATCGTGCCACCACAAGGGTTCCCGGGCTCCATACCCCAAGCTCGGCATGCACCCGTTCGCAGCAGTCGCCCCCTCTACCTCGCTTGACACGACCAACCCACCTGGTCGCGATCAGCTTCAAGGAGCATAGCGTCTCCCTCCATCCTGAAGGAGGCTATCCAGACTGCTCGCACCGGGTCCACAAAACATTCTGCCAGCTCCCCTCATGGTCCTCCACTACCTCAATGTGTGTGTGCTCGTCCTTAACCCCGTCTTTATCGTGCCGTCTCTCCTCTATTTTTCTTACTCTCGCGTCTCTATTTGCTTTTCTGTCACCTCATGTCTATTAGTTCTCCTGGATCTTCGTCTCTGTTTCCTCCTTCGTTCCATTTAATTCATTCTCAATTCGGTCTATCTCTCCGTGTCTCTGGCAATACCTCTCTCTTCTCCATTTTATTTGTGTCTCTTTATTAGGGTGGTCCTAATTGTTCTTTCATCCGACGAGTGGTGTCGATCAAGTCTGCACCACACTAACATTACTCCTTGTGGTGATATCACACGTTCCACTCCCTGGCTCCCTTTAGTCGTTCTTTCTCTCGGAGCTTTTGAGTTGTTCGTTCTCTTTCCGGACTTTTTCGAGTTGTTCGTTATCGTTCCGGAGTTTTCCATCTCTGTGGACTCAAATTTTGCTCTCTCCTTGAGTTGATTAATTTCAAACTCATATTATTTTGTTTTCCACCCCCACCGTCTCTCATGCTCCTCATGTGTTTAATCTGATAGTTTCCTTCAATTGTCGAGCTCCTTTTGCTGTTCGTTCGTGTTCTTTCTCATCTCCTCGTACTCCAGCCTCGCCTTTTCTTTCAATTGGCAACCTCAAATTCATTGTTCTTTTGTTTTCTATCCCACTGTCTTTCTTGTCCTCATTCTGCAATCTCGTTATTTCCTTCATTGACTGATTTCTTTCTCCTGTCTCATTCCTTGTTCTTTCAGTACATCTTTCTTGTTCCTTATCTTTAATCTGGCCTTCGCTTCCAGCTGTTCGATCTGTACAGTGTGGTTCCTTAACGTTTCATTCTCCGTTCTCGTTCTTTCCTCACTCAACATCTTCAGTTCGTTTCGTAATCCCGTTTCTTTGTTTGGTGTTTCAGTAACTCAGAAGCTTTTTCTCTACCTCCTTTTCATCTCCGCACACTCCAACCCTGCTTTGGCTTCTAACGTGTTTGATTGCTCAGTGTGGTTCCTTAACGTTTCATTTCTCTGTTTCCGTTCTTTCCTCTTTCAACGTCCTCAGCTCGTCTCGTAATTCCCTCTCTTTGGTTGTGTTCCAGTAACTGAAAAGTTTTTTTTCCATTTTTCTTCTCTCTGTCTCTGTTCCTCCTTACTCATTTCATCCCTTTCTTTCTCATCTCATCCCTTTCTTGCTCATCTCCGCATACTCCAACCTTGCCTTTCCTTTAGGTGTTCCTGATATTCCTGTTCTCTTTTTCCTTCTCTTCCTTCAACCTTGCTTTTTCCTTTTGTTGTTCCTGATATTCCTGTTCTCTTTTTACCTTCTCTTCCAGGCTTTTTCTGTCCCGATTGCCTCTTCCTACCTCTTCCTTTAGTTGCTTTACTTCCAAATGTGTTCCTTTTGTTTCTTTTCGAGCTCGGTTTTCCATTCTTCTCAATTGTTTCCGAAGGCCCGCCCATGTCGCCTGCCTCGCTGCCATGACCACGTGGTTTGAAAGCGGTGACTGAAAGCACTCGCCTGATGCACAGTGTCGCGCCGTTCTTAGTGGTGGGAGAAGGGTTGGCGCTAAAAAATAAGGCGCGCCTGCTCCGGTGCTGCTCCGAGGTGGGAATCGCGCCGCCGGTTGGGGTGCGAACTCAGGGAGTTAGGGGAGGACAGCATTCCGGGGCGCGGCAAGAAGTTGCCAATGCTCGGGAGACAGACCAAGTATATGGAGTTGAGAAAGCTCCCCGCATTAATCAGGGAGTAGTATAAACGATGTATAACAACCAAGACAGCCGGATGCCACAGGGGGCACCATGGCATCCAACACCTTATTCTGTAAGACACATATCTTTAAGGTACCTCCCGAGAGGGTCTAGCCCGAAAGTTCTGCCTACTATGAAAATATAAGAACCAAATTTAATTTTCTCGAATGACCCCATCGAATAAATTTTGTAATCCTTAACTCTGATCTGTTGCAAATTTAGACTAGGCATAATCAGGAATCCCGGAGTGACCCGGTTGAGCTTCGCTACATATCCTTCGCTCATCCTGCGATTCCCGGACCGCCTCTACACTTATCGCCGAAACGGACCGCCGCTGGATTCGAATAGTGCGTCCAAACATCAAATTAGTTCCGCGGTACTTACTCAGGTGTTACGACAATTCTGGCCCCGGTCCTGGCGTGGCCGCACCCAGTCATCCCAGGGACCTAACGAATCATCTTTAATCGTATAAGTATTTCCTGTCCACCATGAATTGACAAAGGAAAACCATGCAAGTCCTTGAGCTAGGCAGGCGCGTCGCCCACCGGAGTCGGACATTCAGTCGTGACCCTCTTTGGAACTACCGCCGGATGGAGCCAGTCACGCGGTGGGGAGGTGGTGTTGTGTTCGACCACAACCAAAGGTGCCGTATGCTTTTGCATCTCCAAACATCCTTTAGTATCCTCCACTCGATTCGGATGTTATTTTTTGGCTAATGCATCTACTTTTCTTGCACTGTCACAATTACCGGATGAAAAATTTAAACAGGACGCCTAATGCTGTCCTCCTGTTCTTGGAACATTTTTTTTTTCACATCAGGTGATTGCCAGTTATTTGAGAAAAGATATTTAAAATAGTCTGGCCTTCTGGCTTGTGGAGCATTGTTTGTCTTACAATATATTTGAAGTGCTTTCTGGAGGTGCTTTTGGTGGCTTTTGAATGACATCTGTGTTCTTTACCCACAGTGAGATCACAGTTTAACATGTCCAGAGTGTTACATCATGCGGGAAGCCCCTTTGCGTATACAAAGAAGTCGAGGAAAATCTTGAAAAATTAAATGACTATCCTTCTAAGGAGTATTGATGTGGCTTGGAAGAGAGATAGTACAGCTCGGACGCATAGTTTTCCTCTGAGGGGTATTTATTACGCTCTAAATTTTTATTCTTGACAATTAGATTCAGCAACAATTGTACTTCCCATTTGCAAGAACATGGGTGGTCTCTTTGTTTTCTTCTGCCTCATTTCTGGTCTTGCACCCCTGCCTCTCCGTGCCCTTTTCCCCAAGTATCTGCAGAACGCACGTGGGCCACCAGCAACCCCCTTCCGAATGAAACTGCCGAAACAAGAACCACTACTCACCTCCACTCGTTTATTCCTCTCTTTCACTGTGAACCCATCTTTTCAAATCTTCAATCTAATTCTTCTCTCCCGGGTCTTCAGACAACTGTTCACCACCATCTCAGGTCATCCCCCATCCAAAGCCATGATATTTTCTCACCTGTTAAACCACTCGCACTCCTCCAAAACCTTTGTGTATATATCCATCTTATTCAACCCTTTCTCCGCTGTTGCCTTTGTTATGTTATGCTTCGTCTTTCTGTGTCCTTGCTCTTCACGAGCCTACTAGACATGTGCAAATGTGATAGATATTATGTATATGATATATATATATTGGGTTCGCCGAAATAGGTGACCTTATTGTCAGTTAATTCTCTGTTGGATGTTTGTTCGTTTGTCATCAGCATAATTGGTAGGAACGTGGGCGGATTTTGACCAAACTCGGGTGATATGACCTGGTTATGAACCAAATCTTATGACCTAGTGCTTTGGAAATTGTGATGGTTCTGGCGCTTTGGATCCCTAAGCAACAACCGAAAAACCTTAAAATCGTACCGTTCACACAAAATCAAATTCCGAAAGCCATTACCACGTATGGTTATGAAATTTGGCACGAATGATCTACCGTTGATGTTCTTTCAAATATTATTCCGGTTTTGTGCATGTATGGTACTTACCTCCTGCCTCGGCGACCCATCGCCGCCTACCGGCTTATGTATATATAATATTATATATATATATATATATTTATATAATAAAATCCTTGAGTACCGTTGTCCTTCAGAGACATTGCTGGCTAGCCTCTCGCTGTAATGTGCCTTTCAAAATAAATAGGCAGCTCCTGTGTTCGGATGGACCTTGTTTTTATATTTGTTATCCCAGAATGTCCGAGGTGAGGGTGTTAAAAAGGGAGGATCACAACAAAACCGTAAAACCAGCTAATATCCTGTAATTAATTGAATTCAGTGATGAGACGCACGACCAGCCAGGGAATATTTTAACGCTCACCACAACCCAGTCCGCCATTCTACCCGCATGAAAATAGGGTGAATCGCCCGGAATGTCGATATACCTAAATACCCGGCGGGTTAAACCTACTGAGGGGTTGCACCACGCCGCAGGTTCGGCTTAGGACACGAAACCGCCCTTAAGCCGGTTTGTTCCGTGACTACAGGGATAAACGAGCGGTGTTATCGCCGACCTCGACGTTCAGTGATTCTTCTTTACTCGGTGTTCAAAACCCACTACTCATTCCACGACTGCAACGATGGCACTTTCAAAGGGGAAATAGGACACGACGAAAGGGATTACATTCAACAAAGCACATTTATTATACAGCACGTAGTACAGCCAAGGCAGTCATAGCAATATACAGAAAAAGCATGGAAACAAAGCAATACCACCGAATCATGCTTATAGTGTACAGTCCACTTAAACAGGTTCTACTTACGGACAGGCGCCCACAATCATTCACACAGAACCAAAAATAACATGACCCCCTCATAGGGGCAAGGGCGGGTAGACGGGGTTTCGTAAACCTTTATGGCCCGCTGGGCCGTTGGAATGACCGATATGGGCCATGAGAGCCGACGCTGGTTACCTGCACCCTCTGTGGCTGCGTCACAGGTCGGCGAGCTCTCTCGCACTCTCCTCTCGTGTGCGCAGGCTTGCGCGCCCAGCTGGCCAAAGCGGCGCCTCCCGTCTGATCCCAAGAAAAGAGAAGCCGAAGCTCACGAAACTAGCTGCTCGAAGCAGAAGAACCCACCACGAACTGAACTGAACACGAGCTCGAGCTCGACGAAGCAGCCACCACGAACTGAACTGAACACGAAGCCTGCGAAAGCTCGGACGAGCAGCCACCACGAATGAACTGAACACGAAGCTGCCCGAACCGCCAGAGAAGAGAGCTCGGACCGCAACCACCAAGAGAGGCAGAGAGAAGCCGCGTTGCGGTCCGCCTTATATAGCGCGGGGCTCCGCCCTCGCT
>CM068967.1:37591886-37608619 GCA_035128595.1 Eptatretus atami
TTTTTTATTTGTATACCTTGTTCGAGGTTCTGTATGGAGCTAACACACAACGCACAGCAAGGGGGCATGAGACAAGAGGGGCGAGAGTGGGAGGGACAAAAAGTGGGGAACAGACACATTAGGAGATCTGTGGAAAGGAGAAGGATGGGGATGGGACGGGGAACATGGGGAAGAGAAGATGGACATTACAGGGACTTTCAGGAAGGAAAGCAGGGAATTGAAGGAAGTGGGCTTGGGTGGATTATCGGGGGTAGAAAAGATCGAGGATTTGGATGGGGGATGATAAGAGGTGGTGGTGAACAGCTGTTTTGAAAGCCTGGAGGGAAGAATGGGAAGAATAGAGTGAGGGAGTTTATTCCAAAGGCGGAAAAAAGAGGAATGAAAGAGTGAAGGTGAGCAGTGATTCGTGATTTTGGTAGTGTTACCAGAAGGGGGTTGTTGGCGGACCTTGGCGCCTGTGGAAATGTGGTGGGGAAATCGCAGAGGAGAAGGGGGGGGGGCAAGGCTGTAGAGGAGTCTGTAGAAGACAGAAAGACCACCGACCAACCTGTGGTGATTGAGTGAGAGGCCCAAAGACTCGGCTTCATTGCGGGAGATGCCGATGATCCTAAATGCCCTGGTTTCGACAGCATGAAGCCGAGAAAGGTGGGAGGCAGGGCACCAGCCCAGAGGGGAGAGCAGTACTCCATCAGGCTACGGACAAAAGCTTTGTAAGTGGTCAGGAGCTCAAGAGGGCGAGGAAGGACTTTGCACGACGGAGGATTCCCAGTCGGCGACTGGCTTTTGAGGCGAGGTTGGAAATGTGACTTTCCCAGGAAAGGTCATGGCAGATAGTGAGACCCAGAAGCTTGAAAGAAAGGACTTCTTCCAGAGGATTGTTGAGAAGTGGATGGGGGGTTTTCTAAACGGTCCTTTCGAAGAACATAGTGAGAGTGTGAGATTTGTCTGGATTGAAAGACATGTTCCACGTGTTGGACCAGTTTGTGATTTTATCCAGATCTGCAGTGAGCGAAGAAGCTGCTGCTTGCCGGTCTGAGGGATGACAGATGGTACGGCAGAGGGTGGAGTCATCAGCAAAGAGATATAGAGGATTTTCCAGAGAGTCGGAGAGATCATTGATGAAAACCAGAAAAAGAACAGGGCCCAGAACGCTACCTTGAGAAACTCCAGCCTGGACAGGAAGAGGGGATGAAAGAACTCCATTTAGGGCCACACGTTGACTGCGACAGGAGAGGAAGTCTGCGAGCCATGAGTGGAGATGGCCTTGGATACCATGGGAAGAGAGTTTGGTGAGTAGGGCAGGGTGCCAGACTGTGTCAAAAGCACGTGATATTCCAGGGATACGGCTCGGATTTCCTGTCTGGCATTGAGGACCTCCATCCATTGATGGGAGAGCAGAAGTAGCATATCCAGCGTAGAGTGACCTGGTCTGAAACCAAATTGATGATCGGAAATCAAGCCATTGGAGAAGAGGAAGGATTTCATGTCTGAAGCGATGATGGATTCCATAACCTTGCTGATGATTGGGAGAAGGCTGATTGGTCTGTAGTTGCAGGGATCCGTTTTTGCACCTTTTTTATGCAGGGCAGTGATGTTGCAGATTTCCAGCAGATGGCAGATGACCTTGAGCAAATGAGAGGGTGAATAGAACAGAGAGAGGGTGAGCAATAGCAGAAGAGCAGGCTTTGAGGACACGTGGGCTGATGCCGTCTGGACCGGTTGCAAAATCTGAGTCGACATTTATCGTTTTTAAAAGACAGTTAATAATTTTATAAAGCATTGCGTGAGTCTGATCTAAATAATTTTAAAGATAATATGTATTTGTATATTGTAATCAGTAAAAAGTAGTGTGGTAGATAAAACATTAGAAAGGAAAAATTTTTTAACGTTGATGTGCTACAAAAAAGTTAAGTTCAAAACAGGTCAAAATTTTTTAAAATTGAAATTATTTTTTTATTTCAACTTCACTACACCAATAGTATACCCAAAAGAACCTCCATGCCAAATATCAGCATCTAGTACACATATTAAATGAATGGCAGCTTCTAAATAACTTGCACACAAAAACTTTAACGTTGATGTGCTACAAAGAAAGTTAAGGTCAAAATTTAAAAATTTAAATTATTTTTTTATTCAACTTCACTACCAATAATATATACCCCAAGAACCTCATGCAAATATCAGCATCCTAGTACACATATTAATGAATGGCAAGCTTCTAAATAACTTGCATCCAAAAACTTTAACATTTCACGCTCACTCACGCCGGGGTATCGCTATAGCTTCTCTGTTCTTCGAGCAGGCGAGCTAAAAAAACCGGGTCTAAGGGGAGTTTGAGTGACTGTCACTCTGATCCAGATGATGTTCAAGATGCACAGTCTATTTTTATTATACAGCCCTGAAGTAGGCACTAGCGCTCTGTTGGATTCGATGCTTAATCTGTGCTCATCATCTGTCTAGCCCGTGGATCTGTCACGTCAGTTTGAAGGATAAATCAACGGATGAAATAGTTGTATGCCTAAAGTAAGAACCTGAGTAACATGTAAGTGAGTTGTCGATTTTCTGACTGGCTGGATCATTTATCAGCTTAGGTCCGTTCTTGAGGTTTCAAACCTTTCAGCCCAGAACCTCTCCAAACATTGGGTCCACAACCTCACCTGTGGGTCCATATCAGTAGATAAATGACCTCGGCTCTTTCCTTACAGTGAGTCGGTCAACCTGGCAATACATTCTCACGTTAAACTTTAGCAAACAGCTTTATTACCTCTGCACTGAAGGTGGATGGAGGTTGGGTTTTTTTACCCCTGTCGGTCTGTCTGTTTGTTTGTGAGCAGGATATACTCAAAAAATATGGACGAATTTGGACAAAACTTGATGGACAGGTTGGTGTATGATAAGGACGAATTGATTCAATTTTGGTGAAGATTCGAATCCAGATCCAGATACGAGAATTTTTTTTATTTTTCAAAGTGATTATTTACCATTGAGAGATGGGCCAAAATCGATATATAACACGATATTTCACAAACGTATGGGTGGATTATGACAAAATCGGATGGATGAGTTGGATAGGTGACAAGACAAAACTGATTAGATTTTGATGTGTGACAAGGACGAAAAGTCCGGATGCAGATCCGCCCATCAGTGGGATACAAAATGTGAGCTTTTTAGCCTGGGAGGTATGCGCTTCACCTAGTGCTGTTCAAGTCTTAGATGATCACCCTTCTGCTTAAAGGATTTCGTATGTTACCACACACTCAAAATCTTTATGGTATGTTCGTGGGTATACAGGTTTTTGGTTGCTCTCATTCCAATGATGCTCTCCCCAATCAGTGATACCTTCACGCTGTGAGTTCACATGTAGTGAGTTATAAAGTAGTGGTTGGGGAAATGCTTTCATTTAGTTCATCAGGATAACACCATTTAGGGGTTGGCGTCGAACGATAGTGGCTCCAATCAGAGGGGTCAATAGTACATTTGAATAGAACACAGGCTGGATGGGCCGAACTTGTCAAGCCTCTCCTGTGTACTTGTTTAGCCTCTCCTGTGTACTTGTTTAGCCTCTCCTGTGTACTTGTTTACCCTCTCCTCGTGTACTTGTTACCCTCTCCTGTGTACTTGTTTACCTCTCCTGTGTACTCGTTTACCCTCTCCTGTGTACTCGTTTAACCTTCTGTTACTCGTTTTACCTCTCCTGTGTACTCGTTTACCCTCTCCCTGTACTTGTTATCCTCTCTGTGTACTGTTTAGCCTCTCCTGTGTACTTGTTTACCTTCCTGTTACTTGTTTAGCCTCTCCTGTGTGTACTTGATTATCCTCTCCTGTGTACTTGTTTACTCTCTGCTTGTTCCTCCTGTGTACTTGTTTATCCCTCCTGTGACTTGTTACCCTCTCCTGTGTACTTGTTTAGCCTCTCCTGTGTACTTGTTTACCCTCTCCTGTGGACTTGTTTATCCTCTCCTGTGTATTTGTTTTAGCCTCTCCTGTGTACTTGTTTAGCCTCTCCGTGTACTTGTTTAGCCTCTCCTGTGTACTTGTTAGGCTCTCCTGTGTACTTGTTTAGCCTCTCCTGTGTAGCCTCTCGTGTACTTGTTTATCCTCTCCTGTGTACTTGTTTAGCCTCTCCTGTGTACTTGTTTAGCTCTCCTGTGTATTGTTATCTCTCCTGTGTACTTGTTAACTCTCTTGTGTACTTGTCAGCCTCTCTTCTTGCTTATCCTCTCCTGTTGTACTGTTTCACCTCTCTGTGTACTTGTTTTAGCCTCTCCTGTGTACTTGTTTAGCCTCTCCTGTGTACTTGTTTAGCCTCTCCTGTGTACTTGTTTAGCCTCTCCTGTGTACTTGTTTAGCCTCTCCTGTGTACTTGCTTTAGCCTCTCCTGTGTACTTGTTTAGCCTCTCTGTGTACTTGTTTAGCCTCTCCTGTGTACTTGTTTAGCCTCTCCTGTGTACTTGTTTAGCCCTGCTTCCTGTGTACTTGTTTAGCCTCTCCTGTGTACTTGTTACTCTCCTGTGTAACTTGTTTACGCCTCTCCTGTTACTTGTTTAGCCTCTCTGTTACTTATTTAAGCCTCTCCTGTGTACTTTGTTAGCTCTCTGTGTACTTGTTTATCCTCTCCTGTGTACTCGTTTAGCCTCTCCTGTGTACTCGTTACGCCTCTCTGGTGTCACTCGTTTACCCTCTCCGTGTACTCGTTTACCCTCTCCGTGTATCGTTAGCCTCTCCTGTGTACTTGTTTACCCTCTCCTGTGTACTGTTTATCCTCTCCTGTGTATTGTTTATCCTCTCCTGTGTACTTGTTAGCCTCTCCTGTGTACTTGTTTATCCTCTCCTGTGTACTTGTTTAACCTCTTTGTGTAACTTTGTTTACTCTCTTGTGTACTGTTTATCCTCTCCTGTGTAGCTTGTTTAGCCTCTCCTGTGTACTTGTTAGCTCTCCTGTGTACTTGTTTATCCTCTCCTGTGTACTTGTTTATCCTCTCTGTTACTTTTTACCCTCTCCTGTGTACTCGTTTAGCCTCTCCTGTGTACTCGTTTAGCCTCTCCTGTGTAACTTGTTTAGCCTCTCCTGTGTACTTGTTTACCCTCTCCTGTTACCTTGTTTTACCCTCTCCTGTGTACTTGTTTACCCTCTCCTGTGGACTTGGTTTCATCCTCTCCTGTGTATTTGTTTAGCCTCTCCTGTGTACTTGTTTACCTCTCCCGTGTACTTGTTACCCTCTCCGCTGTACTTGTTTGGCTCTCCTGTGTACTTGTTTACCCTCTCCTGTGTACTTGTTTATCCTTTCCTGTGTACTTGTTTAGCCTCTCCTGTGTACTTGTTTAGCCTCTCCTGTGTACTTGTTTAGCCTCTCCTGTGTACTTGTTATCCTCTCCTGTGTACTTGTTTAGC
This sequence comes from Eptatretus atami, assembly GCA_035128595.1. Taxonomy (NCBI): domain Eukaryota; kingdom Metazoa; phylum Chordata; class Myxini; order Myxiniformes; family Myxinidae; genus Eptatretus; species Eptatretus atami. The sequence continues at coordinate 37,597,279 of CM068967.1, forward strand.
CTCTCCGTGTACTTGTTTACCCTCTCCTGTGTACTTGTTTACCCTCTCCTGTGTACTTGTTTAGGCTCTCCTGTGTACTTGTTTAGGCTCTCCTGTGTACTTGGTTTACCCTCTCTGTGTACTTGTTTAGCCTCTCCTGTTACTTGTTATCCTCTCCTGTGTACTTGTTTAGCCTCTCCTGTGTAATTGTCTTACTTCTTGTGTACTTGTTTCTAGCCTCTCCTGTGTACTTGTTTAGCCTCTCCTGTGTACTTGTTTATCCTCTCCTGTGTACTTGTTTAGCCTCTCCTGTGTACTTGTTTAGCCTCTCCTGTGTACTTGTTTATCCTCTCCTGTGTACTTGTTAGCCTCTCCCTTTTATATTTTAATGGGTACCATTGTCCCACCTTTGTTGTGGGGTCGGTCCCGAGCTTGGTGGAGTCTTTCCGAACCGCCTGACGTTTGACTAGTCAGAGCAGGAATTTGGAGTTTGGAAATGGTGCCGGCGATAGCTCGCCGACTCTTACGAAGGACACCCTGCGATCTTTGACGTCCACCAACTAATGCCGGCAGAAGAGTTCCTGGTTTAATGCCCATCCGAGGGACGGGACAACATTGATGGATTATCCTGCCTTGAAACACCGGGATGACAGTTTATTGCTGGGTCGGGAATCGAACCCAAGCTAGACAACTTAGAGACGAGTGTTCGTACATCTAGCAATCCTGCACTTTGTTTAGCCCCGTGTACTTTTTCACCAGTGGTGTGTTCAGTTACCAAACATCTAGCTAGCGCTTGCCAAGCCGGCCGTTCCTTATCAACTGTTCAAGTGGAGTGCTTGCTGAGTGCTTAAGCCACTTGGTGAGCGCTTTACACAGAAACTTGGTAACTGAACACACTCCTGGTGATGTCACTTTCCACAATGGGTTGTTTTTTATTTTGTGGAGCTCCAACCTTCACAGTATGTGGCACCAGCTTGGTTGGGCAAGCCTAAGGAGTATTGGGTGACGTGTCAACATTCAGTGTTCACCTGAAATGAGGGTGCCAGGTGGAGGTAATAAAAGGAGTTGGGGATGGGGGGTTGGGGAATGCAAGAGAGGTAGGTAAGGATGAAGTTTTTGAAAAGACAAGCAGATCAATTCATCATCGTTTGTCTCGGATCTGCGATGACCGACCTGCGTGCGTCATTCGTGTGAAGTTGTCTCTCGATGAACTGAAGTTAACTTTAGAAAAATCACAGAGACGCAAGTTCGAGTTTCTCTGAAGTTGAGTATTTTCCGAGTTTCCATTACTTGCAAAATCGAAGATTTTTCATGTATATTGGTCAATCGATTTTGATTCTGTCTGTCTGTCTGTTTATGTTTGTCTGTTTGTCCGTTATGTTTGTCTGTCTGTTTGTTTATGTTTGTCTGTTTGTCGTCGTTCTCCGCAGGTCACATTTTTAAACCGATCTTCATGAAACTTCACCACATGGTAGAGTTTGTCATAAGGAAGAAGCCCATTGTTTTTGAGGTCAAAAGGTCATTATAGTCAAAGGTCAACATCTTTGGTAGAGTTTCTAAAATCCTCAATTTTCATCCGATTGACTTGAAGTTTGAAGGATTTATATTTCAGGTCACTCAATTCAACCAACAAATAAATTTTTAGGTCAGCATGGACCAAAAGGTCAACATAGGCCAATGTCAACAACTAAGGTGTTATTTCTAAATCCTCAATTTTCATCCGATTGACTTGAAGTTGGAAGAGGAGTTTTAATAATTTGGTCATTTAACCAACACAATTATTATTTTTGAGGTCAAATTTGTTTTATCGATTTTGCAAGTATCGTGCTTTGCATGACGTCTTCTTCTTGTTTGTTTGTTTTTGTGCACGATATTTCCAAAAGTTGGGATGGATTCGGATTGAAACTTGGTGGACATGTTGGGTGTTGTGACGAGGAAGAATTGATTCGATTTGGTGAAGATCCGAATCCGGATCTGGATACGAAGAATTATTTAATTTCAAAGTGATTCTTCACCATTGAGAGATTGGGCCAAAAACGAATATGTACTGTAAATAGCATGATATTTCAAAATGTGAGAGGGTGAGCAATAGCAGAAGAGCAGGCTTTGAGGACACGTGGGCTGATGCCGTCTGGACCGGTTGCAAAATCTGAGTCGACATTTATCGTTTTTAAAAGACGAGTCTAATAATATTTTTTATAAAGCATTGCAGTGAAGTCTGATCTAAATAATTTTAAAGCAATATTATTGTATATTGTAATCAGTAAAAAGTATGTTGGTAGATAAAAACATTAGAAAGGAAAAAATTTTTAACGTTGATTGTGCTACAAAAATTAAGTTAAAAACAGTCAAAATTTTTTTAAAATTGAAATTATTTTTTATTTCAACTTCATTACACCAATAGTATACCCCAAAAGAACCTCCATGCCAAATATAAGCATCCAGTACACATATTAAATGAATGGCAAGCTTCTAAATAATTTCACCAAAAACTTAACATTTCCACGCTTTCACGTCACGCCGGGGGTATCGCTATAGCTCTCTGTTCTTCGAGCAGGCGAGCTAAAAACAACCGGGTCTAAGGGGAGTTTGAGTGACTGTCACTCCTGATCCAGATGATGTTCAAGATGCACAGTCCTATTTTTATTATACAGCCCTGAAGTAAGCACTAGCGGCCTCTGTTGGATTCGATGCTTAATCTGTGCTCATCATCTGTCTAGCCCGTGGATCTGTCACGTCAGTTTGAAGGATAAATCAACGGATGAAATAGTTGTATGCCTAAAGTAAGAACCTGAGTAACATGTAAGTGAGTTGTCGATTTTCTGACTGGCTGGATCATTTATCAGCTTAGGTCCGTTCTTGAGGTTTCAAACCTTTCAGCCCAGAACCTCTCCAAACATTGGGTCCACAACCTCACCTGTGGGTCCATATCAGTAGATAAATGACCTCGGCTCTTTCCTTACAGTGAGTCGGTCAACCTGGCAATACATTCTCACCGTTAAACTTTAGCAAACAGCTTTATTACCTCTGCCACTGAAGGTGGATGGAGGTTGGGTTTTTTTTACCCCTGTCGGTCTGTCTGTTTGTTTGTGAGCAGGATATCTCAAAAAATATGGACGAATTTGGACAAAACTTGATGGACAGGTTGGTGTATGATAAGGACGAATTGATTCAATTTTGGTGAAGATTCGAATCCAGATCCAGATACGAGAATTTTTTTTATTTTCAAAGTGATTATTTACCATTGAGAGATGGGGCCAAAATCGATATATAACACGATATTTCACAAACGTATGGGTGGATTATGACAAAACTGGATGGATGAGTTGGATAGGTGACAAGAACAAACTGATTAGATTTTGATGTGTGACAAGGACGAAAAGTCCGGATGCAGATCCGGCCCATCAGTGGGATACAAAATGTGAGCTTTTTAGCCTGGCAGAGGTATGCGCTTCACCTAGTGCTGTTCAAGTCTGTAGATGATCACCCTTCTGCTTAAAGGATTTCGTATGTTACCACACACTCAAAATCTTTATGGTATGTTCCGTGGGTATACAGGTTTTTGGTTGCTCTCATTACAATGATGCTCTCCCCAATCAGTGATACCTTCACGCTGTGAGTTCTACATGTAGTGAGTTATAAAGTAGAGGTGTTGGGGAAATGCTTTCATTTAGGGGTTTCATTCAGGATAACACCATTTAGGGGTTGGCGTCGAACGATAGTGGCTCCAATCAGAGGGGTCAATAGTACATTTGAATAGAACACAGGCTGGATGGGCCGAACTTGTCAAGCCTCTCCTGTGTACTTGTTTAGCCTCTCCTGTGTACTTGTTTAGCCTCTCCTGTGTACTTGTTTACCCTCTCCTGTGTACTTGTTTACCCTCTCCTGTGTACTTGTTTAGCCTCTCCTGTGTACTCGTTTACCCTCTCCTGTGTACTCGTTTACCCTCTCCTGTGTACTCGTTTAGCCTCTCCTGTGTACTCGTTTACCCTCTCCTGTGTACTTGTTTATCCTCTCCTGTGTACTCGTTTAGCCTCTCCTGTGTACTTGTTTACCCTCTCCTGTGTACTTGTTTAGCCTCTCCTGTGTACTTGATTATCCTCTCCTGTGTACTTGTTTAGCCTCTCCTGTGTACTTGTTTATCCTCTCCTGTGTACTTGTTTAGCCTCTCCCTTTTATATTTTAATGGGTACCATTGTCCCACCTTTGTTGTGGGGTCGGTCCAGGAAGCTTGGTTGGAGTCTTTCCGAACCGCCTGACGTTTGACTAGTCAGAGCAGGAATTTGGAGTTTGGAAATGGTGCCGGCGATAGCTCGCCGACTCTTCACGAAGGACACCCTGCGATCTTTGACGTCCACCAACTAATGCCGGCAGAAGAGTTCCTGGTTTAATGCCCATCCGAGGGACGGGACACACATTGATGGATTATCCTGCCTTGAAACACCGGGATGACAGTTTATTGCTGGGTCGGGAATCGAACCCAAGCTAGACAACTTAGAGACGAGTGTTCGTACATCTAAGCAATCCTGCACTTGTTTAGCCCCCGTGGTACTTTTTCACCAGTGGTGTGTTCAGTTACCAAACATCTAGCTAGCGCTTGCCAAGCCGGCCGTTCCTTATCAACTGTTTCAAGTGGAGTGCTTGCTTGAGTGCTTAAGCCACTTGGTGAGCGCTTTACAAGAAACTTGGTAACTGAACACACTCCTGGTGATGTCACTTTCCACAATGGGTTGTTTTTTATTTTGTGGAGCTCCAACCTTCACAGTATGTGGCACCAGCTTGGTTGGGCAAGCCTAAGGAGTATTGGAGTGACGTGTCAACATTCAGTGTTCACCTGAAATGAGGGTGCCAGGTGGAGGTAATAAAAGGAGTTGGGATGGGGGGTTGGGGAATGCAAGAGAGGTAGGTAAGGATGAAGTTTTTGAAAAGACAAGCAGATCAATTCATCATCGTTTGTCTCGGATCTGCGATGACCGAACCTGGTGCGTCATTCGTGTGAAGTTGTCTCTCGATGAACTGAAGTTAACTTTTAGAAAAATCACAGAGACGCAAGTTCGAGTTTCTCTGAGTGTGAGTATTTTCCGAGTTTCCATTACTTGCAAAATCGAAGATTTTTCATGTATATTGGTCAATCGATTTTGATTCTGTCTGTCTGTCTGTTTATGTTTGTCTGTTTGTCCGTTTATGTTTGTCTGTCTGTTTGTTTATGTTTGTCTGTTTGTCGCCTGCAGGTCACAATTTTAAACCGATCTTCATGAAACTTCACCACATGGTAGAGTTTGTCATAAGGAAGAAGCCCATTGTTTTTGAGGTCAAAAGGTCATTATAGTCCAAAGGTCAACATCTTTGGTGAGATTTCTAAAATCCTCAATTTTCATCCGATTGACTTGAAGTTTGAAGAGGATTTATATTTCAGGTCACTCAATTCAACCAACAAATAAATTTTTAGGTCAGCATGGACCAAAAGGTCAACATAGGCCCAATGTCAACAACTAAGGTGTTATTTCTAAAATCCTCAATTTTCATCCGATTGACTTGAAGTTGGAAGAGGAGTTTTAATAATTTGGTCATTTAATCCAACCACCAATTATTATTTTTGAGGTCAAATTTGTTTTATCGATTTTGCAAGTATCGTGCTTTGCATGACGTCTTCTTCTTGTTTGTTTGTTTTTGTGCACGATATTTCCAAAAGTTGGGGATGGATTCGGATGAAACTTGGTGGACATGTTGGGTGTGTGACGAGGAAGAATTGATTCGATTTTGGTGAAGATCCGAATCCGGATCTGGATACGAGAATTATTTAATTTCAAAGTGATTCTTCACCATTGAGAGATTGGGCCAAAAACGGATATAGTACTGTATAGCATGATATTTCAAAAATGTATTGGGCCCGATATGTTCTCATGGATCAGACATTATATGGCGGAGGTATGCGCTCCACCGAGTGCCCTTCTTGCTTTTATTACAGTGATCTCATTGGCTTGTAATGAGGATTGTACATCAATCACGTGTAGGTCAAAGACATTAGTAGACATTATAGTAGGCAATGGACGAACACGTATGGTATATGGAATTTGAAACTGGGTGCCCTACATGTAAGGGGTTCAGATACCCCAAATAGCCAAGGTTCATGTGGGAACACGAACAGGTCACCCATTTTGTTTACTCGGTTAAAGCTTGTGAGTGAATGATGTACAAGCAACACCTGTTTATGTTGCACATGGTGTGTACATTATGAACAACATTGTGAAAGGTTCCCTGCTTGACCTCACGCTCGTGGGAATAACGTTGATCATTCACTTGTAATGTAAAAATATGCAAGACCCTCCCTTTTCCAAATAGCAGAGAAGACCGATACATGATGAGTCGAACATCTTTCTTTATCCAACTGCATTACCAAATAACCCCATAACCGTCGGTCACATGGTCTGTCTCTCGAAGAGAAAAAGCAGGATCGAGATTATCGTTTTACCACCACCTGCAGTACCACCACCACCCATCGTGTTGGCAGTGTGGGTCTCCACCCATCGGTCCTTATCTTCAACTCCTGCCAGCCCTGGTGTCGCTCGGCTCAAGCATCGCGTGCCACACGCTCACCTCATCGATCCCAGGTGGGAACAAAGTCTCAACAAGGGTAGGTGTTTGACCGAACTCGGGTCTCGTGAGACGTCGGACGAGAAATGAGTTTACACTGATTTTGTCTCAAAGAAGAAAAAAAAACCTTCCAGAAAGCTATATGTGGCCTTCTAGCCTTGCTACTGTGTGCCCTGCTGGGCTATTTATAGTGTAACCAAAATGGACTGGTCAAAGGCTGTCTCCACCAATGTACAGAGCATTTTGATGTATTTTCTTGCAAGCCCCTCTGATGCCCCTCCAACCCCAACCCCCACCCCATGCTCTGTTCTCTTTGTCTGACCAATTTTCGTTGGACAATCTATCCTCTGCCTTTATACCCTTTGTGGACTTTTCTGACCTCCAGCGCCCCTATATCTTCGTGGTGGCGCCTCATCAGGTCCACCGGCTGTTTGAACGTGTGGGTGTTATTGACCACGTGCTTTGTAACCACAGATTGCAACCCTGGAGAATCCAGAAAGTAAGTTAATTGGATATTAATTTTAATGTTGTTGCACCTTAACTTTATCTCGAAGTAAAGTGCATTTTCTCCTTTTCCTGCTCGCTCGAAATTTTAGCAGATTGGAAGCAAGGCCTCGTCGATTTGGTTGTTTTGAAATAACATGATTGCAGGTGGTATAAGGTGTGTGTGATGTAATTTCAGCAAGACGATTCGCCATGTGTGTGTTGTTGGCTGCATGGTGGTTTGGGAGGCCAGCATTCCATCCAAAAGAGGGTCACCTTCTGGAGAGATAATGTTCATAATGTTTACAAATGGTGAAGTTTCCAAGGTGAAATATCATGCTTCCCGTAAATACACTTCCCCTGTGTTTCCTGGGGGGTTGGGGGGTGGAGGGGGGAGGTGGTTGAAGAGGGTCTAGACCTCACCACAATTATTTTTCTACAAAAGATCGAGCCTCATGGAAGAATGAGGTAACAGTGTGTAAAGAGGCAACTCACTGACAGTGGAGTAACAGTGGGACACAATAAGGAAGGGAATGAATGAATGAACAAAGAGGAGGAAGGGAAGGCCACAGTAACCTGCAAGTAAGAGCGTTGGGTTGGTTTAGGTTGGGTAGGATTAATTGTGATAGAAAGGATCACCTGCTTGAATCTCTGCAGAGAAGAGTGATAAATTTTACGAGCTTAACCAGGGGGGAGGTTATAGGAAGAATGTGCAAGTCCTGTAGGAGCTGGGGAGGGTCGGATGGCAGAGAGAGAGAGAGAGAGAGAGAGAGAGAGAGAGAGAGAGAGAGAGAGAGAGAGAGAGAGAGAGAGAGAGAGAGGAGGTAACTCAGTGGGAGGAGGTAAATTAACCAGAAACCACCAAGGTGCCTGTGATGTGAGAGCACTGTGCCTTGTGCTTCGGCCTCATCGTGTTAGATTCAAATAATGATGAAAGTTTTAGATCCCACAGAATCAAGCAAATACATACGTATGTGATGCTGGTGCGCCAGCCCATAGCGGAGAGTAGTACTCCATTGAGCGATGAACAAGTCCTTGTAAACTGGGAATAGTTTGATTTTTCACTGAAAGATTTGGAATGATGGAGCATGCCAATTGTGCAGCCAGCTTTGTAGGCAAGCTTTGTGATGTGTTTTTCCCTTTTCATGAATAATTTTTTTTCATCATTATTTTACCCTCATTGAGCAATTTTTAAAATGCTGTGGTTTCTTTATTTATTTTATTTTTTGGAAAAGTGGAGCTCTCACCCCCACTCTGCCACCCCCACCCCCCACCCCGTACACTGCAAGTTATGAATTATGATGGTGGCTTGAAGATTGCGTGCTTATAAAAGTTGATGAGTCAAAATGACCGACGGTGTATATTAGAATGCTTACACGTTTCTAAAATCTGCCTCGTATGTTTAGCGGTGTTCATCACTCTTCATCTGGCTTTCTTTGTGAGCTGATGTCACGGCGCAGTGAAAAAAGAAACTGTGAACACTAACCCTGATGTTTCCAGACAGGCCTGCCAGTTGATTCCCCTATAGGATTCCCTCCCTAACCTTTTCAATAAGATGGCACATGGCGGTGGTCCAGCCAAGGCCATTTTCTATCATTTTGTCAAAGTGGTAGGAATGGTGGCACCAATTTCAGTCAGATCAGTGAATATATTTAAGAGAAATCAATTTTATTTGTTTTTTGTTTTTTTTTCAGACAGCGGTGACCTTTCTCCATCTCTTTTTGAATGAGAGAGAAGTGAATTTCGACTTGCCTAAAGAAAAATAGGAAATGTGATCAGTAACTCGGTGGACTGACTCTAAATTAGTCAACTCAAGCAAACGGATGAATCTTTTTGGGTTTTTTGGTGTATATGTCTTTTATTTTTTCACAAAATTAATCTTTTAAAGCAAAACGGTTAACTTTCATATGTTATTCCAATTCCGTGTTGGCCACGGGCTTACGAAGCAACCCCCGTGGCGTCCAATTTGTTTTTACATTAACCATGTCTGTGTATGCTCGCATGTTTTGTTTTGCTGGATTCACATCCTTAAACATTCATAAAAATAGGGGCAAAACCCCAGGGCTCTCACCTGGCAGGATAATGATACTGAGAAAGGCAACGTGGGACGGAATCAGCAAAATTTACCAATGAACCAATGTGAAAGCAAATACCTATTTTGGGGGATAGCCCCCACTCGTAAATCCCCTTCGACCACGATATTTTTTAATGGTGTGAACAAACTTTGGTACATCATGAGTGATGAAGGTTGTGGTCAAGTTTCATTGAAGTTGTGTGTGTAGTTTCGGAGAAGAAAGCAAATACCTCTTTTGGGGGGCAACCCCCATCGACCTCCTTCGGGCCCGATTTTTTATTATTATTATTTTTTAATTTCATGAACAAACTTTGGTACACACCGGGTAATGAAGGCTGTGGTTAAGTTTCATCGACATCGTGCGTGTAGTTTCAGAGAAGAAGTTGCAAGTATTTGTGGACGGACGGACTGACGGACGGACGACGCTCCATCCCATAAGCTTCCCGGAACTACGTTCCAGGTGAGATAAAAATTTGAGCAAAATATCTGATGAGGCCTTTTGTCTCTGCTCTTAAGGACATTATGTTTGGACCTTTGGCCTGATTTATAGGAGAGTGAGGTACACCATGAAACCCTAATTGGTGGATATTTGTTCTCAAATAATATTCATGACCTCAAAGAAGTAAGTTTGAAATTATATTTATCTTTGGTTGCTTTAATCATCGATATAAAGAACATGTTATCCTGTTTTTTGTTTGTTTGTTTGTTTGTCTTTCCGATGGTTTTCTCTTGAACTACTCGACTTGGGACCATACAACCCATATCATTATATAGAGGTGTTTGTTCGAGGAATTCCAGTTGTACATGTATTATGCTATGGCCCAGGGTTCGAGTCTTGCCATGAGGGGAAGCACTCGTTTTTTTCCCCCGAGTTTTTCCTGAGGCCGCCAATCACAGATAACTCCATGGTCCAATGGGCCGTCGTTCTTACACAGCCGTAGCCACTTGACTTAGACGACCGGCCGAGCACGGTTACACTTCGAAGATTCTGCAATAACTTTCTATTGGCATGACAACCTAACTAGAGGTCACGCACTCGTCTCCCCACCTGGATGATCTGCCGAGCAGACCAGATAGGTGCAGCACCAGCTAACAGAGCAAATCAGGTGGGGTACAATTTCTCGTCTAACTATGTTTGTACACTGTGTCGGACCAATGAGGAAAAAGTTGACTTAAAAGCGAGTATTTACAGGCAAGAAAGCAAAAGGCACAAAAGGGCAGATTTAACAGCAACACATAGTCTTATGCAATCTTATTTACATAAAAGACATGGCCATCATTAAATCCGGGGAGAAGAAGAAAACAAGAAAAACTTGAGAAGAAAATAAAGGTACGGAGTGTGCGGTTGATTCCTTCCCTCACCTTACACAGCCCAAGGGGGCTGTGCCAGGCCAAATATACCGGGGAATGTGGGTGAAAGGATGGGGAAGATGGGCAGTGGAGTGACAAAACAGCGCGATGGGATGTGCAACAGTGTTTCTGAGGTATCCAGACCCAGTGGGCAACTCGTCTCCAGCGTGCAAGATACGTGATGGAAAGCAGCTCACTCCGTTTCAGCTGGGCCCCCGTGTCCAGGAGCTCCCCATGAACCAAGCTGCATTCTGGGATTTTTATACTGCCCTCCTATGCACGACGGGCTCCCTCCCTCTATTCACACACTCTACGCACACCTCTGCACAAACTTTTGGCGTCTCTGTCTGTCCACTGCCTCAACTTCTTCCTCCTCTGTCGATCGGGCTGTCTCCTCGTCTCGGCTCATGCAAGCCTCCTTTCCCATTGGTGCACATCCGATGAGGCGGGTCCTTGACGCAGTCCGTGGAAAATCCCACCTCATTCTGTGGTGATCGCCACGAGCGCCCCAGTCCCTCTGCTCATGCGCGAAGGACGTGGAAAGTGTCTCCAGCCCCTCCCGAGTCTGTACAGTGTTGCACTGTGTCGTGAGAGAGTCGCCGTCCTACAGGCCACAAACATACATCAAGTGTCGTGCCTTGTGCCATCAACGTGTGAAATAAGATGATGCACGGACGGAGTGGCAACGGAGAGGGATGCAGACGGACCGAGGGACAAAAGAGGGACCGTTGACTTGAGGTTTGGTGAAGGGAGTCATTGGGAGATTGTTGATTCAGACCGATGGTGTGAAGGAGGGATTGTTGAAAGGAGGAGAGGGTGGAGAAACAGACCGATGGGGTTAAGGAGAGATTGTTGAAAGGA
>CM068967.1:37608634-37641906 GCA_035128595.1 Eptatretus atami
AAGGAGGAAAGATTGAAAGGAGCAGGGGGTGAGGGGGGAGGGAGGAGGAAGACATCACCCTGGAAGACATCATACAAACTAACCTCAACGCATGCCCCTCAAACCCCTAGATGAGGAGCAAAAGTCTATCTCCACATAGACTAAAGAAATAACTTATCCTCGGGTCTGAAGTGGGGCTGATATAAGTAAGTTTTTGTATTTTCAGACTCATTGCATGCTCTTCTGTTGGCTGGAAGTCCATGTTACTGACTTTCACCAATTACTTCCTTCTGCTCATGCAGGTAACCCTGGTGTCATTAAAATGGCATCTCAGTGAGCTACATGGGTGCAACCGGGCCGGTCAAATTGGAAAGTCACCAAACGCATTTTATTGTCACGTGCTTCAATTCGGACAGGGGGTTCTCATTTCAATTCCCAAATCCCACTGCTAGTCCATTGAGTCCGTTTTATTCATTATTTAATCTACTGCTATGCTAACCTGCAGGATGGGTCATTCATCAGCCTTCTATTCATCAAAAAAAAACATTAATCTTCGGTAAATGGGTAGTTGATGATGATGATAATGATGAGCTGATTTCTCCCATGACTTTGAAGATCGGTTGGATGCCATGTTCGTGTTTCTTTGAGTAAATAGACCCGTCAGTGCACATATCCTCTCTGGGCTGGCTGATTAGGTCAAGAATTTGGAATTTGGCCGGAGTGCCAGTGATAACTCTTCTTCCTTTTGTCTTCAGGTCAGTGGTCGTTGTCTTCTACCGTCTCCTTTCCGGCCTTGCCCTCCCCCCCTCCACACCTGCTCTGTCTGCTATCTGTCCCACCCATATTTCTGCAGGGTGCTCAAGGTCTACCAACAACCCCCCTTCTGGTTAAACTACCAAAATCAAGAATCACTGCTCACTTTCATTCTTTCATTCCTCTTTTTTCCTGCCTTTGGAACAATCTCCCACACTCTCTTAAATCCCATTCTTCCCTCCAGGCCTTCAAAACAGCTGTTCACCACCACCACCACCTCTTATCTTTCCCCATCCAAAAACCATGATCTTTTCTACCCCCGTTCATCCATCCACCACAAACTCACCATCTTCATATTCCCTGCTTTCCTTCCTGAAAGTCCCTGAAGTATCCATCTTGTTTATCCCGTGTACCCCACCCCATCCCTCTCCCTTCCGCAGATTTCCTCATGTCTCTGTTCCTCACTGTTTTCTGCTTCCCTCTCCCGTCCCTCTTGTCTCCTGCACCACTTGTTATACGTTCTGTGTGTTCACTCTCATTGAACACACTCAGTTCACTCAGCCACTCCGACACAGGATACCAGCATGCTAGCACTCAGTTTGCCGACCTCGGAAGGATGACAGGCCGAGTTAACCCCAACTAGTATTGATTCAACAGCTGAGCGGGATTTGAACTCAGGACCTTAGGATCCAAAGCCCACCACCTTAACCATTAAGCCAACACCAGGCACGTGGTAGAAGGGTCCACAGCTTAAACATCCCATCTGACAGTCACTGGAGTTTTAGCTACAATGCTCTGCCTGGAAAGCACCAATCGAACACTTTATAATTACCTCCGCCACCGAAGGTGAAGGAGGTTATGTTTTCAACCCTTTCTGTCAGTCTGTCTGTTTGTTTGTGTACAGGATATCTCAAAAAGTTGGGACGATTCGGACAAAACTTGGTGGACACATTGGATGTGTCGAAAGGACGAATTTATTCGATTTTGGTGAAGATCTGAAATCCGGATCTGGATACGAGAATTATTTAATTTTTAAAGTGATTCTTCACCATGGAGAGATTGGGTCAAAAACGATATAGTCCTGTATAGCATGATATTTCAAAAATGTATTGGGCCCGATATGTTCTCGTGGATCAGGCGTTACGTAGCCGTGGTATGCGCTCTACCGAGTGCCCTTCTAATTGTATCTGTAATTGAACCCAGACCTCTTAAAGGCAGATGCACTGCTTTTGCACCTTCCTGATACACCAATCAACTCCTTACTTTGTAATATGGTTTGAATGTGCAGTTGACTGCCATACCTCATTAGAAACTCTTGTGCCTCCAATAAAAGAACTGATTGGATCAGAAAAGGTAATTTTAATGCTTTGAGCAGCATGAAGGCTCATTTCTTATTGGGCTCATCCCCAAGCTGTCTATTCCTGGGTTTGATCGCTGCCGGAATAGAATCGGATTAAAATTACCATCTGGTGTCGTTCCAGCAAATCCGTTGTATCATTTTGTAACCTGCTGTCCTTTCAGAGGAGACATTAAGCTGGCTGTCCTGTCTGCTGCTGCTGCTCGTTTGTTCATCGATACAATAAGTCTTTAATCTTGGTACCCGAGTCAAGATGTCATCTTTAGGGGGTCGACCATGTTTCCTCTTAACTACGTGCTTACACAAGGCACCATGAACAATGGCGTGATCCTTCCGTGGGAGACTAGATCACAATTATCGACACCATTGTGCATTTGGAGGAGTAGTTTATCTGAGTACTATGTCCTATCGATGGTAAATTAATGTTGGTAAACAATGGTAATCTCCCTTTGTTCAATGGAGACAAAACCGGTGTCATGTGACCAGTCATCTGGCTTTGTATGGATATGATATTAATGAAAAGTGAGAGCAACACTTGTTTTGTTTTGTTTTAAGTTATCTGTTTTAATAGAAGTCGAGTTCATGAAGAGATATGCATTGAATAAGCCTGAATGACTCAAGGTACCTTTTCATAAATTACAAGGACATTGATTGATATTGGAGAAATGAGCTGAGTCGGGCATATCCGATTTGAACCTCATGGGATATCAGTATCGTGAACAAGACATTCTGGTCTGATGGGAACACCAATCAGGCAAACCCGAACGTTAATGGTTTAGGAATATTTTTCAATCTCAAATTTGAAATATGAAGGATATTTTTTTTTCAATCTTGAAGACTCACTTTTCACAATTCAATTATTACTGGCATGATCGTCCCCTTAATTATTTTATTTCTCGTGTTAAAACTTTTTAACTTTTGGAATTGAAGAGAATTTTCATTATAAATTTTAAAGTTTGATACTCGGCAGTTGGCCTGCTCATCGAGCCTCGTGTATCATTCATCTCCGAATACATTTGGACGTTTCCATGACGTTCTGGAGAGTAACGGACCAGGGGGGAGGCTGGTTATGGTTATGTTGTGAGAATAATATAAAAAAAAGGAAATCTGTAATTATGGTTTAATTTTTTTAAGCAGTAAATATAGCGATTTACCAACAACTTTTAACATTCGCTTTAGTGGTAATCTCAGCAATTACACTTGGCATTTTACCAACAAGCAGCTCGGTGAATTAAAGTGCTTTGCAGTAATAACTGGAGTGTTCTCCTCACTTAAAATGGAAATTATTATTAAAGTGAATTACCTTGCCACAAAGGTTATGATCGCTGAACACCACATCTACATCCTTAATAGTCAAAAGAGTATTTTGGTTTTAATTTGGAAATATCTTGGGCTGTTCATTGTGTGCTCTTGTTGTGCAGTTTCACTGTTGCTCAAAATCGACGGCCTGGTCTTGTCCCGACCACCTGTCGAGGCCGTGAGTGGAATCTAAAAAGGCAAATTTTTTTTTTCTCGCATCATGATAATTTGAGAAGAAATTGAAGGCTCTTGTTCTACTTTCATGAATACAAAGTTGAGGTCTTTGTAACACACATATATGCACACATGACCCGTGTCTGAATCGCTTATCTCAAACCCATTCATGTAGATTTCCTCTACCGTATATGTTAAAAATGGAATCCCTGGCCCTTTCTCCATATAGGAACAGGTTAAACGTGTCTTAGCCTGGCATGGCTTAACGGTTAGGGTGGCTGGCTTGGGATTCTAGAATTCCTGAGTTCAAGCCCTGCCGGTCACTGAATTAACACCAGATGGGGTTGACTCAGCCTGTCATCCTTCCAAGGTTGGTGAAATGACCACCAGTGTACTGGTAATAGGAGCACTGCATAAGCTGTGTCCCGAACCAATGATTCAACCAGCAGCCACAAGGCTGCACACAAGAGTGTAGGAGAAGTTCGCTCAGCCTCCCCCTTTAGGATAGGGGAAGACTCATCCTCCTCCTTCATATGCACCACAAGGCTGCAGAGGTAGCATCATTGGCTGAGGGCACAGCAGTGTCACTGATGCAATGCTCCTATTACCAGTACACTGGTATTCATTTTGCTGACCTCAGAAGGATGATAGGCTGAATCAACTCCACCTGGTGTTGGCTCAACAGCCGACAGGGGCTCGAACTCAGGACCCTAAGATCCAAAGCCAGCCACCCTAATCACGAAGCCAACACCAGGCTTGGGGAAAGCTTATTGCTGTTGTCGGGTTTGTTGATGCAATTAGTGCTCCAAGTGTATTTTTTTAATGCTTGGACTTAGAGGAGTACTAAACCACCGTTTATAAAACATCTTTCTACCTGCACTCCTAATTTCTGAGCTGTATCTCGGAGCTGGCTCGGACTTTCAGAATGAAATTTTGCATCAATAACGTGACGAGAAAGTATGCGCGGTTTACATAATTTAATTTGACCTTGACATCGTTTTTAAGGTCATGACCTAATTATAGACTTTAACATTTTTCAGCACAACTCGATTAAGGTTTGTCTGATCATAATGAAATTGCCCTCACTAGATATCCTAGAGCAAGGTACATTTACAAGGAATTTGCACCATACCCCTCCTAGTTAAAGGTCAAGGTATTAGACCCCCTAGGAATACTAAACCCCCATTTAGGTTTTTCTCCCTTTTTTCTGCAAATTCTCCCCTATTTTCTTCTGCCAATCCGAGTTGTAGCTTGGATCCAACTGGGACTTTCAGAAATGAATAATGGAAACACGAGGCATGTGGAGTTGCTAACAAAAATTTATTGGCTTAATTTTTAAGGTCATGACCCAATTATAGACATTTTAACATTTTCCACCATAACTGGATTATGGTTTATCCGATCCGAATAAAATTGCCCTCTCGATACCCGATATAGTAAGCCGCATTTACGCTTAATTTACATCATATCCCTTCGGGTTAAAGATCAAGGTCAAATGACTGAATTTTTGTCATCGCTCAATTTTGTCATTACGTAATCTCAAAGACCACTTGGCCTTCGAAGATGATTTTGTATTGTACTTGTGGACCTGTATTGAAGTTGTGCACCTGATATTTGTTTCGTGTCCTTGTCCTACTTTTTTCGGATTGTGACCGAATACACCTTTTTGATCATAACTTCAACAATTTTCCTCTGATTTTCATGATGTCGAGTTTAATGGATACATTGAGGATGGGGACACACACATTTTCTTTATTTACACTCTATCCCTAACTGTTTAAGGTCAAGGTCATATTCGTCTGAAAAAATATAGCCATCATTGGATCAAGGGCCAAGAGTAATCCTCCCCCTGCTTGGGAAGGCTTACCCTGGTGATCACTGATATCTAGTTATACATTGATGTGGACATGGATTTTGACTTGATTATACTGATGATCTTTTGAAGGGCCCAATAACACTAACTCAATCTTGTTATTCCTGCTTAAATGTCAATAGCCCCGCTAACCCCCTCCCCCCACCCCTTATCCCCATGTGTGACATGTGAGTCAGGCAGTCAGTCAATCAGTGAGTGACTGATTGGGTGAGTGTGGCACAAATACGTTTCGAAATCTCAGAATACACATTCACGGTATATTTGGTATGTGCCACCATGCCATGGGCACTGCCCACACTGATCAGAGGCTACTCTTCTGTGGTATTCTAGTGAATTCAAGGCTCAAACAAACTTTACTGATGGTTGCTTGACATCACATGGTCTTTTTTTTTTTAATTTTGTTTGTTTACAAAGTCAAGGCTCGTGGAAGAGCTAGAACACATAATGGATCGGGATGCAACAAAACAAAAGGAATAGCAGAAAGAAAGGTGGGGGGGGGATGCCAACAGCAGGACCGAGGGACCTCAGAGACGGAGACAGACAAACAAAGGATGTGCGTAAGAATTAGTGGTTGGGGAAGATGCAGGTGGTGGACAAGATGGATTTTCTTACATCAACATGTTTTTATGTGACGAATATCCAAGTCTTTCATAAAAATTTGCCCAGTCAGCTTAGAGCAGGTCAAGGTCTTGCATTTTTTTATTCAATAAACAGCTTCAAATCTGCACTGACAAGTGGAGTTATATTCCTCATGGAATCAGCACATACAGTGATTCAACAGGTATCCCATGTCAACTGACAGACTGGTTTCAACCTTGATGGGATATCATCAAGATTATTGAACATCCAGTGAGGCCATCAGCCTTCCCTGACACCTTGTAGAATTACAAATGGAACCATGTTCCCTCACTAATTTATAACTGCAATGTCAACCAATTCATAGAGATAATGTACCCATCTAATTTATAGATGTAACTGCCATATCCTGGCAAGGCCCAAGCAGGGACATGACTGGAAGGTCAATTGTCTTTGGAAACCTCTTGGTTTACTATATATCTGTGCTGATTCCTCAGGGAATATGTGTTTAGATGTTAAAACTGTCTCTGGCAGCACACCTTTGAGGTTGTTCATTCAGTTCATGATGCAAGACCTTTGGCCTGTTCTAAACCCTCAAATAAAATTATATCTTTTTATAACTAGTTGATAAAACCTAATGGAGGTTCCCACTCTATGACAACCAATTTCGATGCATGTACGGGCAATTCTCACAACTGGAAAGAGAGCTGTCTCATGAGTTTTGGTAGGATAGTGTGATCAACAAGTAAGGAGAGGAGGATGAAATTTTACAAAGAAAGGAGGGGACTGGGAAGGACATGGAAGTGGGTGGGAGGAAGTGATGGCGCAGACATTGGAAAATGGGAAAAGAAGGGCCCACAGTGAATTGGGGGTGGGGGGGTGTTTGGAGGCTCATATGCTTCTCCAATTTTCCCAAAACGAACTCAACTGCTTGGTTATCTTTCTGCAAGTGGCATCAATTGTTCCCTCCATTCCCACTACACGTACACCAGCATCTCTACAGCTGATGACATTTTGCATAACAAGCGACATGCTCATTCAAGTTCGTTAGATACTCTTCTTGGTTGAAATCAGCAACTTGTAATCTACCTTAAAAAATACTATACTACAAGAAGTCCTCAATTTAAGTTAATTCTATTTACGTTTTTTTCAACTTCGCCATTGACAAAGTACGGATACTTTTCGATTTACACGTCATAATTTTCGTGTTAGTGCTTTTTCATGTGGGCAATAATGTATTTGTTTATTTATTTAAATTGTTTTAACTTCTCCCCAGAAATAAACTGCGCCATAACCTCTCTGCTCGCATTTCCATGACCCTCGGGATGTCAGAGAAGCTTGAAAACACCGTTCATACGAGCAAGTGATGCTCGTGCATCGAAGAAACATAAGACCCTTGCGTTGGAAATGAAATTAGACATAAAACGGTCTGAAAGAGGGGGAAACTCCTGAGCACATCGGATGTTCGCTGTCTTTTTACTTAACCGGTCTACTATCAGGACGATGCTCGAGCACAATGCGAAACATCTTGAACACTTGATTAGATCTGCGCCAATGAAGTCGAAGGTAATTGCCAACAAAAGGAGTGGTGCGATGGCTGAGATGAAAAACTTTTGATTTTGTGCCATGAGGACTAGACCAGTGTGACCACTCCTTGGCTTTTTTCACAAGATCTTGGCTATTCGTTGTTCACCTTGGCGTCTTGGTTTTCTATAGGTTTTCTTGGCGTATAGGTTTTCTATTATCATCGCTTTTCCGAAACCTTGTGAATTCTTGGCTTTTTTCAATGGCTCACCTTGGCATTTATGAAAATGAGGAG
This sequence comes from Eptatretus atami, assembly GCA_035128595.1. NCBI lineage: Eukaryota > Metazoa > Chordata > Myxini > Myxiniformes > Myxinidae > Eptatretus > Eptatretus atami. Next base: position 37,616,465 of record CM068967.1, read on the forward strand.
TGGTCACACTGGACTAGACAACAGAATCAGCACGTGTTGATGTCTATGCCCAGAACAGTTGCATAATGTTATGGGCATCAAGGTACAATGACTGTTTTGTTGGCTTTGTTGTCATGTCTTGTCCATGATCCTACACTTCAATCCAGGATTTTGTACCCTCCACCTATCCCCACTCTCTCTCTCTCGAAGAAGAAGAAGTTGCAAGTGTTTACGGACTGACAGGTGGACTGACAGACGGACAACGCACCGTCATATAAGCTCACCTGAACTATGTTCCAGGTGAGCAAAAATAAAGGTTCGGTTCTGCCGAAGCAGTTTCTTGGCAAGGGTTATACTGGGTGGTTTGCCATTACATTCTCAGCAATAGTTAGGGTAGGAATTTGTAATTTGCTCAGGGTGCCGGAGATAACTTGCCTATTCTTCGTGAAGGACATTGTGGGATCTTTAACGTCCACCACCTAATGCCGGCAGATGGGCTACCCAGTTTAACGTACATCCGAAAGACGGCACGCACAGAGTCTTGCTCATCCTTGATAACTCCTTTGGTCATCCTCTGGACATCAACGACATGGCTGACAACGCTTGTGTCATGTTTTTGCCACCAAACACCACGTCGTGGTTGCAGCCCATGGACCAAGGTATTATCGCCGCAATTAAGGCTTGTTATCTGAGCAAACTAATCTCGGAGATGGACAGTGAGGACACTCCCACAATTCAGGAGTGCAGGAGGGGTTATAACATCAAGAAGTGTTTAAAAAACATCGGTGCCTCGTGGGATTAAATAACCCGTGCAACAATGAATGTGGTTTGGGAGAAGATCTGGCCTGAATGTGTCCATGGTTTCCAAGGATTTGCAAACGTGCCCGATATCCAGATGCCGATTGTGGGGCTTGCGAGGTAAGCTGGGTTATGAAGTGGACCAAGATGATGTGGTTGAACTGCTGGAGTCTCATGGAGAAGATCTGACCGATGAAGATTTATTGCAGCTTGAGCAACAAAGCGCAAGAGAGTATGTGCAAGATGCTGAGCACCTGACACCTCCCCCCTAAAAAAGCTGACAACAAAACTACTCTCTGAGACTTTCAACCACATCGAGGAGGAACTCGACACAGTATTTAGGGACAACGACCCCAGTATGGAGCGCAGCATCACTTGCAGACGTATAATTGAGGGCGCCCTGCGTTGCTATAAGGAGTTTTCCAGAAGAAGAAGAAAGCTGGACCGATATATAACTGGATATCTCAAAATGTTGTGCAGGGATTTGGTGGAAACTTGATGGACACGTTGGGTGTGTGGCAAGAACAAATTGATTCGATTTTGGTGAAGATCTGAATCCGGATGTGCATACAAGAATTATTTAATTCTTTCAAGTGATTCTTCACCATTGAGAGATAGGGCCGAAAACAATATAGTACTGTATAGCATGATATTTCAAAAATGTATTGGGCACGATATGTTCTCGTGGATCAGGCATTGCGTGGCGGCGGTACGCGCTCTACCGAGTGCCCTTCTAGTTTAGTTACTGTCATTAGTATCGACTTATTCATGGATATTTATGTCGTTCGTATGTCCTTAGTATTCACTTCAGTTCGCTTGGGATGACCGAAAATTACTGCCCAAGAATAACGCATCCTCAGTTTTCAACATTATGCCAATGGGAAAAAACGTTTTCGATTTACACTTTTTCAATTTACACTCATGTTTTCAGGAACTCATCTCGAACGTAAATCGAGGAAACCCTGTACCATATTGCTCGGCTAATGACTCCTTTGTGTAATTTGGTGTTACCTCCCTCTTGACAGCCAATCCTCACCATAAATGTAGTGTTTCCATACGCGGTTAGCTCTTGGGATGTGAGGTTGAATCTCACTCAGCAGGTGCACTGCCGTCAATTTGTCTTTAAAAACAACACGTTTTCCTGGATGGTTTGGAGTCACCGCAGTGTCACCATACATTCAGAGCAGTGTGACCACTCCTCATTTTCATAAATGCCAAGGTGAGCCAATGAAAAAAGCCAAGAATTCACAAGGTTTCGGAAAAGCGATGATAATAGAAAACCTATACGCCAAGAAAACCTATAGAAAACCAAGATGCCAAGGTGAACAACGAATAGCCAAGATCTTGTGAAAAAAGCCAAGGAGTGGTCACACTGATTCAGAGGTGAAGAACCCTTCATTTAACACCATGATTACTGGGGCATAATCAGATAGAGAGTTTTTACTGCTCGATACAAAATGAAGGATCGATAGCCTGTAGTAGTTGGTAGCATGTTTGCCTTTGAGCTGCTATGTTGTTGCTTTGTTGTTCTGTTGAATCCAATCCGATGAAATCTACCTGTGTGGTGCCAACATGAAGGCAGATTTCATCGGATTGGATTTAACAATTCATTGGGTTGTTGCATCTTCGATCGTATTGTATTTGGGATGGGGTAACTAAAGCTGGCTGTCCATCTACATTTTTTTCGGTTGTGGATGTTTAAAAAAAAATGCCCTGTACTGTATCTTTCTACAAAATAGGCCTATGTATACAGGTGCCATGGTTAAGTTCTGTGTAGAATTTGGTTGTGATCTGTAAAATGATTATAAAGGGGTTTGGATAAGACAATAGACAAATAATAAGCGTAATAATAGGTTTAATAGATAAGTAACTTTGGACACATCATGCGTGCAGAACACTAAAGTTTGGAGAACTCAACCATGCTGGGTATGGTTGAGGGAACAAGAGGAAGAGGCAGACCTTAGGTGTGCTCGATGGAATGGGGGTAAAGGCTGCACCCAAGCTTTCTCTGCTCGAGCTTTGGGAAGCAGTGCAAGAATGGGATGTTTGGAGAATTCTGATCATGAATGTCATCAGAAGTCGTGATGGATCTAAATACCGTAACTAGATAAAATAAGTAAATTAGCAAATCCAGTTGATTTGGTGTGGATGCAGCACAGGCATGATCGCCCACCTGGCCTCCTCCGGTGCCTTATGGGCTTGCGTGGGGGATGCTGATAAAGTTGCATGACGGAGCTACTCACAATAGATGCAACAAAAAAGGTATGACGAGGTATACCTATAATGTACAAAATGCTCGTTCGTATAAGTTTTTCAACACCGCTCATACAGTATATCATTGAATATCTGCAGGCTGATGTTGGTTCATATCTGTAAAAAATATATTAATAATTGTGTTGGCCTGTTTCACGATCTCATCGGAATTGACAGCTCATGAAGTTGGCAACCCAGGTTCAAATCCTTCTCCAATATGTATTTCTCCATTATGTAGTAATATCCTGATATGTTTGTATTATTAAAGTACACTAATGTCTACTAATGTTTACCTGCAAGCTCCACAACGACCCTTAGATTAATGTCAATTAAATAATAAAAGCTCCCCAAACCTCGTTCTGCATTTTCGCCAATTATATAAACCAAAATGGTGTTTCGACAGGCTGTGTTGTTTATCAAAGGATTCAGAGTAAGTTTCTCATGGCAATGATAATGCAGCCGGCTATGGGCCTTGAAAGGTTTTATATTAAATCTGCACGAGCTAAACTCCCGGGCCTGCTGTTTTGATGAGCCAAAGATACTGCTCCTTTCGAAGCAGTTGCCGCATGATGTTTCATGTGATGCCTCAGGTGATCTTTCAGGCTGGTGGCTGAGAGATATGAGGAGCTAGCTTTCCTTTGTAACAACTTTCAGAAAGCTTTGCTTCATAAACAAAGTTTTGATATTCAGTGTTCAGAATCTGAACAGCATGCACTGGTCTAATAGCTAGTCTTTGGAAATATTTGATGATCCGAGCAACATGTCGGACCTCGTTGACTTCAGCCGGTTGATTTTATTTTATTTTTTTTCACTGGATGCAATCATGGCTGACAATGAGGTCACCACATGTCTCGATACTGTTCACTTTCCAGCAGAAGTTGAAACGGCAACACAAGGCCTGGATACGCTTCTCTAACCTGTTTATGTAACCACTATCACATGGCCATCGTTCCCCATCTTGTATGCTTGTGCTTTTCAGGTCGTGTTTATATATCATCTGCAAGGGTGTATGGTACCACCCACCGTGGCCTGTCCAGTCACGCGAGACCCACACCCTGTTAAAATTGGTGGAGGGTTTAGGGAAGGTTTCCTGCTGAGAGGAAGGGATGGGATGATGGCAACTTTATGACCCCTGTCCTCTGATCTACAGCATCACCAGAGGCAGTCCCTACGGGCCCTCCTCCATGCCCCATCATGGCCTTCTCCTCACGTTTTGCCTTCTGGCAGCAAAAGTTGAGTACTTTTTTTTTGATTGAAAGTACTTTGTATGAGTCCCAAGTTTGTAGTCATAAGAGGTTAGTTCTGGTGAAATCATGACCGTTGAGAGTAGCTGTGGATGTATGCATCCTCTTACTCGGCAGGTAAGTGAAGCCACATGGCTGCTGAATATCCATGATGCAGAAACACCTGTAGGTATGCCAATGCATATTCAAATCTAAAATGGAGGAAGATGGTGTAAGTACCATAGGGATACAGGTATTTATTTTTGTTTTCAAATGTACAGAAGAATCTTTTAAATTCCATGCAAATCGATCACTGACTTGAGGCACAGTTTGATGATAAAGGTTCATCTCGTACGAGTAGCAATATTTTACTGAAAACTGTCTACTCCTTGTAAATAACACTCCGCAAGCATCTGGGTTTCCATAAATAGTGAAAAAGTGTAACTTTCTTTCAAATCATCCTCATAAGATTTCCCATTGGGATAATCCTTTCTTTTCATTGATCGTCTTTGATTACGGTAATCCTCGTGGTGGAGTTGGGACACACTTGTTTGATTGTCCTTGCCGGGGTGGGTTCGATTCCCATGTTCATTCAGCTTAGGACAGAAACATCTGCAGCTTGTGATGGAGTGGCAACCTGTCCAGGATTCGTTCTTAGCCACACAAATGTTCACGACTCGTCGTGAGTGCCTCCCGGGGCACTCGAGGGTAAGAGTTTCCAACAAACTTTCATTATATACCTCTTCAAGCTGAGAGCAGTTCTGTATATTATTGTTGACGTCTAATTTGCATATTGTAGACAGAAGGTTGACCTATCTATCCTGAAAGTTTCACCTGGGTGACTTCCAAATGTCGCATGCAAACTTGTAGGGACAGACTTGATGAAAAGAAAGAAAATAGCCAAAGAACACAATATTGCTGTTGTAAAAGGGTCTTTGATCTCATACTCACGGTGTTTTATCACTGCGTGAGATTTACTCAACAAAAGATACATTTTCTCGCGTAGATGCCAGCAGTTGAGGCCTGCTGTGCCATACGCCATGCTGCAAAAGCCTCAGCATTGCTTCTGACATCCTCATTCTATCCCCCTCCATGAAAGGTTTATTGGCTGGAAATGCTATGGCGAAAGCACTACCGCTGAGAGATGTGCAAGGCTTTTTTTATACCCCATGTATCAAGCACATAGGGAATTTTAACCAACATTTTTTTCTGTGCAGCCATTTCGAGGTCGAAAATGAAAATTGGGTCCACGGCGACAAATGGGGAGCATGTCGTTAAAGTGCATGTGGATGGGCAAAAGCATTTTTTTGTTGGAGTGGAACTTGTAACGTTTTCTATTGTGAACTGGCATGTGCGAATCATATAAATTCACATTAATATGAGTCTCTTATGGTCGCATGATGGCATCGAGATGCGCACACTCCCTTCTGAGCTGTCAAGCTTGGGTTCACATTGCTGCCACACAATAAACTGCCCATTCTGGTGTTTTGCACGCAGGGTGAGGCGTCATTGTGTGTGCCGTCCCTCGGATGGATTTTGTGACTGAGTAGCAGTTTGCCAGCACTGGTCATTGGTGACCATTATAAGATCCCAGGTGTCTTTCGCGAATCCAACGTGAGACGGTATCACAATAAACTGGCTTGTGTGGCGCCCTCACACTGATATTGTTGTGGCGAATGTGGTTCCTGAAAGACTTCGGTCAAAGACGTTGCCTGGCCGACCCCATGAGGTGAGAATAATTGCGGCCATTAAGTAGAAGTTGTAACGTATGTATCTCTTATATGATTCACATGGCTTGGACAGTATGTATGACTTGTTGTCATGATCAGTCCTGATCATTTTATATCTATGAGTAACTTGTACGTACCTGTCAAGTTTCTTAAAATCAGCTTTTCTTTTTGAAAAGTCCTGCAAATATCGACAAACAACACATAGACAAATTTTAATTCACCCACTATAACTCCAATGCTCATATCCAGCTCACACCCACCATGCACTGCGAACAACCCAGCACTTCTTCCTGAGGAGCACCACCACCACGGAGTACTGATAGACGACAAATCTCTCGCCCCCACGACTCAGTTCACAAGAGGGAAGAGGATTTGTTTGACCAGTTGTATGAGTTACTCGTATATAGAATGATCACTATTAATTATTACAATATACATTGATAACTTAAACTTACTTGTCAAGTCTCTTCTAATAAGCTAGATTGGCACAGAGCGGCAGTCGGTTGTGGAATGGGAGAGTTCCCCCTCAGGAAATGATAGGGTCGATTGAGAGGTGTGACTATAAGTGGAGAAGGAGGCTATAGCAAAGGAAGTCTCCTCTCTCTCTCTCTCTCTCTCTCTCTCTCTCTCTCTCTCTCTCTCTCTCTCTCTCTCTCTCTCTCTCTCTCTCTCTTTCTCTCTTTCTGTTGCATCATTGGTTGGGACGCGGCATGCCGCTGATGCAGTGTCCCCCTTACCAGTATACTGGTGCTCATTTTGCCGACCTCGGAAGGATGATAGGTTGAGTCAACCTCCTGGTGTATTTAATTCAGCGGCCAACGGGGCTTGAACTCAGGAACCTGGGATCCCAAGCCGCCACCCTAAACACAGCCAACACCAGGCTAGTCTCTAGTAAGCATATCTCTCAGGTAAAACAACATAAAACAGTCAGTACTTACCCAATCAGCTGCCATTAGGATGTCATCAAGGACAGCATCCTGGAAGAGAGTTCAGGAAGTGCTAATCCCTCTTCGGTCATGGGCCCTTACTATATCAATGACAAGGGCACCATCACCAGCTACATGGATCACTGATACAATCCAACGCGAGACAGTATCACAAGAAACTGCCTTCATTGCTGCCCTCACACTGATCGAGTTTTGGTGAGACCCATAGGCACTCTGTACAGTCCAAATATAACTGCAGTGCTTTGACCAGGCATGCCAGTATGTCCGAAGAAGAGGCAGATTGCAGGTTGGGGAGGACCACGTCCACTGAGGCTGAGGCCTGCCCTTGGTTTTTATGGCCAAGCCTCACAGAGCTTGGCTCAAACTGAATGTGGCCACTCACCACGGTGAGAGACTGGATGGTGCTGTGTCCCTTTACTGAGGCTATACGCATGAGAAAGGCTGTCTTTACTGGCAGATGCTGCAAAGAGACAGCCTCTAAGGATGTGTATGGCACCTGAGCCAAGGCCTGGAGAACTAAAGGCAGATTCCATTTAGGAAACAGCTATATCAATTGAGATTTCTTCATAAAGAAGGACCTGGCAAATTTTGACAGGATTCTCAATAATGAAACCGAAGAACCATCCAGAAAACCTTTGTGATCCACTGCAGTAGCTGTGTGGTAAACCGTAATTGTGGTGAAAGCTAACCCTGATAAAATAGGGAGACGGGAAAGTCAGCCATCTTTCCAAAAGGTGGCAATACCCAGACCTACCACTTAATCCATCTGCGGAAAACTGCCAAATGGGAATCGTAGGTAATTTGGGTGGATTCCCGGTGGCACTGGGTGGTGATAGCCAGCCCTTCCAGAAAGGCCTACCTCATCTGCAGATATCCTGAGAGATGCCACAGTGATAGTCAGAGATGGGCTGGGTTAATGTATGGAATTCCTGAACAGGGTTTGGAGAGGAGGTGCTCCTTGAGAAGTAGGAGTTGTGGTAACCCCACCAGGGGGCACAGAAGCTCCCTGAGCCAGGGTAGGGACAGGCAAATTCAGAGGATCCCTTTGAAGGTAGGTCTGTACCCGCCGCATGTGGAGCCTACAATCCGATGTCAGATCCACTAGAGTGATGAGGAAACATCGGGACTTGGGCCAGACCTTTGGTAAAGCCACCTACAGAGACGTTAGTTGAGATGACCTCGATTGGATCTTCTCTATACGATGGGCTGACGGACGTGCCAGCTGACCCGGAATGTTGAGGTCTGCCTCCAGGAAAAAGAGGAATTGTGTAGGAGTCAAACTGGACTTCTCCAAATTGATAAAGAGGCTGAGAGATTTGACCAATGTGATGTTAGTTTGTCAATGGTTTGAGAGGAGTTGCTCTGATTTTACCACGATTAGCCATTTGTCGATGTAGTAAAAAACAATTCTGATGACTCGTTGAGGCAGTGTCACTGCCACTGCCAACACCAGTCTGGTGGAGACTCAGGTTGCAGTCTTGAGGCCGAAGGGCAGTGTGGTATATCTGAAGACCCAATCCCCAACAGATGAAGGGACTTGCCATGCATGGGAACATGCAGGTATGCATCTCTTAGGTCCAGGGTTGCTGCCCAATCCCGTGGTGTTAGTTGTGATAGGATTGAACGGAGCATCTCCAGTTGAAAAGAGGGGTTGTGGATGTACTGATTTATCTCCTTTAAATTCAGAACCATATGCAGTCCACCGAAGCATTTGGAGATATGAGTGCAGTATAGTCAACAGGCATAGACTGTGGTGATCCTTTACCTCCATGATTGCCCTTTTCTTGAGAAGGGCCTGGATTTAACTGGCCCACAGCCTGTCTTACTGTAGAATCCTATGGTAGAGATGTTCTCCTGCGAAGAACGCCTCCTAGGAAGGGTGACTCCAATTGGACTTTGAAGGTGACGGAGACAACCAATAAAACTAGCCACTCGTGATGCCCTTCCAGCACTGATGGAAAGCACGGAGGCACCCTCCTACAGGTTCGACTTCCCAAAACACTCTCAGTAGCCCATCACCAAAATTACCGCCTCTTGGTGGTAGGTCCAGTACGGCCTCTTCTAAAAGGGTGTCTCTGAAAACACCGCTGCTGGTTTGGCTGAAAACAAAAGAGCGGAAAGGTGTACCTCCCTGTAAACAAAAGAGCGGCCAGTTTGGCCGATGTGATCAGGGCAGAGGGTAGTCTGATAATCCACCTCTGCTTTGGTTTGGTAACCTGAGGGACAGACTTGGCAGTGGTTTCACATGCACGTTTGTCATACTCTAGTTCTTTGTAAATGGCAGCCGCAACGTGGCCCCAAAATAAAAGTTGCCCATGCATTGGCAGGGTGAGAAAAGACTTGCTCTCTGCCAATTTGCCCAAACCACTGGCATGGCGATAGAGGTGACGACATTCTGGATCTGTGTGGTATGACATCCTCTTCTATTGGGACCACTGTATGTCATGCACTACTTTTAACAGACAAGCACTGAGCTCCCTGTCTTCAGATGTGACCTGCATTCAGTCAGCCTCCATGCATCGGGATTGGAGACATCCATGGTATCCAGTGAGGTGCAAGCTAGCTTTAGCCAAAACTGTGGAGAACCTCCAGCTTTCCTCCTCCACTTTGAATAACTTGGAGTGCAAAGGATGGGGATGGTTCTGACCTGCTGCGATACTCCCCGCCAAACATTCCAGTTCTGGGGAGGGACGAGGAATGGCAAAAAAACTTGTAATCTTTCGGCACTAAGCGAAAAGCATTTTTCTTCCTGGGAGTACCTTGTTTGAGCGGATGCATAGTGTGAAGTGAGTCCATAGTTCTCTACATAACGAGCACAAAGTCAGATTCTCCAGATATTCCGACTGACTGAAGGCCCTGGTGGCTCTTGACAGATCGCAGGGCAAGAAAACTCCATTTCCAGCATCTGTTGTGCCAGTTGACGGAGGTAACGGCATAACAAGGTGGGTGCCACCTCCCATGCCTGTACCACCTGCTGCATCTCCCTGAGATCTTCCTCAACAGAAAAGGAAGCATATTCCTCTGGAGCATAGGAAAAAGCAAAAATGGAATCGGCAAGATATATGATTTCGCTCCTGCTGCTCCCCAGCAGAGTGAGCTCCACCTCAACAGGTGGAGCCTTGAGAGCTGCTGCAGCTTTGCTATTATGTTTACTGTTCATAGCACAAGACTGATGAGAGGGAAGCTTGGGTACCAGACCCTCCTAAAATTCCCACTGCCCACTAAATTTCAGGATGGGGCCAGTTCAGTCTGGAGAACCAGTGGCCATCCACTGGTTCGATGCCAGCAAGGATTGCATGTGATGATTAAATAGGTGAGGTGCATTTAGGTTTCGCTTTGGCCTTTGTCTTCTTCTTCATATGTTTTCTCTTGACCTAGCCAGCCAAGGGCAGTTGCAGGGCTTAGGAAAGATAATAATCTGACTCGAGAAATGAGGTCTCCCCCAGGGCTGGGGTTAAACCTCTCTTGGGAGCAACCCTGGGGTCTAGGAGCAATCATGAAGGGGCTTGCACCAGCCTAGTAGGTGGTTTAGCCCAGTGTCGGATTAACGCATGGGCACACAAGGCCCGAGATCAACATGGGTCCCAGGAAGAGGTGGCATGAGAGCCATGCAGCCAGCATGGAGCCCCACATGACTTATCATGGTTCACAATCTTTCAAGACGAACCCACCTCCACTACCCCTGAGGGTGGAGTCTCATTTTTGCCAACAAACGATATCAACTTGTGAGTGGTGATAAACACACTGTAAAGGGAATGCTCCATCTCAAGGAAAGAAAGCACTGTCACTTAATGAATCGATAAAAAAAGTGTTTTCCCCTGATGTTTAACTACACAGGACTATTACAATCACAAAACATCCTGTCATCAGTAAAGGGACAAACCCATGAGCATGGCGGAATCTCGCGGTTTTTTAAATCGGAGCACAGAAATCTTATAGCTCTTCCATGAGCCTCGTCTATGTATACAAACACACTAAAAAAATAAAACCTTGGTAACTGAACACACTCATGCAAGTACTGTGGTGTGTTCCATTACCAATCAGCTTGTAGGGGAGGAGGAGATTGGAACCATACTCTGTGCAGAGCTTTGGTGCTGCCTGAGCAGTGTCCTTGGCTATTGGGCACAATCCTGGATGGGTCACCACTCCAACACAGGATACCAGCATGCTGGCACTCATTTTGCCCACCTCGGAAGGATGACAGGCCGAGTTAACTCCACCTGGTATTCATTCAACAGCTGAGTGGGATTTGAACTCAGGACCCTTATGATCCAAAGCCCAAAGCCTAACCATTAAGCCATCCTCATCACACCATTTGAAAGCCTTTATCCCTGAGCAGGGGTCAGCTTTTTGTGGGCTCCAATCATTGTACCCTTTCTTGTGGCAATGTTTTTTACGGCCGGATGCCCTTCCTGACGCCAACCCTTTAGTCGCCTTCGACCCTGCAGTGATAATTACCAGTATACTGGTGCTCATTTTGCCGACCTGCGGAAGGATGACAGGCTGAGTCAACCCGCCTGATGCTAACTCAGCGGCCAGCGGGGCTCGAACTCAGGACCCCAAGGATCCCAAGCCACCTCCTTAACCACTGACCCACACCAGGCTCATCCTAACCATTAAGCCAACACCAGGCATAATCAGCTTGTAGAGCGCTCGCCAAGTGGCTTAAGTACTCAAGCAAGCACTCCAACAAAACTGTCAATTAGGAACATCTGGCTTGTTAAGCGATAGCAAGCTGATTGGTAATGGAACATCTTAATGTGGCATATTTTTTCCAAGGGGGGAAAAGGCAATAAAACAAGAGAATTCCTCCGGATTTTTAGCAGTAGAGTCCAAAGCAACATAGGCGAAGCGAGTGTGAAAATACCACGGAGTCCTCTTTTGGGGGGAGGGGGCTTTTTTGGGCAAAAATAACACTGAGTCCTCCTTTTGGGCCTTTTGGGCCAAAATACTTTTTTTAACCCAGGGCCCCAAAATAGTCTTAATCTGCCTCTGGTTTAGTCATTCCTTTCCCCACCACAACCACGGAAGAATCAGTCTCAAGGTCTGCTGTAAACAGGGTGAGGTTGTCTCTTAAGAAGACCATTCTTCTTAAGAAGATGCCTGGGGTGGCCAGGATAAAATCCAAGGAAGTCGGGGAGGTCATCCTTGTTGGGTTTTCGTATTGTGTAGGAGGTGTGGCACCACCGTCTGTTCATGGAAAGAGGGTGAGAACACACCACCTGTTGACGGGAAAACGGTGAGGACAATGCCTCCTGCATATGAGGGGGAACTGAGCTCGGTCCTGTGGTTGAGATCGGTGAGAACACCCTCTCCCCCACCCTCTGATAGCAGGCTTATATCAGAATGTGATTATGGGGACACCACCGCCTGCTTTCTGGTGACAAAGCAAAGAGCCGCCTCCAACCAGCTCCTCATGGAGGGACTGAGGTTGGATTAGGACTCATGATTACTTTGTCAACGTTGGTGAATGGCAACTAGTTAAGGCATACAAAGTCATAGTTAAATCCCTGTAAAACTATAAGGAAAAAAAAACTGTTTTGGTTGAACTCAGGCAGTCAGACAAAATCTAAAAACGCAAAAGGGCGAGTCAAAGCCAATAAGCACAATCTTTATAAATAATCTTTATAAAACAAATCAACATTTCCCCTTTTTGAACGATCTTCTTTCATGATACAACCTGTCACTTCAATATAAATAGATACATGTGAAAAAATTAAATGTTTCGTTTTTAAAAGTTTCTTCAACCATTTTCATTGGAGTGCTTGCTTGGAGTGCTCTTTAAGCTTCAATCTCGACAAGCTTCCATGGCGATACGATGGCACAGTTCTTCATGGGGACATCTCTGGAGTTAGGAAGGCAAAATAAATTAGATGATTACAATGAGGAAAAAATGTTTGCAGTTATTACAAAACAATGAATCATGGAGGTTAGCCGAGAGGTACGCGCGCTCGCTCTAAGCTGTCTAACCTGTTTTGAATCCCGACCCAGCTATAAACTGTCATCCTGGTGTTTCACAGGCAGGGTGACTCATCAATGTGTGTGCCATCCCTCCCAATGAATGTTAAACTGGACATAACATCTGCCGGAATTCCCCCATTTCCCCTTCTCACTCTCCCTCCCACCCACTCCTCCTCTCTCCCACCCTTCTCTCTTCCACTCACTCCCTTTCTCTCTCCCACCCACTCCCTCTCTTTCCCACCCCACTCACTCTCTTTCCACCCCACTCCCTCTCTCTCACCCACCCCTCCCATCACACCCACCCCTCTCCCTCTGCGAAGGGGACTGTTGAGGACTGACTGTTTAGTTATGAATTTGCGAGTAAAACTGCTCCCCAGAGTGTAACTTGAACGAATCGGATTCGGAATGAGCCGACTGGAGGGGTGCAAAGGTCACTACATGTTCGAGCATGCATACATACAGCCAGACCTTTGCCAGGTTGATAGGATGGGTTTAAATGGTCCTGCCTGGTTTTATATAGAACCAGGCGATTAAAAAGAAAATGTTGCTGTTTGGGCACATTTTATTGCCCTTCCTTTCCCCTCACTCCACCTTCCTTTCCCCTCCCATTGCCTTCCCTTCCTATCATGGTTCCTTCCCCCCCCTCCCTCACAGTTAACTCTTCCCAAACTCCCTCCCCTCTCCACCCCCATGGACATCTCCGGGAGGTCTACAGATGCCTGCATCAATATGCTGTTTTAACGTACCCCATTTTGTTCAATCCCATACTACCCCCCGCACTCCCTTTCTCCACAAGCCCCCTACAAAATGCAAGTCCAGACCCCCTCCCCTCACACTTACCTCTTTCCAAACCACCTCCACCTCCCCACCTTCCCCCTCCTCTTTCCCCTATCCCTCCCGCTCCACCCCCTCCCAGTAAACAGTGATGTGTACAGTGAGGCGTTGCTCTCCTTCCCTTTCCTCGCTCCCCCTTCCTCACTCCTCCTAGCTCCCCACGCCTCCTTTGACCCCTCATCACCCCCACCCCTTCTCTCTCCTCCCCTTCTCCTCCTCTCTCCCTTTACTCTCCCTCTCCTTCCTCTCTCTCCCTCTCTCTGTCTGTCCATACCCTCCCCTCCCTCTCCATCCCCTACTTCGTCTCTCTTCCCCCCTCTCTCCTTTTCTCCTCCTCTCTCTCCCTCCTTCTTCTCCCCTCCCCCCACCCCACTTAATATCCCGTGAGCGAAGCGACGGGTTGTATTTGCTGGCGTAGAACAAAAATCGAGAAGTGCTTAAGCCATTATGGATGCTCTCAAACCATCATGGCTTCCAATGTAGGTGTCTTGGAGGCCTCATTGTTTAATTGGCCTCAGAGTCTGCCAAATATTGGTGGATTCTTCTTGCTGTCCTTGTCTGCTACACACATCCATCATGATATAAGCCATTACATTCCACCAGAGTTTTCCAAAATTGTTTTGGCAGAGTCTTTTCAAATTGTTTCCATTACAAAGTCCTCAATTTGACATTTGGCTAATAGAAAGGAGTTATTTTCTTTATTAATTCTCTTGTCTGTGAAAACTTTAAAACTATATTGACCCGTGGGTTCCGAAACTTCCTTCAGTGCAATTTATTTTCTTTGTGGAAGAACAATTCTGTCCTCGTGGATGGTTTTGAGCAGTTTGGAAGGAGATGGAATGTGGACATGTCGATGAGAGCTGGCGCAGAATGGTGAAATGGTATTTCTACAAACTGCCACTCTCCCGCAGGCATCAAATTCATTATCCAGGTCGGAAATGAAATGAATTGTTTTGAAATTAGTCACCCCTGTCATTTCCTCAACTTCCTGGTTTCACGACCGCAGCCACCATACCAGGCTCAAACATGATCAAGAAAGAAATGACTCCATCAGAATAAGACAAATATGCCGGGAATGCTCGTATGAAGATTTCAGATCCCACCCGCCAGATGCAATGTGGTAGTTTTTTTCAAGCTGTTCAAAACTTAGAAGATTCCTGTTCTTTATTCAAATCTCAAAGCACGATCATGGTTATTTGTTTTCCTGAGCCTTTCTATTGCTTTGTTGGAGACGGGATGCGAGTCGAGTGAACTATCCACAAAACAAATGTGTCGTGAAGAAATGAAAAAGAGAAGTTATTGCATTTTGTCAAAGTGAAGTAAACCATGTGAAAAATGTCACATGGGATCAAAAATGCCAATAAATAAGTTATCCAATCAAAATGCACACATACTCCTTCTTTCTTTCCTTATAGAAGGAAGATTCATAAAGCATGGTTAGGGCGGTATACCCATTCATAAAGCATGGTTAGGGCGGTATACCCATTCATAAAGCATGGTTAGGGCGGTATACCCATTCATAAAGCATGGTATCCTAGGGTTCTGAGTTCGAGCTAAGTGGTTAGGGTGGCTGGTTTGGGATCTTGGGGTCCTGCGTTCGAGCTCCGTTGTCCGCTGAATTAATACCAGGTGGGGTTGACTCAGCCTGCCATCCTTCTGAGGTTGTGAATGAGTAACAGTGTACTGGTATTGGGGCACAGCATCAGCGGCATAGTCGCGCCCCAACAAAATGATAGCTACCCGGCAGCCAAGCTGCCATACACAAGAAGAAGACAGTTGCTCCCATCACTTACTGACAAACCACGGGGAAGTGCTTCTCACGTGCCACAAATCGTTGGAGCATTGCGTTACATAGTACCGTGGGTAGTTGAATCATTTATTTGTACTTATCTGTGGGCATGACCACCAGTTATTCTCACATCATTCTGGGGTTGGCTGGGGAAATATTTTAAGCCAAGTTTTTCACGAACCAGCTGGACTGAGAGTGCAGTAGTTTGTAATTCGTTCAGGGAGCCGGCGATAGTTCGGCTACTCTTCACAAGACACCGTGGGATCTTTAACGTCTACCAACTAATGCTGGCAGATGGGAGGCCCAGCTTACCGTCGATCCGATGGAATGGCACACACATTGATGAATTTCCCTGCATGCGAAACACCAGGATGACAATTTAAAACTGGGTTGAGATTTGAATCCTGGACAAATCTCTTAGTGGGGAGTGTGTATACCTCAAGGCTATCCTACCTGTCCAGTAAGCCAGTAACAAATAAGTAAAGTGTCAATCTTGGGCAAAGAAACTCTTCTGATAAACTACATTATTTGTTCGTGTGATGTGGGTATTGAGGACCAAGTAGCATCCTCTCATGTCCAAGTTTGTTGTATAACCGTCTTCCTCTATGATGCCAGGTGGGGTCTTTGTTGGGTGCACATGGGGGTGCGACTGTACGGCATGTATCTGTGCCAGCAGCTGCTGCGCCACCATTCCATTTATTTTGGGGTTCACTGGCTTACAGTGCACAAACCTCCTTCTTAACCGCCTGAGACCAACTATTTATAAGAACTCAGAATGAAAGTTCCAATCAAAACAGCACAGAGATAGTTAGTACTTTAATTGCGTGCTGGAACGCACACTCGCTGCAACAACTGCCCAACTTGTGTGCATCTCCTGGTTGCGGATCGCAGGTTTGAATGAGTTATCGGTACATTTTCTCTTACTTTACATTTCATTTGTGTTGAACTCGCTTGTCTGTTTAACCCGTTCTCTCCACACGGAAGAACTCGATTTTATTCAGTGTTGTGTCGTGTCATTTGAGTTTGACAGCGTCGCTCGCATTCATTAACCCAGTTTTAACACTGTTCCTTGAACCGAACATGATACAACTTTGTCAAAGTTTTTGCTCTTCCATTGAAAATGAGAATAGTTATCGCATCGATTGCAGCCCGAGTGTGTCTGCAACACTGCTTGCGATCGATTCTATGACTTGCGGGTGTTTATTCTCAATAGGAACACACACACACAGTTTCAGACTTTAAGGTTTCAGCCTGTTAAGTTCAGTATCACTTTTTAATTGTGAGTTGGAAAATGTAAATATCAGAATAACTTTCAGCATCCAATACACATGCTCATCGTCGTACCATACTGCTGACATAGCTTTGGTTTTGCCAAATCATTTTATTGGAATGGGTTACGCTTGGTGGTTTGCCATTGCCTTTTCAGAAGTCAGTAATAGCAGGAATTAGTAATTTGTTGGACCATTGCCCCAGCAATAGCTCATCCACTCTTCGTGGCGAAGGACACTATGCGATCTTTAAGGTCTACCAACGAATACTGTCAGATGGGATGTGAAACGTCAGTGGCAATTTATAGCTGGGTCGGAATTGAAACTCAGGCTAGACAGCTCAGACTGAGTGTGCATACTTCGAGGCTACCCTGCCAGCACACACTGTATGCCCAAGCCCATCTTAAAAGGGACATCGATGAAACATCATTCCACTCTCAGCATTTCAGCCCATCAAGGTGGAGAGGACAATGTTAATGTCAGTAAATGGCGTCCACCATTCACCACGCGTAATACAGCACACGTCGTACACCCCAACACCAGACACAAAACTACGCCTCGCCTTTACCTCTTCGACTCCCCTCTTATTGCCCTGGCCCAGGGTTCCAGATTAATTTCTTGTTAGGAATTGTTTTACTTCCCCCCTCTGGAGCTCCCAGATAACTCTCATTAATCACTGTCAGAAGGCCTCGGTACAGAGGGACGCAGGCCTTTACAATATGCGGGCGAACTGTCTGCTGTAGCGGAACTGCTGCATGTGTAATCTTCGTCGCCTAGAGTACATTGACAAGGCCTGGCTTTATTGCTCTCGATGCGTCTATTTATGTCCGCTCTCTCGGGAGTCCGCGTTAACGCCTCGTCAGCCCTTCTGCTTGTCCCGGCAAAAGCGATTCCTTGCCGTCGGGCCCGTGTCGCACCTGGCACGGATGTGAGGAAGGTGCTGATAACGGAGGGTAAAATTAAAATCTGAGCAGAATTGGATTGCTCGCCAGATTCCTCGCACAACTACACAACACTACCGGCCTAACGCGACCGGCGAGGCGTTTTGTGGTTGGATATAAGTGAAGGAGGAAAAGGGAGTTGTATTTTTTTTTTCCTTCCAGTTGTAGAAAATCTAACTACTTCATAGTTTGATAATAATTGATGAAGAATTTTATTCTTTCACTCCTGTTTTTACAGTGGAATATAGTGTACATTGTTGTTTGACGCACTGTACATGGATTACAGTACATTACTAGATGAGGTTGAAAGAAGGAATTTCTAATTTAGGCAGGTTTTTACCCCAAAGGCCTAGTTGTGTTTTTGTAGGCCTAAATGTAATAAATACTTTGTTCAGTAAACTATATTATCTAAACTAGACTAAAGAAATTACAAGTGAAAATTGCCATTTCTAAAGCCATAATTTTAAGGTGGATTTTTAACATTTAAAATATCAAATAATGGGAACATATTACCGACGAGCAGAGCCTATCCGTCACTTCACTGACGGACCAATTAGTCGTCCTGTTTGCCAAACATTTCGGGCAAGAAGGAGAAGGAAGAGAAATTTACCCTTACCCTTGCATAGAGCTGCTTTAACCCTCCTGCCCCCCCCCAATTCTTCCTGATGTTCTCTTCCCACCAGAAATGTCTCACACTGATGACAGGCTTTGACAGACCCCTCCGTTTTTTGTTGTTTTTTGGGGGGGGGGTGATAGAGGGGAAGGAGGGCAAATTTACCTGTGAGAAGAGTGCTTTATCTCAGTGTTGCCCACATAAAAAGGGTGATTATAATACCCTCTGCCATCACCACCAAGTGGCGCGACAGTACACATTTACATGGACAATTTACGTCCCGTACCCCCCCCCCCATACCACCGCGCGAGGCAACGGCCACACAGCCGATGTTACCCCACACACAAAGTTGTATTTGTACCCTGAGCTTGGAATTTGTAACTTTAAAGATGTCCCTGATCATAAGGAACAAAGAGAGAGAGAGAGAGAGAGAGAGAGAGAGAGAGAGAGAGAGAGAGAGAGAGAGATGAGAGAGAGAGAGAGAGAGAAGACAGACGAGGCGGATATACATATATATATATATACACACACACACACACAATTAGGAGGTCATTTCAAGTGGAATGTACAATACATTCTGGAAAATGTCATTGCATATAGTTGCTGAGATTGAGGACTTGGTTCTGCACTGGAGAGTGTGTATACCTCTGTGACCATCATGTGACTTTGAAATCATCCCACAGGCCAAGGACGAGGAGGCCCCACCCTTGCCCAAGAAACTGGCTGTCATCGCTCCTCCATCTAACTTCATTAAGAAGGCCGTTCAAGCGAAGCAGGGGGAACAAGCCCAGGGAGAGCGCCCGGTGAGTGTCAGGTTGATGTGGAAAGTACTTGGAAACATCCTAATGAGGAAATGCCTGTCTCCCGAAAGCTGGGACCTGTCCTCCTTTCAGTTCCGTGGTAAAATAATTTATTCCTTAATGACTTGCATTTATTGAGTCGATCGAATGTTCTGCAAGTTTGAAATGCGTGACAATGGTACAATGGTGGTAGGGTTGCTCAATCTGTATTGTGATTGCCACCGAGCTATCTAGCACGGGTTTGATCCTTGATGAGATTGGACTTATAACTACGGACATTGCCAGCATGGAGGATGGGACGTAGAAGTTGAATGTTCCGTGTACATTTAATTTGTACTCTGTAACGATCTCAAATTTTCTGTTGATAAGCGTTGGAAATTCGGTGAACTGTGACCAAATTCCCTTCTTGGGATTACCTGTATATTTAGCAGTACCTGTAGTATGTGGGTATGCTGGCATGTGCATATAGCACAGGAATAACGGGCCAAAACGCATTTTCCTTTCTTAATTGCCTTTTCTAAGATGGGTAAATACCTTACTTTGGTATGAACCATGGTAAAATGTCTGGGCCTAAAATGGCTTTTGGGGTCACCCACCTCAGTGTCTGTTTCACCTATTGGATCTCTCTTTGTTATTTCAGTTTTCTCCAAACTCGCCAAATGATATGCCACAGCCTGCATATCCTTCTCCGTCTTCCCCAACTCCAAAACCTGGGCCAGGGGGTGATCTCACTAATGGGGATGCATGTCACCAGCCATTAATGCATGAACGAACCAATGGAAATTCAGATGCTCCTGTAACCAATGGAGAAGCAGTACTAACTCCTGATGAAGTATCCGAGCCATCCACAATGAGCAACGCGACAACAGAGGAGTTGAAGACACAAAGTTTTCGTTTATTTCGACGTGTTGTTCGGCCTCAGCCCCAGGCTGAAAGAGATGAAAAACAGATTGTGAAAACTGAGGGAACAAACAGATCAAAAATGGATATTCCTCCATGTCCTGAGAAAGTTGAACGTCGAGTTGGGGAAATTCCATCAAGACCCAGCTCTCGTCTTGGTGTCAACTTGCGACCAGTATCTCAGAAGGTAGGGGAAGGTAGGCCGAAGGGTACTCCAGCATCTACTCCAACTACGGCTGACCCAATATCACAAGGCCTTACGAGTTTGATGACGCGAGTTAAGACAAGGGAGGCGAGGCCAAGGTCCCGACGCCATGAGAGGAGAGAATTGGACAATGCGAAGGTGGCTCAGGAAAACAGTTTCATGGCAGAGTCACATTCAGTGATAAAAGAAGATTCGGACCCTTCAAAGACTTCTGATAAAGAACCAGCACAGGTGAATACTACAAAACAGACATATGACTGCATCACATAAAGACGTTGGATTCACTTCATCTGCTAAGTTTGCCTTTGTATCACTGCACCAGGTCATCGACAGTATCGATCACACCTTTAATCCCTGAAAATGATGACCTACACATATTTTTAATTGCTGTGCTTGCAAACTTTTTATTTTATTTTATTAATATCATTTTTCACTCCCTCAAAGGAACAGACGCCAACACATCTCGGCCTGGAAATGTCCAAGGTTACCCAACAGCATTCCTCCTCAATAACACAAAAGGTAATAAATAATGTGATTCTTTACCTGTAGTTATCGGAAATGAGTTTAACTACGAATAGATTTTCATCGTATGCCCATAGTCCGTTCCCATGCCTCCTTGTCAACCACAGCCAGATCGAACCACTCAGGAGGCAGAGTCCGTGGCATCCGAGAAACCTCCCGAGGACCAGACTGTCACAGGACAGCCAGTGGAGGGAGCTACAGACCAGCAGCCAGAAATAGTGGCTTTAATGGAACCGGTTTGCATATTTTCATTTATTACCTCCACCACCGAAGGTGGAAGGAGGTTATGTTTTCACCCAGTCTCTTTGTTTGTTTGTTATCTGTTTGTGTGCAGGATTCTCAAAAAGTGTGGACGGATTCGGATGAAATTTTGTGACAGGTTGGGTGTGTGACAGGACGAACTGATTAGATTTGGTGAAGATCCAGATCCAGATCAGGCAACTAGAAATTTTTAAGTGATTCTTCACCATTGAGAGATAGCACAAAACTGATATATATATACATATATAAAAAAATATATAAAAATATATGAATAAAAAAGTTTGGACAGATTTGGATAAAACTTGGTGGACAGGTTAGATGTGTTACAAGGATGAATTGATTCGATTTTTATGAAGATCCGAATCCGGATCTGGATAGAGAATTATTTAATTTTTAAAGTGATTCTTCACCATTGAGAGATCGGGCCGAAAACGATATATAGCGTAGATATTAAAAATGTATTGGGCTCGATATATTCCACTGGATCAGGCAATGTGGGTGGCTCTTAATGACTCTCTCTCATCTCTTCTTCCTGGCCAGGTTGGAATTCCTCAAGACAGTGTTCTAGGCCCTGTGCTTTTTCTGGTTTTCATCAATGATCTATCAGATTCCCTGGAAAATCCTCTTTATCTCTTTGGTGATGACTCCACCATCTGCCATACCATCGCTCATCCGTCTAATTGGGAAGCAGCAGCCTCTTCACTCTCTGCAGACTTGGATAAAATCACAAGCTGATCGAACACTTGGAGCATGTCTTTCAATCTTGACAAATCTCACACTCACTTTGTCTCTCCAAAAGGATCACGTCGAAAACCCCCCTATCTACTTTCTCAACAATCCCCTTGAAGAAGTCCTTTCATTTAAGCTTTTGGGCCTCACTATCTGCCACGATCTTTCCTGGGAAAGCCACATCTCCAAGTTGGCCTCCAAACCAGTCACTGACTGGCCATCCTCCGTCATGCAAAGTCCTTTCTTGGCACACCTGATCTTCTAACAACTTACAAAGCTTTCATCCGCAGCCTGATGGTGTACTGCTATCCCCTCAGGGGTGGTGCTCCTGCCTCACACCTAGCTCCACTTCACGCTGTGGAAACCAAGGCTTTTAGGATCATTGGTATCTCCTGCAATGAAGCTGAGTCTTTGGGTCTATCACACTCTCACCGCAAGCAGGTTGGTGGTCTTTCTGTCTTATACCCTCTCCTCTCCTGCTTCCACCCCCCCCCTTGCTCTTTCTGTGCTCTGTCCTCCCTCTATTTCTGCAGGGCATTAAAGCTCTGCCAAAACCACTCTTCTGGTGAAACTGCCAAAATCAAGAATCACTGCTCACCTTCACTCTTTCATTCCTCTTTTCCCCCCGCCTCTGGATCAAACTCCCACACTGTCTTCAATCCCACTCCTCCCTCCAGGTCTTCAAAACAGCTGTTCACCACCATCTCATATCTGTCCTCACCCAAACCCATGATCTTTTCTACACCCGTTAATCCACCCCAAACCCACCTCCTTCAAATTCCCTGTTTTCCTTCCTGAAAGTCCCTGTAGTACCATTTTGTTTACCCTGTGTACCCTGCCCCATCCCTCTCCCTTCCACTCATCCACTATTGTCTCTGTTCCCTACTATTTTGTGCTTCACTCTCCCGCCCCTCTTGTCTCCTACCTTGTTATATGCTCTGTGTGTTAGATCTTACGCGAGCCTCAACATGGTTTCCAAAAATAATAATAATAATAATTAAATAAATAAAAATTTTAAAAAAGGAATGAGGGGTAGAGGTGGACAGACAGGGTGGACAAGATGGATACAGAAGCAAACTCACAGGAGGAATAAACTAGAAATTTGGAAAGAGCTGGTCTTTGGGGGGGGGGCGAAGGTTAACGGGAGTAGCAAAGAGCATGTTTGTTCATGGGGAATGATCTGAGATGTAAGTTAAAGAATAGATTCCTTTTTCATTCAATTGCCATATATGTATGCATTTTGTCCTAAGCTAGGTTGTGACTTAAGCATTTGAGATTAAATGAAGGAAGATTTTAACAGGAAAACCCGTCAGAAAACCCTGTCTGAGATGTTATTCCGTATGTGTGACATTCACAGCCTAAGCCTGAAGAGGAAGATGATTACTACGCATGGTATGAGGCAGACCGTGTTTGGCTGGTGCAGAAGGAAGGCCTTGTACCCGGTGAGTACGTTCGGAATCAGAGTTTATGATGTCATTCAATATGCTGACTGGTAGCCTTTGACATGATTTGATTGTCATGACAGCTACAGAGCTTCGACCTGATGAAGGGACTCCAGAGATGCCTCCTGGGCGGCTCAAGTTGAAACTGGACGAGCGAGGCCTCGTGCTGGATGTGGATGAGGAGGATATCGAGAAGGTCTTTGTTCTAGAATCCATTTCATGAAAACGTTTCCCCACTATTATATGCTATTGTAAAAAGTACAATGACCACGGGGCCTTAAGCTTTATGATAATACAATGGAGACCCCAAGAGATTATTATCTTAAAGTTTTTCTCTTGCATTGAAAAAAATATATGAATGTACCTTGTATGGCAACACATTCCCTTAAACAGCCTTTTTACAGCCATTTTTCCCTGCTGAGCAGGGGTTAGCTTTTTTTGAGGGCTCCATACAATCATGGTTCCCTTCTTGAGGCAATGTTTTTATGGCCGGATGCCCTTCCTGACGCCAACTCTGGTCGCCTCTGACGACACACAGGGATATGGTACACCTATTCTACCTGGGGCATACACTGGGACCAGTACACTGACACTCATTTTGCCGACCTCTGAAGGATGACAGGCTGAGTCAACCTCCTGGTGTGAATTCAGTGGCCAACGGGGCTCGAACTCAGGACCCTAGGATCCCAAGCCCGCCACCCTAACCACTAAGCCAACACCAGGCTATTCTATTAAACAGCATCCCTCACAAATCCTATATTCATAGCCTGTGCTCTATTAAAGTTTCTAACGGAATAATATGGGAACTCTTATATGAAACCCTAACTTTTATATAGAAATAATAATTAATTATAACAATAATTAATACATTGATTATGGTGTCACAGTGCATATTTGAGCACGTGTTATTCACGACAGGCCAACCCATCACACTTAGACCAAGTGGAAGATCTTGCTTCATTGCTTTACCTCAATGAGAGCTCCGTACTACACACACTGCGCACTCGCCTCAGCATTGGGAATCGCTGCACTCTTGCTGGGCTGCACCACGTCTCGGTTGGCCCACCATCATCCAAGTCCAGCAGTGCAGCTGAGGTAGGCCCTCCTCATTGTCAACCATTTTATTCAACTCCATTGTCTTTATTTAAACTGCTAGATTATGCCTTCAAAAATAATCTGCATTATTGACAAAAGTGATGTTGATGATAAGTATTGTTATTGTCACTTTGAGAATTGTTAATATTTTCTGTAAAACTGTTCATCAAATTTGGTCATGTTTATTGAACAACGTCATGAGAACAATGAAACAGGAGACTGACATACAGAGACAAGTCGACAGCATTGCATGCAATTTTCAATTTAAAATTGGCATTTGAAAAGAGAAGTAGCAGTTGTAATAACAGCACTTCATAATCCTTTACCCTGATTTGGAGTTCAAAATAAATGATAATGATTAAGCTTTATGGTCCAATAATAAAGAGATATTACGCCTTTGGCGGTGTATTGTTATGATGTTGGAGGAATGATTTGTTTTGCTTTGTAAAGCCACGTCAGGCCACTGGTATCTTCATGTTGATTTTGTAAAAATTAATCTCATATTTTTTATTGTGTGCCTTGAAAAGAACGGGACTTTGTGAAAGCAGTTGCATCTCATCACGTGCTCCGTGTGCCCCCCCAACTCGCATTTCTTGTATCACCATTTCCTCATTCATTATGTGCAGTCTGCAAGTGATGCAGCAAGCTGGCACAGTGAGCCACCACCATCTGACATATGCACAGTGGCACGCAGAGCCTACCTGCACATGTTAGCCTCTCAGCAGGAACAGGCCATCACATTCCTTGGGCCTAGTGGTGCTGGCAAAACGAGTGCAAGTCGACGTGTGGTGGAACATCTCGTGAGGCTGACTGCGAGCTCTGGGAAGCTACCTTCGACCTGTGGTTTAGGGAGCAGGCAAGACCAAGATTGTGGCAAGGCCATGTTCGGTAAGGGTTCCGTTCCACCAAATGACATTGCTGATACATCGGGTTATCTCTAAAAATTGTGCTCAGTTATATAAAAAAAATTCATTTTCCTGTATTGTTGTGTAAATGATTATTAATTGTTTTAGAATTCTGGAATGTTCTGGTTTATGAAGAAATTTTATCTGTAACTCATTGATGAAGGTGAACATCATGCTTGGTCCGACTGGTTTTTCGTCTGGACCTTCCTTACTGGCCAGACTGCGAGCACTCACTCACCTATGTGGA
>CM068967.1:37641917-37658562 GCA_035128595.1 Eptatretus atami
AGGCCATTGTGAAAAAAGTAGGTCAGTAAACTATTATACCTTGTCGAACTTTTAAATTCCTACTCCTAATGTATGTTGGAATCACATCAGCTACTTGTACATCATGTTGCAACAAACAGCCTTGCACTGAATATTCAAGATGATGAAGATGAGGACAAATAAGTGAGTTTCCTTTATTCAATGTAGACTTTCTATATGATGCAGTTAATTTTTGATTTGTGTATGGTATATTCAGCCAAAATCGAAATATTGTCTGACTTTTATATCAGGAACTCAAGTCAGACTCGAATCACATTTTGTTTACAATTCAACACTCATGAGCACATTCAGTCTGACATGGTGGTGCAGAGGTAGCCCTTACCTTACCTTTATTGATTGCTCATCACTTACCTTTGAGCTGCCCAGACTGTTTGAATTCCTGACCAGACTGTAAGACTCCCAAATTGGTGCTTCATGGGCAGGACATTGTATCACAAAGTGCACCTTCGCTTGGATGTCCCGTCTGCTATCATTAGTTAGTGGACATGAATGATCCCACATTGTCTTTTGCAAAGAGTATGAAATCACCTCAGTTCAAAATTAAACTTATATACAGGGGTTCACACACGTTTTTTAATTTGGTTCTCTAATGTTTTTTTTTTTGTATTATGTATTAATTTGGTTGTATTATGTATTAATTATGTATTAATACTCTAATGTAAATTAAAAATATTATGTATTAATACTCTAATGTATTAATTTGGTTCTTCTAATGTACAAGGAGTGGTGGCGAAAGGCAAAGGAGAGGTGGCAAAGGCTAAGAAAAGGCATATGACGAGCTGTATGAGAAGTTGGATACAAAAGAAGGGGAAAAGGATTTATACCGATTGGCAAGACAGGGACCGAGCTGGGAAGGATGTGCTGCAGGTCAGGGTGATAAAGGACGTAAATGGGAATGTGCTGACGAGCGAGGAGAGGTGTGTTGAGAAGGTGGATGGAGTACTTTGAGAGCTGATGAATGAAGAAAATGAGAGAGAGAGAAGGTTGGAAGAGGTGGAGATAGTGAATCTGGAAGTGGGGCGGATCAGTAAGGATGAAGTGAGGACTGCTATGAAGAGATGAAGAGTGGAAAGGCGGTTGGCCAGATGGTATACCAGTGAGGCATGGAAGTGCTTAGGAGAGATGGCAGTGAGGTTGTTAACAGATTGTTTAATAAAATCTTGGAAAGTGAGAGGATGCCGGAGGAGTGGAGATTAAATGTACTGGTTCCGATTTTCAAGAACAAGGGTGATGTGCAGAGCTGTGGAAATTACAGAGGGATAAAGTTGTAAGCCACACCATGAAGTTGTGGGAAAGAGTAGTGGAAGCTAGGTTGAGAGGAGAGGTGACGATCTGTGAGCAGCAATATGGGTTTATGCAGGAAAGAGCACCACTGATGCGATGTTTGCTTTGAGAATGTTGATGGAGAAGTATAGGGAAGGCCAGAAGGAGTTACATTCTGTGTTTGTGGATTTAGAGAAAGCTTATGATAGGGTGCCAAGAGAGGAGTTGTGGCATTGTATGAGGAAGTCGGGAGTGGTGGAGAAGTATGTGAGGATGGTGCAGGATATGTATGAGGACAGTGTGACAGCGGTGAGTGTTGCGGTAGAATGACGGACCGGTTTAAGGTAAAAGTGGGATTGCCACAAGGATCGACTCTGAGCCCTTTCCTGTTTGCAATGGTGATGGACAGGTTGACGGACGAGATCAGACTGGAGTCTCCATGGACTATGATGTTCGCGGATGACATCATGATCTGTAGGGAGAGTAGGGAGCAGGCTGAGGCGAGCCTTGAGAGGTGGAGGTATGCACTGGAGAGAAGGGAATGATAGTCAGTAGGAGTAAGACGGAGTACATGTGCATAAATGAGAGGGAGGTGGTGGTATGGTGCGGCTGCAAGGAGTTGAGGTGGGGAGTGGATGGGTTAAATACTTGGGATCAACTGTCCAAAGTAACGGAGATGTGGGAGAGAAGTGAAAAAGAGAGTGCAGGCAGGATGGAGTGGGTGGAGAAGAGTTGCAGGAGTGATTTGTGACAGAAGGGTAGCTGCAAGAGTGAAGGGGAAAGTATATAAGACGGTAGTGAGACCAGCTATGTTGTATGGTTTGGAGGCGGTGGCGCTGACAAAAAGACAGGAAGCGGAGCTGGAGGTGGCAGAGTTAAAGATGCTGCGATTCTCGTTGGGAGTGACGAGGATGGACAGGATAAGGAATGAGTATATTAGAGGGACTGCGCATGTAGGACGGTTTGGAGACAAAGTGAGAGAGGCGAGATTGAGATGGTTTGGACATGTGCACAGGAGGGAAGCGGAGTATATCGGGAGAAGGATGCTGAAGATGGAGCCGCCAGGCAGGAGGAGAATAGAAAGGCCAAAGAAGAGGTTCATGGATGCGGTGAGGGCGGACATGCGGGTGGTTGGAGTGTCAATGGAAGATGTGGAGGATAGAGCGAAATGGAGACGGTTGATCTGCTGTGGCGACCCCTAACGGGAGCAGCCGAAAGAAGAAGAAGAAGAAGAGAAGAATGTTTTTTATTTGGTTTTTTATTTGGTTCTAAAAAAAAAGAAATGCCAGCTTCGAGTGTGCTCGTCTGCTTTCCCAAGCACCTCTCAGCTTAGTATGCATGTTACTCTCCTCTGTAAGCACTCTCTCAGAACATCTACTCCAGACAAGACACTCGCAAGCCACTCTTTTTTCATTCCGGACGCTTCTGAACCATCTCTTCTTCCTACTGCTACGTGTTCTCCTTAGATCTTTTTAAAAATAATCTTATCTAATATAATAAAGCTCTTTCTAACCACTGACTGATGACTGACTGATATTAAAGATCGGTGCCTTCTGGGTGACAAAAAGAAAACGAAAGCTGAAATTTTGCGTGCCGTGGACATCAAAGCCAGTATTCCAGAAAAAGTCACAGAATCGTCAGACAACAACCAAAAATGAAAATATAAATAAATGAAGAAAAAAAGAAAAAATGCAGGTGAGTGACCAGACAATTAGAAGCACGGTAATTTGTGTGCCAATGGACATCCAAGCCGATACACCAGGAAAAAAAATCACAGAACCATCAGAAAGCATCCATAAATGAAAATATAAATAGATGAAAAAAGCAAATGAAAATAAATAAATGAAAAATCAAATGCAGGTGAGCGACCCAAGACAATGGGGAAACACGGTTTGTACGCTTATACAATGCGTAAGCACACCCCTCTGGTAAGTTATAAACCTACAATATAACTTTAAATTATAATGTTATAACTTATGACTCAATTTTGTGCATTTAAATTTTGAAATTACCACACAGGAGATCAATTTCAGAATTATCATGGAAGAATCTCACCAACACTAGCTGAGTAAACCTTCCATCAAAAGCCTTCGTTGAGCGAGTACTCTTTTGAGCTTTCGGAGCATCTTTGAAGTACGCATTTATTTTTATTTTTGTTGTTCTTACTGCGCATGACTACCTGAGTACCAGTTATGTTAACCCCTGCTTATATGAGATAACACCTGTGAGGGTGGCTGAGATCATTGTAAGGTTGATGCCTGAGAATTGAAAATGATGTGACTTGAGGGTTAACTCCGGCTCTTGTATATTACACGTTCTTTTATTTGAGGTTCCAAAGGTTAGCTGAACTCATGAACAATCAATCTGAATTGTAATGCACGTTTTGAGGATTAAACATCTCCAAAAGATAATACTTGAGAGAATTAAAGTTCTTGTCCTTCGACTATCCCACCAGGCCTCCATGTTTCTAAATAGGAGACTCTTTAAGGTCCACTCATTAACATTCAAAGGTTTATCAAAAATGTTGTCGGTTTGTTATTCTTCTCACAAAGTGATTTATGTATACAACTGGGAATTAATCGCATCATCGTTTCCATCATGCTTACAATGATTAATAGATTTGTGCTGTTTGTAGTTCTTGCTATTCGGATAATGATCTGTCTTATGGCATGATTGGCTACAGATCTGATGGTCCATGAAGAACCATGGGAGTTTTTTTTATTTTGGTTTTTGTAGTGGAGCAAACCTTGATTAGACATTCAGGAAGCAGGTAGGAATATCTACGTTGGTCAGAGTTACTGTCATTCAAACGGTCTACTTAGTTTGAAAAGTACCACATAATCTTTAATGGAGATGATGAAGTGCTATCATGCATGACCGCCAGCTGAACATCCTCTTCAATGACATTGTGTTTAAGTGATGTAATTACTGCCTGTGAAGCAAGCACCATGATGACAGTTTATAGTTTGATCCCATTCTGTTGACAAAGCCACACTATACAATTTACAGGCAAGTTTGGTATCACTGAGCTCTCCTGCTTAGCTTATTTTTGGGGATTATTTTGTTTTTTTTCATTGCTTTCATTTTGGAGACTGGAAAAATGTTTCAATAATAATAATAATAATAATAATAATAATAATAATAATAATCTTTATTCTCCCAAATCCTGGGAAATTCCTCCTCCCTTTATCTCTAAAACAATGTTTTCCTTTGCATTGGAACGCCTTATTATTAAAACCAGCAAGTTGTCTGTGCCCGCACGGGATTCTAAACAGGGTAGGCATGAAGGCGGTGAAAATGCAAATGACATCTTCTGTCATTCAGCTGGCAAGCTAGCAGCAACAATTCACATTTATTGCCACATCTAATGCAATTTGAATGCTCTAATGATGGTGAGATGCTCCATTTGAAATTGTTGGTTCGATATGTGAAGCTTTTTGATGCCGAGGGTCTGTAATAAAAATTTGTATTGGTGTCAAAGCCAGTGAGCAATTGCAAATTAATTGTAGGATTTACATTGAAAAGTTGTATGAGTTTTTAATATAGTGTACTGTTGAACCCCGCTATTCACGGATTTTCTATTCGCGGACCCCGTGTAATCATGTTTTATAAAATACGACCTGCTTCAACATTCGTGTCCTTCGCGTGTTCGCAGTTTTTTTTGTGTTTTTTTTTTTTCGCTTTTTTCACATTTTCGCAGTTTTTGCTGCATATTCACGGTTTTTTGCTGGCTTTTCCACAAATTTTCACGGGATTTTGGATTTTCCCTAATGCATTACAAACTGCTGGGAACCTATCCCACATTTTTCATTGGAACAATGGCCCGCTATTCGCGGATTCGCTATTTGTGGCATTTTCCAGGAACATATCCCCTGCAAATATCAAGGTCCAACAGTATATATATATATATATATATATATATATATATATATATATATATATATATATATATATATATATATAATTCATATATCATATATATACATATAAATATATATACATATATATACATATATATACATATATATACTATATATACAATATACAATATATATATAATATATATATATAATATATGTAGTCTGTATGCATAGTCGAAGCTTTGATCGGGGGAGCGCTAGTACACTGAATGGATCAGGATATAACAGGACAGAAAGGAACAGTAGAGAGAGGGGGAAAGCACCAACAGCACAGTTGAAAGTCAAGATGGATGGAGGCTTGGACAACCAATGGGTGTGGGAGGAATGGAGGGCAGGAGAGGATGCATCGGGTGGACAAGATGGATACAGAAGGAAACTCCAAGTAGGGAAAACTGGAAATTTGGAAGGAGGAAGGATTGGGTTGGGTTAACGAGTGCAGAAAAGATCATGGTTTTGGATTTGGGAAGATCTGAGATGGTTGTGAACAGCTGTCTTGAACACCTGGAGTGAAGAATGAGATTGAAGAGGATGTGGAAGTTGATTCCACAGTTGGCGAAAAAATGAGCAAATGGGTGTCGGTGAGCAGTGATCCTGGATTTGGGTAGTTTCACCAGAAGGGGGATGAAGGTGGACCATGTGAGCACCGAAGAAGACAGAGAGACCACCGACCTGACTGTGATGCCGAAGTGATTGGCCCATAATCTCAGCTTCATCATGGGAGATTCCAATAATCTTAAAGGCCTTGGATTCCACGATCATCAAGCTGAGAAGATGTGAGGCAGGGGAGCCATCCCAGAGGGACAGCATTACTCTATCAAGCTGTGGATGAAAACCTTGTTGGTGGATAGGAGTGGATAGGAATTTTCCTTTAAATTTAAGTTTTATTTCTCTTTGACATTAAAAAGTTTTATTGTTTGATTTTTACAACGAAAAATGTTTGTTTTTTCCTTTACTTACCAAATTTTTATTTGTCTTTTGCAATGAAAACTTTTATTGCTTTATTTTACAATCAAAAGTTTTATATCTTTCCTTTACTTGAAAATGTTTTTTTCTTTCCTTTTCTTCAAAGTTGTAATTTTTTTCTATTAACAATGAAATATTTTATTGCTTTCCTTTACATTTACAAGTTTTATTTCTCTCTTTTACAATGAAAGATGTCATTGCTTTCTTTAGCATTGAAGACTTGTATTGCTTTCCTTTTGTTTTAGAAGTTTTATTACTTTCCTTTAAATTGAAATTTTTTATTTATTTCCTTTATAATGAAAAGTTTGTTGTTTTGTTTTACATTGTTTCTCATTCCCTGCCCTGCCGGAGTAGTCAAAAAGATCAATGCTGCCTTTACTGTGTTGGAGTCCTTTGGAAATGCAGAGACCATCCTCAATCGTAACGCATCCCGTCTTGCACAGATCTTATCTGTTGGCTATGATTCACTGGGTAGAATTGCTTCAGCCTCTTTTCAGGTAATGCTGACTTATAAATAGCCTGTTACAGACTTTACATCCTGAATTCTTAATCAAATATCATTTTTCTTTTCTGTCCCCCTCCCCTTGCTCTCACTTTCGTCTTTATTTGATCTCCATAATTTTTGCTCTCTGAATTTGAAATTCCTGCAGCATTTTAACTTTCTCCTTAAACAACTTAACTTTAAAAAAGAAAGTTTACTTTGCAATCATTGTGACAGATCAAAGTACCACTTTGCTGGATTAGATTCCCTTCCACCTTCAATGACAATCAGTGTCTGACACAACTGTGCATTGGTTGAGGTGGAAAATACTTAAAGTGGGGGAAAAAAAATTTATCATCCAATTGAGATATGAAAGACATTTCTCATTAAATCATTCGATTATATTTTTGAAGGCATTGGCATTTACTCAAACATTTGCAGTCTTAAAGGGGATACTTTTTAAATTTGAAAATATATGTTTGATTTTGATTTTTCTCACTAGCGATGTGTTTAACACTCCAATTTTCACCTCCATCATCGAAGGTGGATGGACGTTATGTTTTTGACCCCTGTCTGTGTGTCTCACTGTGAGCATGATATCTCAAAAGGTTATGGACAGAGTCAAATTAATTTGGTGGTTTGTGACAAGGCCAAATTGATTCGATTTTGGGGAAGATCCAGATTGGGATCCGTCCTATCAGTGGGATACAAAATGTAAACTGTTCAGCCTCTACAGAGTGCTGTTCAGGTATGTGCTCTACAGAGTGCTGTTCTATTTTTCAAATTTTAATTGTCATGCAACTTGATTAGAATATCACTTGAGTTTGTTCTTATCTTGTACTCATGAGGACACAGTTTGTACATCACATACACCACTGTGGCCCTTCTGTCCATTTCCCAGAGATTGTGAATATAAAATATTTTATCTTTATTTTGCAAAGCAGCTGCCTGTGCCATTATCTCTGAAGCTCGATTTGGGTTAACCAAAATATCTCATCAAGTTGATTTATAGTTTATATAACAGTTTTGAGAATAATAGTCATTTTGTTTTCATTCTCATGAGGAATAAGGTCTTTTATTGAAAGCTGTTTAGTCTTAAATATGTTTTCAAATGTTGTCTTTTTATAATTGTTGAAACCTTTACAGATTTCCAGATTTGGTTTCTGCCAAGAGAATGAAGTTATTTTTCTGTTTTTGTCTCTGCCTTATGTTCTCTGACCATAAACGAGGGTTATTACATAATATTAGGGCAATAGTCCAGTCAGTCTATGACATATAATTAGGATAACCTCAAACAAATACCAAAATAAGTGATTTGACTCGTTTTATAATAACAACTGAATGGTGCATAGTGTATCAAAAGTCTAAAAACATCCAGCTTGAGAAGCATTGTTAAAATTACGTCTCTAAACCCACCATACGGGCAATTTTCACCACATAAGACTTGGTGCAGACACATTTCTAGAATCGGTAATTACACTTAACAGTGTTACTACAGCATTAAATCTTCTCGAAATCCTGAATCAAGGCAGACAATGTCCTGCTGTGACTGTCAGATAATCTCATCTCATCTCAAATGAATTTGGGAATATTTATGTATCCCCATGAAGGTCACCTTAAACCACAGAAGATGCATTAAAAGAGTTGAAACCATGACAGTCTCCATATCCAACTGAACACAGCAAACCATGTTTCATGTAGTTGCAACGTTTGGTGTCAGTCTGTTTTGCAGTTACACCTGATAACCTTGTGTCAGTTCTCGGGGGCTGGAGCCAAGTGAGCATGGATAGGATGAAGCTTGTCCTTAGCAGTGACTCAACCCTATTCCTGTGGGATCACATTCTCATCCTGAGCAATCCTTTGCTGGACTTGCAAATATGTATGCTGACTGTGGAAGCTTGCTGCTGTAAAGTTGGAGGTAAGACGTGAACCTGGCCAAAAGTAGTGTTCGCCATGACTTTCCTGCAAGATTTTCTACATCTAAAAAGATCAAAACCTTCACTGGAAATGTTACTGTACAGGTCAGCAAGTGCTTCCTCTCCTGTTCTGACAACTTCTTCCTTTGACACCTTTCTTGTAAACACTTCAGCTTGGTGCCTGAAATAAGGATCACAAGTAAGTTTCGCAGTGCCATACCGTTGCCAATTCCAAACAGATGAGGTGTGGTATCACATCCTGTTGTGGCAAGCACAAATGGAAGCAAGCACCATATTTCAGGCCTGAGTTCCTGCTCCATCCACTTTATGTTCCATACTCACTTTTTCTTAGCAATGGATTATCTGGACTTGGATTTGAAGAAAATGTCATTGGAGTTGAGGTCTGCTTGGCAGCATAGAAGCACAATAAGATATGTGTCCACTTCTACAAATACAGTCACACCTTTGGTTGCAGATGATATTTCAGTTTTTATCCCTCATCCCATCTATTCAATCCTTTTGAGGAAATTCAGTCACAAACGCCTGGGTCTCACTATCAGCTATGATCTTTGTTGGAAAAACCACATTTCAAAGTTGGCCTCCAAAGCCAGTCGCCGACTGGACATCCTGCATCATACAAAGTCCTTCCTTGGCACACCTGAACTCATATCCACATGCAAGGCCTTCATCCACAGCTCGATGGAGTAATACTCTGTCTCCTCTGGGCTGGTGCCCCTGCCTCACACCTTGCTCATTTTGATGCCGTGGAAACCAAGGCCTTCAAGATTAGTGGAGCCTACAGTGATGAAGCTGAGTCTATGGGCCTATCACTTTCTCATCACAGACAGGTCAGTGGTCTTTTTCTTCTGCCGCTACCTTTGTGGTCTTGCACCCTCTGCTCTTTCCATACTTTGTCCCACCCACCCCCTAGGTTTCTGCAGGACACAGGCAGTCCACTAGCAAACCCCTTCTGGTGAAAGTTCCAAAATCCAGAATCACTGCTCACCTCCACTTATTTGTTTCTCTTTCCTCCTGCCCGAGGAACCAAGTTTCTTCTTCTTCTTCTTCTTCTTCTTCCTGAGAGTTTGCTTCTGTACTCATCTTGTCCACCCCATGCTTCCTCCCCTACCCCTCATCCCCACACCAAGATTTGTAATAAAGCACGGCTCTGCTAGTTCCCATTACATTAAATTATCTTTCCAAAGAAAAAGTAAAATGGTTTTCTTTCATTTTTAATTAAGCGAAATCAGCTGACAGTTCCTTGCTCAGTATGTGTACATAAACTGTCGCCCACCAACTTTTATAGAAAACACTGGATGTGGAAAGATTGTATTAGTTTTCCACAAATGAAGTCACGTCTGATTGCAATAAAGATTTGACTTTTGAAAGTAAACAGCTACTGCAACACCATGAGCAAGTTCATTGTTTCTACCAATATATGCAAAAGATCACACCGTGTGAATTTCAACTGATCCGTTTGACAGATTTTCCATTACTCATCATTCCCATTTTGGGAAAGTTTGCTGATGAATTGCTTCAGCCGATGCATCTTGGATATATGAATGTATATTTAGGATGAGTCGTGATATGTTGCTTTAGGACTATGGAAGAGTTTTAACACTATTTATTTGGTTAAAATCCTCACGAGTGCTTTGCAGTCTTCTTCATATTATTTTTTAAACCTCTTTTTCCACGGGTATGATAGAGACTGAGTATTGAGGACACTGGACTTGCATTCCAGAAGCTGCTGATTTAATTCTGGCTGAACTAAGCAGTTTTAAGAATTTGGATTCTAAGCTTTGGGAAACGGATGTAGTCTCAGTAGAAATACCATTTCATGAGAGGATTTTTGGTCAAAACACAACCTGCTAAATAAGTATCCAGCTTTCTCAAAAGCTCACCTTCGGTGAAGGATATTCCACCTAACTCTGGTCTGCAGGGTGTTTCAAAAAGATTGATACAACTTTGATTCCTGCCATTTCTTTGTTTTTTGACCGATACCATTTTCCTTTTCAGGTTTGGTGGTGTTGTCGTGGTATTTTTTCCCTGGGATTTTAGCTCCATAGCTCAACTATGCCATTGAAGGGAAGCAGAAGACAAAAGTGGTGCTCTGTGGTAAAGACTAAATCAAATGTAGACACCCACCGGAGATTCTGCCGGAAATACGACCTCAGAACACGTGATGGACCACAAATTGTGCCATTCAACTATTGTGAAACATTTTGAGCAAAAGGTTGCAGTGCACAACCAGAGCAAGGGCAACAGTGGCAGGCCAGCATCAGTAAAGCCTAAGTCACATTTGCTCTACGCTAGGATACGGCGGCCGTACCCCCCTGAAATGACAGAAACGTGCGGCGGCTGCAGAGTTTCTGAGGTGGACTCAGGGTGGCCCTACGCCGTATGGCTATATTTTACAGGCCGTAGGTCTCCGTGGAATTATAGCGCGGAGTTATAACTTTTTTCATTTCTACTTTAGCCGTAGCAATTCGACAAGCCAAGCTGTGACGTAGATGTGTTCCACGTCGACTGTACTTAGGCGTACGGTGGGCTTGCGTTATTCATGCGGCGTTTAGCAATGAAAATGAATTTTGCCACCCCCAAAAAATTACGGCGGCCGCACTATTCCACGGTCGCCGTAGGGTAGTCTAAGGCGTCCCTGTGTTCAACGTACGGTGGCTTGCGGTCTGTGTGACTACCTGCGGGCAACGCAGGGTCGACGCACTGTCCTACGCCGCCGTGCGTCCTACGTCGGCCTCCGTGGCAGTCTGCATCGACCATGCGTCCACCGTGCGCTATCGCTAGAGATTGGAGTATAGGTGTTTGCTATACTCCGAACTGGTATATTCAGTTATATATATATATATATATATATATATATATATATATATATATATTATAGTTATAGTATATTCAGCTATATATACTGGTATATTCCGAACTTTTTTATATTTTTATTTCAGTAAAAAAGAACTGGTATATATACCCATTGTTACCGTCCGTCTGGCCGCACGTTCGCCTTAGGGCCCCCTGCGGTCGCCTTGCGGGCACCTTGCATCTGCCTTGAAAATTCTATGGCCGCCACAGGACGCCCTAAGGTCACTGTGCGACATCAAATCAAAGACCGTACGCACCCCACGTTTTCGGTCTCCACAATTTATAAATACGCCGTGGGGCTCCCGAAAAAAACAAAAACATATGTGACTGCTACATTGTGTGACCGTGGAAATACTGCGGCCGCCCTATAATTGCTAGTGGCCGTAGATTTTGTAGACCCTACGGCCGCTGTGCAAATGTGACTTAGGCCTAACCAAGAGCCAGACCAACATCGACGCTGTGCGGGATTCTGCAGTGGACAGTCCCAAGAAGTCCCACCGCGCGCTTCCAGGAGCTAGGCATCAAACCAACATCAGTCTGGCGTATCCTCACTGAGGAACTGAGCTTTTCCCATACATCTCTCTATTAGGCATAAACTGAGTCAAGATGACATGAGAAGGAGACTTGATAGTGCATTGGCTCAGTGACAGGATGGAGCGGTACCCAAACTGGATCAACCTGATCTGGTTCAGTGATGAAGCCCATTTCCACTTGAACGTTGCCATCAACAACACAACAACATTTTCTGGTGGTGTCTATTTATGTTTTAGTCACATACCACAGAGCACCATTTTTGTCTTCTGCTTCACTGTCAATGGCATAGTTGAGCTACGGAGATAGAAATCCCAGGGAACAAATACCAGACAACACCACCAACCCTGAAAAGGAAAACGGTATTGGTCAAAAAACAAAGAAATGGCAGGAAGTAAAAGGTTGTGCCAATCTTCTTGAAACACCCTGTATATGTGATGCCATTCCACACTTTGTGGTTGAGTCTTTATGGTGGGCACATAAATGTGACCTATGGAAATGCAGCACTGGCCAAATAAATCACAAACTGAATAGATGGCAAATAACATGAAGGATTGGAGATGGTTATTAACGTAAAACCAACTACAGATTGTTTTCACAGAGAATTTGGTGTGAATGCCATAGCAAAGTTACTGTCGTGGAATCAAACCTGTAAATTGTCTCATGATTGACAAGGAAACGATGATCAAGAACATTATTTTTCTTTGGTCATCTAGACAAGGCTGATCTGAGATGTGAAGTCCATCATGTTTATGCTTGGTCCACAGTCTGCGGGTTAACTTCTGACTGAATGGCATCCATGCTTATGGCCACATTTACTTACGTGCATCCAAAATGGAGTGTACCTGAAGTATGCTGGTCCATCTAATGTAACGGCTCAACATTGTGTCAAAATTGAATCGCACTCCGAAATATATCTTTAATTGCTTTTGTAAAGCATTTTCAAAATAATTGCTGCAAGTGGACGTTGAGTAATACGGTGACTTTTGTGTGGGTATGCACCCATCACATTGCATGGGAGAGCACTGTATTTGGAAAGGCATTCATGGGTTCCCATCCTTTTTTGGGATGATGTTCAACTGGATGTCTTTTCCGTAGCATTGGCATCAAATATTTAGAATAGTGTCTCAAAAATATAAGAGTCGGCCATTGTGTAATGGCACCCTGGCTAAATTTTAAATTCCTGCCATAATCTACCTGAGGCTTTTGGGGCAGAAGGCACCGCATAAGCAAAGCCATGCCTCCAAAAATGATGCAACTATCAGCCAGGTGCTCTCTATGTAAGAATGCACAAGAAGCATTCGGAAAGGCGTTTGCGTTTTCCCGTCCTTTCAGAGAGGTGATGCCAAGCCGGCTTTCCCATCTCTTCGCATCAGCTTGTGGATGCCAAAGATCACGTGATCTCTTTCAAAAGGAGTTGGCCATTTTTTGCTGGTTTGCTGGCCAATACAATTTTGATTCTTGGTTGTCTGGGAAAGCAATGTTGAACCAGCCAGCGAAAGAAGCTGGCAGATCCCATGATATCGTATTGAATGTCTTCATATTCTGATTTTCGAGTACACACATCTCATATGTATTTATAAATGATTGATGGATAATTCCTGCGTCTTTCTCTCTCTTCATAATGAATATCATCAGTGATGGAAAATGTAATCACGTTGTTGTGTTGATGCCGACTGCAGGCAATGCTCTTGGACCAGATGCGAGTGGCTTCTCGACCTCCTGGTGAGGGAACCTTCCACGTTTTCTATGAGCTGCTCGCTGGCGCAGAATCCAGCCTCAGGTGACGTTTGGCAGACAGGCCACGGGCCAGAACCCGTCTTCCAGTAATCGTAGACAGGGTACCTCAATGGTGCATTTTGCTCCGGACATCCAATATGGGAATTGTTACCTTGTTTTATGAATAATATATGGTAAATGTACACATGATTTATATGTGTGTTTCTTTGAAGAATGGCTAACTTCACAGGGAAACATAAGAGCAGGAATTTTGGTTTATACGCAAATGAAATGAAATTATTGTAATAACAATATAATTTGCCTATGTGTACGATGTATGGCATTACCGTGACACGTATTGCATTTCCACAATCCCATTTCCACACTTCAGGGTACAGTTGTGCTATTTTGGGTTGTTTTGAATTCATTTATTTTTGCTGATTGAGATTAAAAAGACATGATTGATGTCGTCGAAATGTCGTTGATTCAACAGTTTGTTCTTTTCCTTTATTTCTTGTTTTCACAATCGCGCTATTTCAGGACGGAGCTTTACATGAACACTGTCTCCGACTCAAATTCCTTTGGGATTGGAGTCTTCAAAAAGGTACGTTTATTTATTTTTCTACCGCCCATCTCCCCAATGTATTATTTATTCCTAATGAGTGTGCGGAATAGAAAAGGTGATCAGCAGTCGGTGGCACCTCGGCCTGCAGCCAGGTGCTGCGCCACCGCCATGATTCGCTGTTTTCCCTCACTTTTACTTCATTAGCGGCAGCGGAGGCTCGATCTGTGCCATCGGTATTGCGATGATGCACTACAATCTTCAAGGCCCTGATCAAATTCTACCTAATTGCTTTCACAATAATCTCGAGTTGTAATTTGTATTTCGTATGGAGCATGAGGATTCTGCGTTTTCCATGAAGTGCACACCAAATGTAAATGCATTAGCAGAAGCTGTTGGCCTAACAGTTCAGCCAACTTCCTGATGTTGATGCTATTACAAGCAATGTCTATTTTTTTTATCCTCTGTGATATGTGTACAGTACTTGTGATTATATTGTTTTAAGCCTGGTGTTGACTTGGTGGTCAGGGTGGCTGGCTTGGGATCTTAGGGTCCTGAATTTGAGCCTCGTTGGCTGCTGAATTAACACCAGGTGGGTTTGACTCAGCCTGTCATCCTTCTGAGGTCAGTGAAATGAGTACCAATGTACTGGTATAGGGGCACAGCATCAGTGGCGTAGTCATGCCCTAACAAAATGATAGCTCCCCAACAGCCAAGCTGCCATATGCAAGAAGAATAATATTGTTTTGCATATCATGTACTAAATAGCAGGGGGTACACGTTGTTGCCCATTTCTGTTCTTATCCAGTTGGCATTTTGAAGAAATCACATTTTCTTATTTGTGTGTGGGGGGGGGGGGGGGGGGGTAAAACACTTCCCTCCACCCACAAAGGAATGGGGTCAGGGATAATTTAATATTACATTTCACATAGCTACAAAGACTTAGGCACTGTAGAGAGATTAAAATAAATAAACCAACTTGTTTTTTCAAAATTTTCAAGAATTATGTTCACTTAAAACACTCCCAACACTCACTGATGAACCTCTGAAAGTTTGACCATCTCTGAAAAAAATGGTCACACATACACACACCACACACACACACACACACACACACAACACACACACACACACACACACCGCACTCTTATGGTATAGATTCGTGGGGGGGGGGTTTGTATGGAGAGCAATGTGACCAAATAAAATTTCCATGATTGGACTAATAAATATTGGAATTTAATTACAACAGAGCTTTCAGTTGTTGTACCCAAGCCAGAAAAGAAGACCCATGTGTAGTAAATACCCAACTATGTATAGGCAGTTGTAATGCAAGGTTGTTTTTCTGCTCCATCCCAGTCTGACTGAGTCTCGGGTGATGATCACTCTGTGGTCGAAACGTCGACCTGAGTCTCGGCCTAATGGGCAGCAACCCAAGATGGTGTGGTGCCTTCATTTTTGAAAACTTAACTTATACATGCAATGGGGCTCAAATGCTATTGATCATTTCGTGGTATCCCTGCAGACAATGACCACCATCCAGCGATCGAGTAGTGAAGATTAATTTGTGCTTTGTGACCATTCTTGTGCGTCTTTCTGTGCTCGTACAGCCCGAAGAGAAGCAGCAAGCGGCCGTGAGGTTTTCTCAGCTACAGTCCGCCATGTTAATGCTGGGTATCAGTGCAGATGAACAGAGGGCTATATGGTTTGTCCTGGCAGCCATCTTTCATCTGGGGGCAGCTGGTGCTACAAAAGGTATATTTAGTTTATAAGAGAACCTGATATCGCTCTTACAGCTCGAGTAAGAAACATTTCCCTGAAAATGGTGTTTAAATCTTTATCATATGCAGATGTCATTAACATTTAACAATGATTGGTTACATTATTACTGGACTCCATTTCCCCCCTCTACCCTCTCCTCCTCCCTCACCCCACCTTTATAAGCATAAAACTGCAGATAATTTGTAATCAGACAGCTGAGGTATCAGTCCAAAAGCCTTGTATTTTCAAAAGGAAAGGTGGTATACAGTGTCATTGATGGCAAAATATTTATAATCTTTTTCTGTATGTGCTTGCTTCTTAAACAAAGCCAAGCCACATGTGATAAAACCAATCTCACACCTTTCAGATCTCCATGGGTCTTCACATAGAGCAATTATGAACATCTCAGATGTACAAGCCACTTTGTTCCTTTTGATCAAACAGTATGCTTTACCCTCAAGATGCACCTCCATTGTGGATGAGGTGAAATTTTGCACACAGCATCAAGCTAATCAAAAGTAAAGATTGTAATTTTTTGATGCAAATCTGCAAATGCAGGTTTTCTGATGGTCCCAGGTTCACATACGCAGTTGTGATAACTCGAAAGCCGTGAATGGGG
>CM068967.1:37661488-37679001 GCA_035128595.1 Eptatretus atami
GTCAGACTTTGTGTCCAACGATCGGTTGCTGAGAGAGACTCAAACGATATTTGTTCCCTACATAGTCTGTGAGCATCAGCTGTGGCTGTATTGACATGTGGCTCATTTTCCTGACGCTGATTCTGCTCACCAGATTCTCTCAGCTTGGGAGCCTCATGAGTGGAGGAGGTCAACGGGCCGACCATGTGCCTTGTGGTTGCAGCAGGTTAATCAGCATCCCAAGGAGATGGGGATGGGAAAGTGTATGCAGCGACGCGCTGCTCTGACGCATGCTCCCATACCTGCCCTGACCTGGGGTGGGGGAGAGAATTGCACACCACCTCATTGTGACCTATGCCAGAGCCGACTTGATTATTTAAAACAAATTTAAAGCTATCGTGAAGGTCAAAGGTCCAAATACACAAGAAAAGCCTTTTGTATGCAGTACAGTCTATCTATGACTGGCCATTGTATTTGTCATTTTCTTTCCTGTCTTTCAAGTGTCTCTTTGGTGTGGTGCATCCTTGGGAAATGTATTTTTGTCATTTTGAAATCCTAGTAACACATTTAAGTTCATAAATAAAGAATATATGTATGGAATGGTTCTGTTCAACCGTTGACTGAGTCATGATATGAATCTACTGTGAGTGTTTTGACGGTGTATATAACATAGCCGTTATACTTGGAAGGTTCCCAGAACCTTGGCTGTGGATAGGGTTGCCTTATAACGGTAATTAAAATGTTTTATAAAAGTGCCCCTGTGTTTCTAAATTGTAGAAGCATTAGACCTTGAGTACTTTTGTGAAAAAACAATTAAACCACAGGTGTTCAGGAAGACCAGGGGTGCGTTCAGTTTTCAAGCAACTCAGCTATTGCTTGCCAAACCTGCCGTTCTTTATCAACGGTTTCGAATAGAGTGGTTGCTTGAGTGCTGGAGCCACTTGGCGAGTGCTCCACAATAAACTTTGTTACTGAAAACACCCCTGGTTGATTATTTTTTGGGGGACTCATGAATTTATGAGTCCGAGAGGAGGGTGCAGACAGAGGTAGTGGACTTTTGACCTGTCTTGTCTGGGTTTGATGCCAAACCCAACTATAAATTGTCGGATTGGTGAGTTGCATCACAAGGATCACCATTCTTTCGACTGACATTAAGCTGGGTGCCCCATCTGTTCGCATTCGGTAATGCTGGATGTTAAAGATGCCATGGTATCCTTTGCAAAAAGTAGGCGAGTTATCATCGGCAAATTCCTGCCACCTTCTGTTGAACATCAGAGTAGGCCAACAAGTTCGTGAAAGGCCAAAAACCTTGCCCTGTCGACGCCACAGGAAGGTGGAATACTTCGGACTTGTAGTAGTAGTAGTCTGTAGTAGTAGTAGTAGAAGTAGAGGTAATAGTAGTAGTAGTAATGGTAGTAGTATGTTGATTTATAATGGTTTGTGGAAAAAAAATTCCAAAAAATTATTTTTTTCAGCAAAAAACATGATTTCATTCCTTATCAACCATTTTGTTGGAGTGCTTGCTTGATCGCTTGAGCCATTTAGCGAGTGCTCTACAAGCTTTGATCTCTCCAAGCTCCCATGGTGATACCGTGGCTTGGTTCTCCGTGGGAACATCTCTGAAGTGAGGAAGGCAAAATAAATTGGAGAATTACAATTAGTAAAAATGTTTTCAGTGTTTTCAAAGCAATGAATCACCACATCACGGGAGGATAGCTGAGAGGTATGCACACTCGCTCTCAGCGGTCTAGCCTGGACTTGAATCCAAACCCAGCTATAAATCCTGTATTTCACAAGCAGGGTGACTCATCAATCTGTGTGCCATCTCTCAGATGAATGTCAAAACCAGTCGTCCAGTCTGTCAGAATCTGCACCTCTCTTATTCTCCTCCATCTCCCCCACCCCCCCCCCCGTCCTCCCTCCTCCCCTCCCTCTACCCACCCCTCTCCCTCTCTCTCCACCCCTCTACCTCTCTCTCCACCCTCTCCCTCTCTCTACACTGACCCTTCCC
The DNA here is from genome assembly GCA_035128595.1 of Eptatretus atami. Classification (NCBI taxonomy): domain Eukaryota; kingdom Metazoa; phylum Chordata; class Myxini; order Myxiniformes; family Myxinidae; genus Eptatretus; species Eptatretus atami. The sequence continues at coordinate 37,663,479 of CM068967.1, forward strand.
CTCTCCTCCCCCCCCTCCTCTCCCTCTCTCTCCCACCCCTCTCACTCTCTCTCCCACCCCTCTCCTCTCTCTCCCCCCCTCTCTCTCCACCCCTCTCCCTCTTCCTCTGACACTGACCCTCCCCTCTCCTCCCCCCTTATCTCCCCTCCTCTCCCTCCTCTCTCCAACCCCACTCTTGCACCCATCTCCCTCTCTCTCGCATCCCTCTCTCTCTTTCTCTGACCCTCCCTCTACCCCCTCACCTCTCCCACCCTCTCCCTTTTAACCCCTCTCCTCTCTCCCCTTTCTTCTCTCTCTCCCACCCTCCCCACCTCCCCTCACCCTTATTCTCTGTAAGGGGGCTGTTAAGGACTGACGGTTTAGTTTTGAATTTAAAATGGCTTCCACAGAGTGTAGCATGTACGAATCTGATTCGGAGTGTGAGCAAAAGTTGCTGCATGTGTGAGCATGTATGCAAGCAGGCCTTTGCCAGGTGGATAGCATGGGTCCCCCTCCTCCTCTCTCTCTCTCTCCCTCCCTCTTTCTCCCCCACCTTTAATATACCCATCTGCAAAGGCGATGGGTTAATCTACTGGTGTGGTAATAAATTATTGGGAGAAAAAAGTGTGTGTGTGCGTGCGTGCGTGCTGTGTGCGCGTGCACATGCATGTGTACAACGGCCTTACCTGAAGGGAGAGTCAAAAGTTTTATCATGGTTTTTACAACAGATTGAGACTATTGGCGTATTGGGGCAATATGATAAAGGATAGGGGGCAACAAACCATCAGCCAGGTAGATGAGAACAGGTGGACAAAAGACATGCAAACATATCAGGTAGAACAGAAGAGGATGTGTATGAGGGCATAGTTGTGGTGCAAACAAAAAATCTTCAATATGTATCGAAGAATATGTTTTTAAGCGGTGTAGCTGCTTCAATGTTTGGTATGTCCTTCCCCCAATCCATCCGTCCATAAAAATGAAGAAGAAGAACCTTTCTAACTCTCGGTGCAGAGATAACCAGTCACAAGTTGGTGTTTGCAGTTTCACCACCTGTGCCCAAGTACCCATGCACACAAACAGACCTTTATCATTATTATTATTATTATTATTATTATTATTCTTTTTTAAACTGCACCGTTTTCTTTTGGACACCCGACACGGGTGCGACGTAAATAAAAAATACAAAATCGAGTCTCATGGAAGAGTGAGAACACAGCAAACTGCCTCAGGCTGCAGTTGTACACTCCAGGCAATGGAATGAATCATAGGAAAAAGAGAGGGACGAGTAAAGTAAACACATTTACCAGCAAATAGGAAGGTTCAGTTAGATATGGGTTAATGTATGGTCGACAAGACCTTGGGTCTAGAAATGGCAGTACACCACACGAGATGGCGGTGCACTGCCTGTTTGAACGGAATTGTGGCCTAATCTGTCCCATGTTCTCAGTTTTCTCACCCAGATAGCAGCGTGATGTATATAAATATGAATCTTTTCACATGCTTGTTTACACGTGTCACTTTGAAATATGTTAACACTTTTGATTAAGCATTTATTGTCCAGCCACTGAGACAGGATGCGACAGAATAATCTTGTGGCATCCTATGGGCCATGTAACGAGCCACCACCAGGAGATACAGACATTAATTAAACCCTCGACCTTCAAACTACCCATTAAGACGTCCCCGTGCAAACATAAATCTAACCCAATGAACGTTGTCGTTCCACATAAAGAAGCTTACAAATTGTCTATCTAAATGAAATTAATGATTTATTAATTGATAGTGAGAACCATGTATCGGATGCTGTTAGCACCACCCTGGTGACGGGGGTATGCAGTCAAAGCACAGCTCGTAATTTGACTGGTAACTAGTTTGTGGTAAGTTGATGAGTCGGTTGTTAAATATTAAATACAACTTAAAAAGAAGTGATTTGTAACAGTCGCGGAAGGTCAAGTACAGTTTTCACGGACAGCATTATATTTGGACAATGAGACATGCCATCAGGAATCACTGTGAGCAAATTGTGAGCTCTGCTTTGTCTGCTTCGATACAGCAGAAGAGTTTATTCTTTTGAAATGATCAGGAAACAGTCTTTAACTGTCTATTTATTTTTAACTTTACATGCTAAAGAAAGGAATGTGAGAGCAGGGAGTAGTTTCTATTTTAAGTCATTATTTTATTGTTCCCTCCCTCCGTTGGTAGTGGTGGAGTTGGATGAGGGGGCTATCGGGGGAGTGGGGGGAGATGTGACATGCTTACTCCCACACCACCTGGCTACTTGGGTTTACAGATATGAATACAAGATGAGACACCTTAACCCAGTGTTTCTCAACCTTTTTTGTTCCACGCCCCACTTTGATTTTCAAAATAATCGTACGCCCCACCATGATTGGAGACACTACAGTATATACTACATATGTATTCAAAAGGCAAAGCTATGAAACCGATCATATATTGATTCATTAATTCTGAATCCTCATGCCCCACCAAAATATTTCCACGCCCCACCTTGAGAAACACTGCTTTAACCCAGCTATTTCTAAAAGCAAAGCCACCTGTCTCTTTTACGGATAACATATTACATTTTACATTAACTCCTTACCTTATGCAAACACTTGATACAGGATAGGTTTGAAAACGATATGCAAATTTACACGACTTGGGCTTAATCGAATCATTGCCCCCCCTCCACACAAATTTGTGTGTGTATGTATACATATATATTATAAATACGGATTAATGATATACCCTAAACTGTGATTGGTGAGGACGCCAGATCGAGTCCCATTGTTGCATGATCTGGAACCAGCAAGTGCCATCTGCCACATGGACACATTGTCTTCCACCCCATCAATCACAACCAGGAGGCATCACTGTTATTTTAAGCATTCAAGTGTATTATGATAATTAAGTACACCGACCTCGATGAATGCCTTCAAGTCGGATGACTTAATTTATCATAGTATTCCCAAATGCTTAAAATAACATTGGGTTAGGGAAAGTATCATAGTACAGGTGACCCTTGTATAATGCGTGTTCTGATAACACATTTTCTCTCCAGTGCGGATTTAATAGTACAACAACAACAACAACAACCACGCTAAGTCATTCTGAGCAAATTGTTCACTCACTGCAGACGCTTTTGCCACGTCACGTCATCCTGAGTGAGCTGTTCGTGCTCCGTCATCCTGGGCTGAGCGAATTGTTCGTGTTCCATCATTCTGAGCGAGTCCTTTGTGCTCTGTCTTTCTGAGCGAGTCCTTTGTGCTCTGTCATTCTGAGCGAGTCCTTTGTGCTCTGTCTTTCTTAGGCCTAAGTCACATTTGCTCTACGGCAGCGGTTCCCTAACTGGGGTGCATGAACCCCCACAGGGTGCGTGAGTCCATCCCAGGGGGTTCGTGAGACGTTTCTGAAAGTCAAAACTAGAGTACAAACAATGCTACTTTATATAAATTTCACACACGTGATATGAGACCACTTCAATAAGCTATAATTGGTAGCGCTTGTACGTCGGACTAGAGCACTAAGCGTACTCCGACCCTTTCTCGGAATTAAGCGCGTACGCGTATTTGACAGACGCCATTTTCCAGTTATGGTGCCATTTTCAAAAGATAGAAATTGCAATCGGAAGCCCTAATACTGGCAAATATTTTTATTAAATGTATTTTTATTCATATAATTTATATAAAAATGTATCTTATATCATATAATTTATATCAACATCATATTTTTATTTTTTTCAGACCGCAATCCATAATGTCTAAGAAGCACAAATACGATGATTCGTACATCAAGTGGGGTTTTTTCATTACAATATTACACTATGAACTTGATATTTACGAAGCACTGTTATGCGTATTATAGTATAATAATAACTCAGATCGTGTCTCGAAAAGTTGGGGTTCGTGGACACCTCTGACATCCACAGGGGGTTCGTGGGGGGATAAAGTTAGGGAACCGCTGCTCTACGGCGAGGATACGGTGGCCGTACGCCCTCTGAATTGACAGAAACGTGCGGCGGCCGCAGAGTTTCTGAGGTGCCCTACGCCGTTATGGCTATATTTTACAGGTCGTAAGGTCGCGTTGAATTATACGCGGAGTTATAACTTTTTTCATTTCTACGTTCGCCGTAGCAATTCGACAAGCCAAACAAAAGAACTGGTAAAAATAATAAAAAAAAATTAACCCATTCGTTACCGTCCGTCTGGCCGCACGTTCGCCTTAGGCCCCCTGCGGTCGCCTTGCGGGCACCTTGAGGCTACCTTGAAAATTCTATGGCCGCCGCAGGAACGCCTAAGGTCACCGTGCGACATCAAATCAAAGACCGTACGGCAACCCACGTTTTCGGTCTCCACAATTTATAATACGCCGTGCAGCTCCCCGAAAAATAAAACATATGTGACTGCAACATTGTGTGACCGTGGAAATACTGCGGCCGCCGTATAATTGCTAGTGGCCGTAAATTTTGGAGACCCACGGCCGCCGTGGCAAATGTGACTTAGGCCTAAATACGCCGTGCGGCTCCCAAAAAATAAAAACATATGTGACTGCTACATTGTGCGTGACCGTGAAATACTGCGGCCGCCGTATAATTGCTAGTGGCCGTAGATTTTGGAGACCCCACGGCCGCCGTGGCAAATGTGACCTAGGCCTTAGCGGGACGTTTGTTTTCCGTTGTCCTGAGCGAGTCGTTTGTACTCCATCATTCTGGTGTGAGTCCTTTGTGCTCCATCATTCTGAGTGAGTCATTTGTACTCCATCATCTGAGCGAGTCGTTCATGCGCCGTCATTCTGAGTGAGTCATTTGTGCTCATTCTGACGAGTCGTTTGTACCCATCATTCTGAGCGAGTCGTTTGTACTCCATCATTTCTGAGCGAGTCGTTTGTGCTCCATCATTTGAGCAAGTCGTTTGTACTCCATCATTCTGAGTCAGTCATTTGTGCTCCGTCATTCTGAGCGAGTCGTTTGTGCTCCATCATTCTGAGTGAGTCATTTGTGCTCCATCATTCTAAGCGAGTCGTTTTGTGCTCCGTCATCCAAGTGAGGTCGTTTGTACTCCATCATTCTGAGTCAGTCATTTGTACTCATCATTCTGAGTCGTCATTTGTGCTCCGTCATTCTGAGCGAGTCGTTTGTGCTCCATCATTTGAGCAAGTCGTTTGTCCTCCATCATTCTGAGTCAGTCATTTGTGCTCCGTCATTCTGAGCGAGTCGTTTGTACTCCATCATTCTGAGTCAGTCATTTGTGCTCCGTCATTCTGAGCGAGTCGTTTGTACTCTCATTCTGAGTCAGTCATTTGTACTCCATCATTCTGAGTCAGTCATTTGTACTCATCATTCTGAGTCAGTCTTTGTGCTCCGTCATTCTGAGTGAGTCGTTTGTGCTCCATCATTTGAGCAAGTCGTTTGTACTCCATCATTCGTGTGAGTCATTTGTGCGTCCATCATTCTGAGCGAGTCGTTCATGTGCCGTCATTTTGAGTGAGTCATTTGTGCTCCGTCATCTGAGTGAGTCGTTTTGTGCTCCATCATTTGAGCAAGTCGTTTGTACTCCATTATTTCTGTGTGAGTCATTTGTGCTCCATCATTCTGAGCAAGTTATTCTGAGTGAGTCATTTGTGCTCCATCATTCTGAGTGAGTTCATTGTGCTCCGTCATTTGAGCAAGTCGTTTGTACTCCATTATTCTGTTGTGATCATGTGCTCCATCATTCTGAGCAATTTCTGAGTCAGTCATTTGTGCTCCATATTCTGAGTCAGTCATTTGTGCTCCGTCATTCTGAGCAAGTCATTTGTGCTCCGTCATTTGAGTGAGTCGTTTGTACTCCACTCATTCTGGAGTCAGTCATTTGTACTCCTTCATTCTGAGTCAGTCATTTGTGCTCCGTCTTCTGAGTGAGTCGTTTTGTGCTCCATATTTGAGCAAGTCGTTGTACTCCACATTCTGTGTGAGTCATTTGTGCTCCATCATTCTGAGCGAGTCGTTCATGTGCCCGTCATTTTGAGTGAGTCATTTGTGCTCCGTCATTCTGAGTGAGTCGTTTGTACTCCATTATCTGTGTGAGTCATTTGTGCTCCATCAATCTGAGCAAGTTATTCTGAGTGAGTCATTTGTGCTCCATCTTCTGAGCAAGTCGTTTGTGCTCCATCATTCTGAGTGAGTCGTTCATGCGCCATCATTCTGGGGAGGAGCGGGGGAGGAACAGAGAGAGAGAGAGAGAGAGAGAGAGGAGAGAGAGAGAGAAGAGAGAGAGAGAGGACGGGGGAGAGAGCAAATAAGACTAAAGCTTATACCTTGCCTTGATATTTAACCCCGGGGTCTTTGACTGGTCGAGGGTTCAACATGACCATTACCACCATGCCTCAACGAAGAGCACTGTTTCCTGTGTGTTTTGTATTTTTGGCGATGACCCCGCTTCACACAGGGCCGACAAAGGTTTCATCTGCTTGAACTGTGTCCTCCTGAACCAGATAGTATGGACAACCAACTGAAGTATAACACAATGATTAGGAGATTGCAGGTATGGGAGGGCAGAATGCAGTGATTGCTGCTGTGTTTGCGTCTCCTCTTGCAGAGTTTCTGCTGCTCTGGATTTTTGTTATTCCTTGTTTTTTTGTCATCTTTCTGTACTTCTAGCTTCCTGTCCTGCCTGTCTTCTTCTTGTAACTTTCTTCTTCTATCTACCTCTTCTTCATTTCTTCTTTGTTATCTTTTTTCATTGTTCTCCATCTTTCTCTCCTCCTTCTGTCTTTCTCCTTCCTTTGTGTTCCTCTTTCTGCCTTCTTCTCCAGCACTATTTCATCTTCTTCAGCACTGAGGATTTCACATCACATTTTATCACAATGGTTGACTTTTTTTCTTTTTATCCTTGTGGAGCTTCAGGAGAGACAATGTTGCATGTTTTTCCATGTGGGGCCAAGAAAAAAGGTTTTTGTCATTGCCAACTCTGGAAAAACCAACGTAGAGTTGGCCATGAGAAAAGCTTTGCAGGTTGAGGCCAACAACTTTGAGTGATTTTCCTTGTGCCTTGTTGATGCTCATGGCAAAACTGAGGTGGACATGGAACTGGAGCCTTTTAAATAGAAATGGCTGAGTCAGAGGAGGTGATTGGAATGTGTGGAGTGAATACATCCTGTCGTGCTGCATGGCCAGTCATGATTGTGGCTTCAATGACACGAGGCATAAACTTCTTGACAGCCAAACATGTTCCATTGCAGTGTTGGTGGATCCAGATTTAACGGTAACTTGAAGACTGAGAGCTTTTCTTCCTCCTGTCAACAGTGTGGCAGCAATGCCCAATGATGCCACTTCAAGGGCAATCGTGTTTCTCTGCCGGATTTTTGCCAAAAGAAGATTGATGAGAAAAGTTTTGCCAGTTCCACCGGGAGAATCCAGAGAGGAGGTGGCACCACACCCATTGAAAACTTCTTGTGTAACCTTATTGAATGTTTCTCTTGTCTGGAACCAACCAAACATGGCTCATTCTCCTGTATGTATTCAGAAAGCTGTTCCATGTTGCAGTTGGTCTCTCTCAAAATTTTATTTGTGAGCTCATTGTCATTGTGTCGTTGGGGGTCAGAAAGGCCAAAAGTTTTGAGGTCTGATCCACCAAAAACCTTGATTTTGTCTTCAATGATGATGAGAGCTTGATTGAAGATGGCATCACTGTAGTCCAATTCCAGGTTCAGATTTTGCATTTATGCATGATGCAAAATGTCCTCTGCCAGATTCTCCTTGTGATTGTCCCATAGTTGTTGAGGATTTGACATAACACATGTCTGCAACATGATGGCAAACAGGTTTTGCAGCATCCATGGTGATTGAGTTCCAGCTGCTTCCTCCAATGTGCTGTTCCAGTGTGTATCATCCTCCAGGAGTCCTCTGAGCTGGCAAGCCTGTTTTTAAGTTTCACAGACTGTGGCATCCACTGTTCGCAAGTCCTCATATGATGTTGGACCTTTGACTTCATGCAGAAGCAGTCTCAAGTAAAAGCATTCAAAATTGTTGGGATATACAGTGTACACATGACCAAGTGCATCACTGGCTTTGATGCCTGGCTGGTCTAGTACAGTTTGTCCTACTTTTTGGTGAGCCCACTTTGTGCTGCCAACATTCCATGTGTAGTAGTTTGGTATCTGATGATACAATGGTGTCTTAGCAAATTCATCATCCCGGCAGAGATTGAAAAAAAGCAGTGAGAGTTCTGTCTTGTGGGACTTGGATGTGCTCACGTACATTCTCCTTAGTGGAGTACACTCTTTGGCCTTTCTCAAGGTGCTTACTGAGATGAACTACAGTAGGATGTCGCTCATGAATTGGGAAGTTCAAGATCCTCCAGATGGCTTCATTGCTGCTGATGTATCTTCTCAATTCATATTGCTGAAACTCATCATGCACAGTCCCATCCATTGCCAGGCCAAACACAACCATGTCACATCCTTTGTTGACATACTTGCACACACATATTAGATGGATTTCACAGAGTGGCAGTACTCAACATTGATGGGTGCATTCAATAGCCATGTGAGGAGTGGACAGTATGGAGCAATCCACCTGTTGTCAACTTCAACCTCTCAACCACAAACTCTGATGGTTGTTGTGAATCCACCATCTTCTGTTTTTCTCCGATGATACAGTGACTTTCCATCTTGTCCTGTCTGTGTCTCTTTCAGAAGATGTTATGGGAACCTGTTTGTGTATTTGTTATCTTTCATGCATGGTGAGTTTGGATTGATACTTCCACAGGGACCATGCACCATCTGTGTTTTGACAGTGCTGAAAAGAAGTGGATCAATTTCTGGGTCTGGAAGTTCAGCACTGATGAAGTCATCCACTCTGTACACATGAAGTTCATCTTGAAGCCAAGTCAGAATGTGGGCATGTGGCAGGCCACGCTTTTGCCATTCAATTGTGTACTTGCAGCACTTAATGGCTCCAAAAATATTTCCCTTGATGACATTCATCAATGCCTTCATTTTTTGTCAGAATACTCTTGCCAGCAAATCATGGCGATGCTGTGGTTTTTGGCCTGGCATGAGTTCATTATCCACTTCCTCCCAAGCTGCATTACAGGTGATGAGATCAGGACGGCCATAGTTTCTCACATATGTCATGGCATCATGAGTGCACTCATGCATGTAGCGGGGAACATCTGTGAAACTGGAAGGTAAAATGACTAATTGGCCAACATTGGCAGCATTTCCATCATTGTTCGTGGCATCCCTGAGGTGAACATAGTTTTTGACTCAGAGTTTCTTTTGGTTCTTTTGAATGAATCTCAGCTGTTCTGTCTCAAGTTTGGCATAAATGTCCACAACAAATTGGTGGAAGAGATCTTTGCATCGCAAGATGTGATTGAAATTACCAGCTCAAAGCATAATCTTGTAGGCTAACAAGTCCATGGCAGAAATCTTATTTTCGCATAGCACTCCGGTTACTGCATTTGTTTGTTGCATTTCAAAATGTTATCCATCATCACCCTGCCAGAAAATTAGTGGATACTGAAGTGCAACACATGATCGGTGTGTCTAAGCATTTCTCTGGAGGGAGTTGTTTGAGTTGCAGCACAATGTCTCGATTGCCATGTTGTTCACCAGCTGGGATGACAGCTACTTCTGATGTGGTGGGTGCATTGAAGTGCTGCTCATGCTCCCCAGCTGGAGTTTTGTCTCAATGAATGATAATTTTGTACTCGGATGTCATCTTCTCCATGGCACCCTTGATATTCTGAACATAGTGGTTTTCTTTGTGGAGCATATCTTGCAACTGCAACACCACTTCTAGCTTGGTTTGAATGACATTGCTGCAGTGCTGTTCAGCCTGCTTTGTATTGTCACCAATGAAGTAGATCTGCAGGAATTTTGGCACTTCATTTGGTAGTGGCTGGAGATTGCCAATCTAATGATAAACCTACCCCTGCACTTTAAATGTGGGCATGTAACCAAATTCTCTGATCTCTTTTGTGGTAACAAAATATGTCATGTTGAAGCATGAGTTGTATCTTCTGATGTTTCTTTGGAAATGACTTGCATTTGGAGTGTTGACTGTCAACAATGTACGAAGAGGTTCAGGAGGAGCATTTATTTGGGGCAGTCAAATCTGGCCGCTCTTGCAGCATATTCCTGGAGCTTCTCCTGTCCATTTCATCGCATCACAGTGCCTGCAAGTAATTGACATTGAGACAGCTCATCCAATAACAACTAATGGGTCAGAAGCATAATCCAAGACTGGATTGTAGGAGAATGCAGACTTTTCTTTTTCCCTCCAGGGCTGGTTCCTGGATGCAGCCATTCCTGTTGCATTTGCCTCTCATATTCTTTCTTGCTGTTGAGGAGTTAAGGCTGCTCTCGATGCAGCTTTTGTTGCAGTGTTTTCTTCTTGTCTTCTTTATCTGTCAATAGCTTATTGAATGAGTACACAGTCACTCGTCATTCATTTAAAAATAACAGGATTCTATGCCGTTCGATGCACCAATCGATTAGAGAAGGGATTTAAAATGTATCGATTCACAGGTTCCGCACGGAGTTCCGCATGGATAAAGTACACGAAAAGGAGAACGACAAAGGCTTACCTTTAAATATAATTCTTTAAATGTGGAATTCAAGCGAAAAATTAGCTCAACGAAATTCCCACAGAGAGCACACAAAATGTCAGTCATTGCCTTGCTCGGTCAAACCAACATGGCAGAATTTGGAACATGTGGTTTTGATTCAATGTTGGAAGTTTTAATAGATTTATATTGATCTTTTATAAATAAAGCAGATCGCACAAAAAGGTGAAAAAACAAACTGCGTTCGTAATTGCTGAAAAAAGGACCCCTGTGGACAGTATCACCATGATGTGCAAAACAGCTTCGATCCCACTTGTTAATTATTTTTGCTGCGCTTTATGAAATTCCACTTTCTGCACATTCCTCAATCTTTTCTTCACCCAATATAATCATCCAAACAGTAGAAAAAAAATAAGCTTAATGTTTTGCTTAAAAAATACACGAGGTCAAAAAATTGCTAATTTGATTCAATTTTTAGATTTCACTCCAGATTTTGACACTTATTTAGTCCACAAGATCCGATTCTCAAATTAGATATAATATCTCAATTATATGCTTTATTTAGTCTTTGAGAGTAGATCATGTTTCCAAGGCAAGGCATGTTTGAGGAGGCTAAATTACGACCCCTGCAAGGCGAATTGGGGCTGACCAAGGATAAGCCTTTCATGGAGGTAAGCCGTTATTTATCTTCAAAAGGAGTGTTTAAATCTACCCAAACACTCAATTTTCATTCATGCACTTCCTGGGAGTTCTTTTAGTCTGCATGCAAAGTTTGGGACCCTTAGGTTTCATGGTTTTGGAGTTATGGAGGAGAATTTCACACATACACACACACACACACACACACACACACACACACACACACACACACACACACACACACACACACACACACACACACACACACACACACACACACACACTGACATTTATGAGTACAGATTTATATTTCTTATCAAGTTACTTTTTTGGTTTGATGCACCTTTTTTTTCTTCAAAAATAAATAATGTATTTGTTTGTTTGTATGTCCAAACCCTGAAGGGCTTAATATAATTGAGGGAAGGCAAGGTTGTTCAAGAATGTGATTTCTGTTACGAGAGGAGATTGTAGTATAAGGGACAGTACGGTAATCTCTGAACCCTAATGAAGGGTCAACTGTACTGCCATGGTCAGTGCCACATCCATGTTTGGCTCACTTTGTAGGTCCAGATCACCGGCCATCAGGCCATGTTCAATGTACTGTATGAATAATTGGCCACCTCGGTTGATTTCATACCATCCAATGATAATTATTATTGGATATTATCACTTAAAGGGTGAAAAAAATCCATCCATTTTGAGGAAATGTGGAAGTTGGTTCCTGCCTGTGGAACCAACTTCCACGTCCTCTTCAATCTCATTCTTCCCTCCAGGCCTTCAAGACGACTGTTTACCAACATCTCAGATAGTCCCCAATCCCAAAACATTATCTTTTGTACCCTCATTAACCCCCTCCCTCACATCACCCCAATCCTTCCTCCTTCCAAATTCCCAGTTTTCCTCCTGAGAGTTTCCTTCTGTATCCATGTTGTCCACCTGTGCAATAGTATCTCCAGCAGCACAATGCCATGCATCCTCTCCTGCCCTCCATTCCTCTCCACACCCGTTGTTTATCTACCTCCCTCCGTCTTAGCCTTCGGCTCTGCTGTTGGTGTTTTTCCCCCTCTCTCTGCTGTTCCTTTTGTCCTGTTGCATACTAATCCATTCGTTCAGTGTTCTAGTTATAACTCTTCTATGAGCCTCGAGTATGTATGCAAAAAAAAAACGGACTAATGTGAACTTTAAATGGTTTTCCTGAAGACCAATACGGCCCTGTCATGCTGTGTAGTGGGCAGAAAGCAGTTTGCGAAACACGAGTACGCCCAGAAAGCTGCCTACCTACTTGGTTGTTCTCTGGACGAGCTTTCGACCTTCATTTTCAAGCACCACCTTCAACTGCGTGAGCGTTCATCCGATCCGGGCAAAGAACATGGAAAAGGCCTCACCTCGGCTGGTTTATGGCTGGAGGAAATGGAGCAAACACCAGGTGATGATTCACAGATGGTCCCTACCCCCTTCTCTTCATTCTTCTTTAACCCTTCTTTTCAATGCAATAAATCTTTTGGTCAATACAAACAGTTGAATATTGCATGGAAAGAAGGGAAAACCAAACTAATGCTGCACATTGATCATGTAAAGATCCAAAAGCTGACATAACCAACCAGCCATTAACAAACGCGTTTGACTCGGTCACATGATGACAAGACCAAATGTTTGGTATAACATTGATTCAAGAAAAGTCATTTCCAACACAGTTTGTTTGAAAGTCTTTGAACAGCAGACTGAACGATATGGACATAAACTATATTGAACTACATTCTGAGCAATTAATTATTTTGATGATGTTATTCATTTTTCCAAAGCAGGGCATGTTTGAATCGGCCGAATTAGATCCCTGAGAGTTGAATTGGGGCTGATAAATTAATTATTTTTTAATTCTGAGCAACACAGACCACTGGTAGCTTGCACCTGTTGCTGCGTTTGAGCCTGGGGAGTAACTGCTGAAATGTATCTGTCCAGGTTCCCGACATCTTTGTTCTTTGTTCCTTTCACATTTATTTCTATCGGGTTTTTTTTCCCGCAATTCTCTTTATTCATTCTAATTCTTGCTTTTTCTTCTCTTTCATCTCTTTTAATCTCTATCCCTCTCTTTCGTTATGTATCTCTCTAAGGAGAAGTGAATTCTTGCAGAAAGTTTTCTGTGAGGCTCACTTGGCTGTGCCTAGATGGGTTTGAGGGTTGTGGAGTAGCGGCTGAAACCAGAATCCTATCCTGGTTCCTCCTGATTACTCCATCTTTGCTCTTTACTTCTTCAGGTTCCTTCTTGGTCTTCCGTTTGATTTAATTTATTTTTCTGTGATACAGGATTGACAGGGTCGCTCATTGTAGTGTACTCACATTTGAACCATTTAATCCCGACCTGATGATAAACTGCCATCCTGTTGCTTTGGATGCAGTTCGCATCATGGTGTACGCTGTCCTTCAGATGGAGGTGTTAAGCTGATTTCTGTCTGCGAGCATTTCCTGGTTCCCATGAATAAATCCCACTGTACGTTTCGAAAATAGTTTGCCAGTTTGTGCTGGAATCATTGCTGAATTCTGAATTTCCTCCCCAATCTTCAGGGATGACTGCGTCATTAGCATTGCTGCAGCTCAGTAATGATATAACCAGCAGTCAGGTGGGTGTACATGAATGACTGAGTAGGCCATGAAAGTGAGGCAACAAGAAAGGCAGACTGTGAATCTATCGGACTAGATAGACAGAATGATTTAATCTGATTTCCTGTTGATGGCTTATTATGACAGTTGTCGGACAGGAAAGGTCCAACTGGAGCAAGATTATTTGCCCGACTCTCAAGCCTTTCAGGGAATTCAGTTTTCCTTTGGACACCACGATTAGGTCTGCTATCCGCATTACAGACTGAACAGCTGGCTTAACGTCTCCTCCAACTCTGCTCACAAAAAAAAACAATAGAATTAGTCAAGGATTTGAGAAATTCCATCAATAATTTAATTTGGGACCATTCCTCTTAGATGCATGCCAGATGGTCTTGCACTATCTTATCAGTCTGAATATGTACTGTGCACACAAGGTGAGGCATCTTAACATGTAATTACGGCATGTGACAAATTATTGAATATGTTTTGTGAAACAACTGAGTGCTCATGTGAACACCCCCACACACTCCAAACTTCATCGGTTTCACGACACGGAGGTGCAAACCCGGAAGTATGGGCCCATTGAAAAGCAGTTATATAAGCAATCTAGGGTCATTTCGAATGTTTTCTTGTGCATCTTTCAACACAATGCGAGTTATTAAATAATTTGCACAAGGTGCACACATGCGAGCTCTCGATATTATCCTGTTTGGTGGAAAACATCCAACCACAGACAGAAAAATGGCAGTTTAATACCGCAGGCGTCAGCGAAGCGGTCCTGTTCAGTTCAAACGAGACCAAATTATTGCTTTGATAATGGATCACGAGGAATCTCAGAGAAAGATGTGCAATTGCAAAAATACAATAGCTTCACCACGTGATGCATGTAGACCCCACTTTCCGAACAGAGTATGGTTGGCAATGTGCACAAACTATGTACACTACAATAAGTTTTAATGACAGCAAAGCACAAACAAGTCTGGAGATGGCGATGGTTCACGAGCAATGTACACGGTTCGCCTTTTTTATTTTTTGACCTTCGAGGGGACGCCACGGGCAAACTGGCAGGAATCGGGAAAAACGTAAATGATGAAAGTTGTAGTACTCGAAGAGCACTACTTGCATACCAACTTTCATTCGAAACAGTTGAAAACCCTAGGAGCTCGATGCCCAATTTATTGATTTTTTTGACATTTTTTAAGTTCGTGACCTTGTGACCTTGGCCTTGGGACAAAAATGAAAAATCGAGCTCCGTGGGGCTATGCAGGTGCCATTGGGCTAACCAAATACCGAAACCCCTGCCAGATTCGACAAACCCCCTCGGAGAAGATGTAACTTGAAACCGGCTACCCCCTAAAAACACATGTTTTTGGGGCGTGGCTCCACCCATAATGGGCAGCACGCCCATTCTCTGGAAAGCACAACTAGATCATGATACAAACCTCGCACCCTAATTTTATCAAGATCGGATCAAAACCCACGGAGCTATGCTCGGGACAGACAGACACACACCCATAACGAATATAGTGGTCACTTACTGACTCGTGAACCCACAGGAGAGCCACTGTATCAATGTCATGGGTAGTAGAATCAGAACAATTACCTTGTGCAATACTTTCTCATCAGGACAATGAATGAAATCAACAGGATGTTGATCAGGGCATTCTAACCGCCAGGAAAAACATTGCGAAGGTGACATGTTGGATGTTAACCATTTGTCGGAGGCAAAAAAGGAACTCTTAATCCTCTTTTGCTCT
>CM068967.1:37703447-37724714 GCA_035128595.1 Eptatretus atami
CACACACCCAAAAGAATCGGACCAAATGGTCTTTAATTGGACCTCCAGCCCAGAGGACAGTTGGACTGAAGGTCAGGGTAGCTGGCTGGCTACCTGGCCGTGAGCGCGCGGCTGGCGTCCACTCCTTCCCGGAGCTCCGATCACCCAAGGACGGACCAGCGCAGCCGGACCCAGTTGAGGTGCGTCGAGGTGATCGCCCAAGCTCACGATCATTCGGAGGAGGAGGCAGCGGAGGCGGACGAGGACCAGGGCTGACGACCGGGACAGTGGAGAAGTCTCTTCTTGAATCTCGAATCAAATCCAATCCAATCGAATCTCGTCTCTGTCTGTCTCGTCTCTCTCCTTTTCGCTTTTCCTTTGGCTTCCTTCCTCTCCTTTTATGCGCTCCGGCACGCTCCCACTCCCCCTCTTCAGCCCGCGGAGAATCTCAGGATGGGGGATCATTGTTCTTTGCTGCAGCGTTGCTTTAACCGTCATTCTTGTTTACGCTGCTGCAAAACCGCCCCAACGGTCATTTCTGTTTATGTCTCAGAATCTCGGGGCGAGGGGTGGTCGTCCTCCACTGCAGCATTGTTCTTCTCTTGAAATGATTCCGATAAAACTCCTAACTATCAAAATAAATCACAGCGCATTTACATTGATTTACCCACTAGACAAGGGAAGGAAGCTATCTATAAAACACATACTTACCGAAATAACTGAGCTAAAGGACCTGAATGTTGAGTGTGATCATGGTTTCCAGATTCGCAACAATATCACTTCCTCCAAGGTCACAGGCTGTGTTTGTCTGAAGTGAACTCCGGTGTTATTAAATGCATCTGTCTGTCTGACCAGGCATCCTGTATTTTAGGGGATTGTTCCGTTTTTACCCCATTGCCATGCGTCCCATTTCACACCTTCCCGGGATGCATTTGTCCCATATTTTCAGTGCTTCAAACTATATATATATATATATATATATATATATATATATATATATATATATATATATATATATATATATATATATGTTGTATGCAATGTCGAGGCTCATATGAGAGGAAAACATGGAAAGGGAAAGGTGGTACGCCTCTATGCAACAGTATACCGTCAATAATGCTAAGGAGCAGCAATAGCGTCATCGGACTCATCACCGTATATGGGCAAAGTTCACCGAAAAAGAGGACGAGGACGACAAAATTGATGTCTTTCATGATGAATGGCTGCTTTCCACCAGTTATGAATGGTTGATTAAAGATGCTGACAATCATCATGGAGCTTACTGCATGGTATGCTCATGGAGTCGCTCCAATTTCACATGGCGACTTATCCGATATCAAGCAGCATGTTGCAGGAAACGTGCACAAGGCCCAACTGATAGCATCCACAAAAAGCAAAGTGATCAAAGCATTCTTCAAAGTAATAGACTTCAGAGGCAGAAAAGGTAAGAATAATAAACATTATTATGAAAGCTTGGTAATTATTTACTTTTTGGCATGTGTTCTCATTCTCATTTCCTCACCAAACATTGCAAAATGAACTCCCAACATTTTTCCAACTTTTCGTATAAGTTTGATTTTGGAACATGCTGTTTTCATGAAATTTGATGAGCAGAACACAGTTATTTCAGAGTAAAGAATCACCGAAAGCTATTTTTGTCGAAACATTTATAAGGTGCCATTTATTTATTTGATTCACCGAGTCAATAACATGTCCTTGCTGATGGGTTATTTCCTCAACTTTTATGATGTCTATGGCGTACAGCTTCCACCAGCACTACAGGCATGATAAAACATACATTCAAAATGTGACAATTTCAAGGATATACACAATAAAACGTGCAAAAGTACACTTCCGACAATGATATATTACAATCACAATGGGACCAACGACCTCAAAATAGGCAATAGGGCCTATGATAGCTCACTTTACCCCTGTCTGAATGTCTCGATTTTTTTTTAACCCTCAGACCTAGTCACCATGGCCTTTGTTTGCATGACTTTGTGTGATGTGTGTAACACCTTCTCTGTGAGCCTTAGATGTTATAAAGAGAAAAAACTTCCAAAACTGGAAAAGTACAATACGGTAATTCTAACAAGTTGAACTTGAAAACTTTCTAGATTCTCAAACATTTGTTGATGATTAAAAAGACGTTTGAAGCACATTGTGGTCCGGCTTCCTGTTTATGGTGATCTTTCCCATTTACACACGGATCATGTCATCACTCACAGCACACAACCTTTGGATATGCATTTCTCTTACTGGCTGTCAGATTCATCTTGGGCAACTTTGGAACTTCTTAGAAGAAGGAAGTGAAATACAGTAGAGTACTTAAAAAAATTATATCACAGCTATTTTTAACTGTGAAGACAGATGCCATTGAGCATGGTAGCATGATGTCGCATGGTTGGGATATCTCTCGATGGAAGACTATTAAAAAAAAAACCCTTATTCAAGTAAATATGACAAAAGGCACAGCAGAATATTTGGACCATTAATTGCACGTCTTTTCTAAATTTGGGAAATGGACAATAGCTTATAAAATAATTATATTTCTATTGGTAGATTTGCCAAAAGTTTGTTTCACAACTGATGCACACCTGTTTTCAAGTATATAATTAACAAAATTACTTTTTGTTCTGTAATGACAACTGTGTCTGATTCTATGTTTGGAATGATTGGTTCTATTTGTCCCCATACTATCCACACAGAGTGCTTCTTGCCTCGCTCTTCAGCCAGCATCCTGGTATTCACATGACCTCCCTGGGTAGAGCAGTCGCCGGCACAGATGGAAGCTCGAGCCTGGCGCTACGACGTACGGCAGGCATTCGGCGGATCTTGCATACCACCTCCGTCGGTGAGCGGCATAAACCTCCGACAGCTATCGTCAAACTCCAGGCGGTGAGAAGTCTGTCTTCCAAAGATGTGCAGTACTCAAATAAATAGACAAATAAATAAATAAGCTGGATCTTATTCTTCTACTCATAATTTTGATTGCACAACTTAATTTTGTAACATTGATCTATCCTTCATTGCACAAATCTTTTCATAAGGTTTCAGTCCAGATCTACTCAATTTGAAATACTTGTCCATATCCATTCAATTGTCCCTCATGCCTCAAAATTATTCCAATTGGTACCGAATAGCCAACATTCCTCACATTGTCAGCAATGATCATTTTCCACCAGCAGAGGACAGTCTTGTAACAAAAAAAAAGGTTTAGCTTGAAAACACATTCCATTAAAATTCCAATTTAGTTCGGAGAAATAGTTAAAACTCATGCCCGTGTGGGCACATGTTTGCAAATACATGCAAGCACACACACATCACACACACACACCACACACACACACACACACACACCACACACACACCACACACACACACATACATAATTACAGATACATAAACATTTCTTCTCTTTTTTTGGTGTGCTTGATCAAATGCTTGATATTGAAATGAAATGTTGACTGATATGCATTTGTAAATCGCCATACAATTCAGCGAAGCTGCGAAATGCTAATAAAACAGAACTGAACTGAAACCGATTTATATACATACATATTACCTACATACACATATTTACAAATATATATTACTGTATATGTATAAAGATATCCATCCATTGGGACCATACTCTGTGCAGAGCGTTGGTGCTGCCTATGCAGTCTGCTTGGCGATTGGGCACAATCTTGGACGGGTCGCCACTCCGACACAGTATACCAGCATGCTGCACTCATTTTGCCGACCTCGGAAGATGACAGGCCGAGTTAACTCCACCTGTATTAATTCACCCAGTCAACGGGATTTGAACTCAGGACCCTAGCATCCCAAGCCCACTAACCTAACCATTAAGCCAACACCAGGCATATTTACAGATATACATACATATATTTACATGCACATATATATATATATATTTACATATATATGTATGTGTGTGTGTGTGATATACAGTATATATATATATATATATATATATATATATATATATATATATATATTATATATATATGTATATATATATATATATATATATATATATATATATATATTATATATATATATCTATTATAATACCAAGCTTGCACACTAAAAACTTGGCTCGCCATCACACAATCCCTATGAAATTGCTGTGGCGCTTAGGACATGCCAACAATTTGGGAAGCTCTGGCGTTCCATAGTACCACTTGCATTTTGCACAATGCGTATTTTTTTCATTCCCGTGTATGGTCTGTTGTCTGCTACCAGCTATGTTGTACAGCTATCCCGTGCCATGTGCACGGGTATCGCTAGTATATATATATAAATATAATATATATTATTATATATATATATATATATATATATTATATTTTTTTTTTTTGTTGCGAATTCGCGCCCGCCGGCGTGCGAACGGCCACGTAACTCGAATCGCGGCACGTCGCCCACCCGCGACAATTCAGTCGTGACCTCTCGGACCAACGCCGGGAGCTAGTCACGGGTGGGGTTTAACCTCACCACGATCGTGCCAATTGCCCACCGCGAGGATAGGTTGCTCGCCAAATTCGATCTACCTAAGTACCTGCGCGAATGGTCGACCGGGCGATCGTACCACGCCACAGGCCGACTTCGGATACGAACCGCTTAAGTGGTCTGTTCCGTGCTACAGTGATAACCGAGCGGTTTTATCGTCGGCCTCGACCGGTTCCGATTACTTACTGGATGTTCACCCACTACGAACCCCTTACGTGAAGCAGGATGGAGATTCAATTAGAGAAAGACGAAGCGAAACGGGAAAACAGTTCACACAATGCACATTTATTTCACACACACAGAAAGCACGTATATACAGCCATACAGTCAAAATGCACAATAAAGCAACCAAAACAATAAAAGCAACAACGACGCAGAGTTAATACCGACTACGCGCACACACGGCAACACTTATACAGTTCTACTTTACAGACGGCGCCAAACACACATTTACACAAAAGCAAAGAGAAGAAGCCACCCTCATAGACAAGGAGGTAGACAGGCCCGTAGGCCAAATGTGCGCGGGACCTAGAGGAGAGGCCAGGTCCGCGAGACCGGGTGGGTCCTACCCTACCCGTGTTCTCATGAAGCGTTGGCGGGCTAGCCGCAAATGTGGCCGCGTGGCTGTGCCCCGACTCCGTGCTCCTTGGCGGGTTTCGTTGGCACCACGTGTGGGGTGGGGTGGAACGGGGCCCCCTTTTGCACTATCTCAGCGCGGGGGAAGGGAGATTGTTGATGCCCTGGGGAGGGGAGTGGCTGGCTGGCTTGGGTCCCGCGACGAGCGATCCCACACCGCAACCTCGTTGCCGACCGCCTCGGACCCGAGCTCCCTTGCTGCAGTTCCACCGCTCTCACTCGCCCGACTCTCTCTGCAACCCGACTCTCTTCAGTTCCGCACTCTCCTCAGCCGACTCCAGAACCCAACTGACTTCATTCGCCTTGCGCTCGCCTTCTATAGCTGGCAGAGCAGCTAATATGCAAATATTCGGATCAGAATGACCTCTGGGGCGAGCCACGCTCGCCATTGGTCGGAGGAAACGGGGCGTGAACCTCCCCTGATCCTAGAATTGCATATATCGATTTCACACACACGCGCCTGGAGGCGGGCCAAGCCGCCCGCGCTCGCTAATTGGACGGAGAGAAGTGGGCGTGAAGCGTTTTTGATCCGAGTTTTCCCCTCGGAAAGGCCGCCATTTGCGCTCGCGGCTCGGTGCGTTCGGCACCAATCGCTGAACGCGGCCGCAGACAGCCCAATGTTCAGTGTTCACAGTGTGTGCGGGAATGGCCGTAGAAGGAGAGAGGTGAAGGTGGTGGAGGTTCGGTGGGAGGTTGATGCGTTATAGTGCCGTTTGGGAATGGCGGTGATGCGATGATGTGGGAGCGTAGATGGTGACGGTGGCGTGGTTGTTGTGTGATGCGGCGTTGAGACTTGGTTGGTTCAAATAAAGATAGAACATAAAAAATGGCTAACTCCAAAGCGTCGGCAGCCTGGATGAATCACATAAATTCCCTCTATACAACGGGTTTGGGCTAACTACACATGTACTTAGAGATATCTCACCGACGGGCCCTTTATGGTGTAATGCGAATTTCCACAGCCATAAACACGACCCCCTCCCCTTTTACAAGACTCATCCCGAGTCGTCAAATTCTCGTGTGCCATCATGTGTAGTTCTCCCCTCATACGTTTTACCTACGGATCCCTGAGTGCGACATTCATGGTATTCGTCCCCAAAATAAATAACCTACTGGCTGAGTAACTAACTAAACAAAACCCACTCATACGGACCGACTTAAATAAATTTGCCGGCGCTATGACAGACATAGCCGGGGGCGCACCATATAACAATACAACTTAACTTATAAATTTTACACTAAACCATGGCCCAGGATCAATGGACTCTGCAGGGAGCAAAAACAAAAGTCAACCGGTGCACGGCGGCACCGGCCGCCACTGCAAGGCCCGTGTTGTTAGCTGCCAACAGGACAGTTCTTGCAGCTTGCAAACTGTTGCGACGATCCTGGCGCACATAGCAATGAACAAGGGGCGGGGGAGCAAATCAAAACAGAACGGGGCTGGCAAACATGGGCAGTGGGCATGGCATGGCAAAGGCAGCAGGCAAACACAGCTGCAGAACAAAGCCGCTGCAGCGAACACAGCCGGTGGACGATCGACCGCGCACAGGCCTTGCAGAAAACAAGCTGCAGACGATCGGCCAGCACAGGCCTTGCAGGCAAAAACACCGCAGTGGAGCTGACCGGCACAGGCCTTGCAAGCAAACACCACCCGATGAAGTGGGCCAGCCTTTGCCTTTCACTGGAGGTTTGGTGGAGGGAGTGCGGTGGTGCTGGCCACTCGGAAGGCGGGCTCGGACCTATCTACCTGTCTCCCCCCACCTATCGCCTTTGCCTGTCACCGTCCATACCCACCCCCTTAATTTGTCAAACACCCAATTTAGCCCCAACTTATTTTTTTTGTTTTTCTTTTTATTTTTACTTACACTCTATAAATCGTCCCCTAACCCCTTTAACTGTCTTTGTTCGGCTAACCTATCGTCCCCTAGCCTACTCCCAACGCTACGTTCCCTTCCCGGAGGGGAATGAGCGAGAGCTAGCGTCCTGTGTCGAGGCCCAATTCAAGCTCAGGATGGCCTCCCCAGACTTCAGCGATCTAAACCCAAAGTGGGTCCAGCGGCCCACAACGAGAGCGAAGGATGGATGGTGCGGAGGGTACACTTCCTATCTACCCTAACCATTTAACCTTTAAAACTACCCCGGGCTTTCAACAAGCGCCTCTCGCTTAACCTATCCGGTTCTAGCAACCAAAATTCCCGTCGCTGTGTTGTGCCTCACAATTTTGGGCCTCGCCCCCAATTTTCTTTCGTGCCTTGGACGGTCTCATGCTGGGCCGCCGCGTGGCTCCCTTGGAAGGCAGGACCCTCTGCCGATTCTCCGACGATGGCACCCCGGGGCACTACACTGCCTCCGAGCCTACCAGCTTCCCCAAACACCGGGAGTCCCTCCCTGGCGACTCCCTGAAACGCTCACGTGGCAGGCTGGCCTCCCGGCCCCTTTCCGAGGGTCACCCATGCCCATAACACTGCCCACGCGGCTAACGGCGCCCCGGGCCCCCGCATCATGGCGGGCGCAACCGTGCCCACTACGCTATCCCGGCCCCCCATGGGCCCTTGGCCTAACCACGGCCGACTAGCCCGGTGCCCGGGGTACCCACTCAGCGATACTCACCTTTCGCAGCCACGCTCCCAGCCCGGTCAACAGGGCTCCTGCCCCCTCCAAATGGGTATCGAGCCTACATTCCCACAACAACAAAACGACCTCCTATTTGTCAATTTAACTAATCCAGCTAACTCACTCTACACTGACCCCGGGTCCTGGGCGGGAGTCACTCCTCCCCCCAATCACTCATCGCACCATGCATTCCACATTCGCCCACTCACACAGACCCGCTGGCCTCACTCACTCAACATGTCTCCACTCCACACTCACCAACTCTTCAACACACACACCGCTGAACTCAGCCATCCTTCTGACTACTTCCCCTAACTAACTCGTGCTCCCACGTCGTCCCTTACACTATAGCACGTTCCATTTAACACTACGTAGCTAAGCTACGTCCCCACTACACACCCACAGTCAGTCATTGCTCCTCAAATCCAAAAATCCATTTCCCATCCTAAATCTGACC
Source organism: Eptatretus atami (assembly GCA_035128595.1). Taxonomy (NCBI): domain Eukaryota; kingdom Metazoa; phylum Chordata; class Myxini; order Myxiniformes; family Myxinidae; genus Eptatretus; species Eptatretus atami. The sequence goes on from CM068967.1 coordinate 37,711,648, forward strand.
TAAATCCTCTGCCTAATCCATTCCACGGACCCATGAGGACTTACCCCGCCCCATGAAGCCGTCTAACTATCACTAACCCTTCCCCTAACTAGTTCCATCCTGTGCCCTGGCCAGGGGTCTTTCACCCCTTGCCCGCGGAATTTCTCTCACCCGAAAGCGAGGCTTGCTTTTGTTTCCATTTTGATGTTTTTTTTTTCAAATTACGCGCAGCACTAGCGCGGCAACTTGCAGCTCGCGCACTTTTACTGCCCGTGACGTCATGGCAGCTGCCACGCGTACCTCGTCCCTCGTTGGACGGTACCATCGGCAGGGATTCACCCTCCTGCCGGATTCCAACCACACGTAGACCATGACGTCACCGTGCGCACCACAAAAGCAAACCTCGCACTCCGAGGGGCTCCTCACCGCGAACACATGTGCTCTGCCGTTGGAGCTTAACACAAGCTCACGCGCTCCGTGGAACCCGTCCGGTCCAAATTCGAAATCCTGCCTACCTTTTGTCGTCTGCGGATCGGCAAATCCACCGCTGGCGTTCCGGACCGGGTTCACTCCCGCAACGAGCACGTGCGGCCTCGTGCGTTGCCACAGCACGGACCTCCGCGCTCGCTGCTGGGTGAACCCGGCGCGGTCCCCATTACATCTACGGCCGCTACCCGGCCCTTTCCTCTGTCGCTGTCGTCGTCGCCATTCCACCCACGCACACCTCGTGTTACGACGCTCACACTCCACTCCATCACATTCACATCCGGGAGACGCGGCTGCGTGCTCCCGCATGCCGACCGACATCTCCCTCACATACAGCGACCTTACACGACTGTGGTCTCCCTCACACTTGGCCGCTCACTCCACTTGTGCCATTTCCCTTGCACACACATACCACTCACACACGCGGGGGCACTCACCCGCGGTGCCTCATCCACACACGGCGCGCTGGGAAGCACGCACTCCGGCACACTCGCAACCACACACTCACACACGGGGGTGCACTCACACCTTGCACCACACACACCGGACAACCACACTGGGGACAAATCACACCGGGGACTCGCGGCCACCACAAGGGGTTCCGGGTTCCCATACCCCCAAGCTTCGTGTGCACCCGTACACAGCACTTGCCCCCTCAACTCGCGAAGCTCGACCGGACCCACCTGGTCGTAATCAGCTTCAAGGGAGAATATTGTCTTCCCTCTGTTTCCCGAAGGAGCCATCCAGCTGCCTGCACCGGGTCTCTAACCAGTCCGCCAGCTCGCCCTCATGTCCTCCACTACCTCAATGTGTGTGTGCTCGTCACTAACCCCGTCCAATTCACCCTCTATTCGCCGTGTCTCTGTACATTTATTATTTTCTGTTTCTTCCTGGAGTTTTTCCATCCTCCTTGGACTCCAATTTGCTCTCCGTTTTAGTTGTTTCAATTTCACATCGTATAGTTGTTGTTTTCTCCCACTGTTCCTCCTGCTCTTCCTTTTCCAATCTCATTGTTCTTTCAATTGGCTCATTTCCTTCCTGTGTTTCATTCGCTGTTCTCTCACTACTCTTCCTTGTTTCCTCTCCTGTCCTTCCTTCTCCAGTTTCGTTGTTTGCTCATTTGGTTAATTCCCTTTTGTGTTTCATTTGCTGTTCTCTCACTACTCTTCCTTGTTTCTCTCCTGTCTTTCCTTCTCAGTTTTCTGGTTTCTTCATTTGGTTCATCTCCATTTTGTGTTTCATTCGCTGTTCTTTGTCTATCTCCTCGCACTCCAGCCTCGCCTTTTCTTTCAATTGGTCAACCTCAGCTTCATTTCTTTTTGTTTTCTATTCCCATTGTCTCTCTTGTTCCTCACTCTGCAATCTTGTTATTTCCTTCAATTGACTAATTTCCTTCTCCTGTCTCATTCCTTGTTCTTCAGTACTCTTTCTTGTTCCTCATTCTTTAATCGGCCTTCGCTCCAGCTGTTCAATCTGTACAGTGTGGTTCTTTAACGTTTCATTCTCCGTCCTTGTTCTTTCTTCTCTCACCATCCTCAACTCGTTTTGTAATTCCGTCTCTTTGTTTTGGTGTTTCTGTAACTCGGAAGCTTCTTTTCCAATTCCTTTCTCATACTCCGCACACTCCAACCTTGCTTTGGCTTCTAATTGTTTCGATCTTTTTTAGTGTGGTTCCTTAATTTTCATTCTCTTGTTTCATTCTTTCTTCTTTCAACGTCCTCAGCCCGTTGTAATTCCATCTCCTTGTTTTGGTGTTTCGTAACTCAGAAGCTTTTTTTTTCTAATTCCGTCCTCATCTCCGCACACTCCGACCTTGCTTTGGATTCTTTCCATTGTTTCTGATATTCCTGTTCTCTTTTTACCTTCTCTGCCAAGCTTTTTCTGTTCCGATTGCCTCCTCTACCTCACCCATCAGTTGCTCCAATTCCAACTTGTATTTCCGTCTTTCCTCTCTGTTTGTTTTTCCATTCTTCCTCAATTGTTTTTGAAGCCCGTCAATGTCCGCCTGCTTCGCCTGCCATAACCACGTGGCTTGAAACGGTTGTTGGAGCGCTCGCCTCGTGTCGTGCCATTCGCTGCGCTCAAAATAGCCGCTCGCTCCGTGCTGCGCTGAGGTGCGATCGGCCGCCATTATGAGACTCAGTTTTCCGGTAAAGTTCGTGTTCAGAATAGGGTGAGCTCCCCACGGATTAAAATTTACAAGCAGTACCATCCCGGGCCATGGATTCTACATTATTACTACACATACCTAATCCACCCGGCACCCGCTCGCCTTGAGACTCCATCTTATTTCTCGTAAGAGATTAATTTAGTCTGCTCGTAATTTGGAGGAATCGGGGTCGCTCCTCTCACCCCTGAACCGATTCCCGTGAATTTATCTTGGAGACCAAGGTGGAATTTGAATCACACTCCTGTACACCAGTGTTGCGAATTCGCGCCCGCCGGCATGCGCGAACCACCACGTAACTCGAATCGCGGCACGTCGCCCACCGGACGGACAATTCAGTCGTGACCCTCTCGGACCAACGCCGGGAGCTAGTCACGGTGGGGGGTTTAACCTCACCACGATCGTGCCAATTGCCCACCCGCGCAGATAGGGTTGCTCGCAAAATTCGATCTACCTAAGTACCTGCGCGAATGTCGACCGGGCGCACTCGTACCACACCACAGGCCGACTTCGGATACGAACGCTTAAGCGGTCCGTTCCGTGCACAGTGATAACCGAGCGGTTGTATCGTCGGCCTCGACGTTCCGATACTTTACCGGGATGTTTGCACCCACTACGAACCCCTTACGTGAAGCAGGATGGAGATTCAATTAGAGAAAAGACGAAGCGAAACGGGAAAACAGTTCACACAATGCACATTTATTTCACAAACACACAGAAAGCATGTATATACAGCCAGACAGTCAAAATGCACATAAAGCAACCAAAACAAAAAAAGCAACAACGACGCAGAGTTAATACCGACTACGCGCACAACACGGCAACACTTGTACAGTTCTACTTACAGACGGCGCCAACACACATTTCACAAAAGCAAAGGAAAGAAGCCACCCTCATAGACAAGGAGGCAGACAGGCCCGTTAGGCCAAATGTGCATGGGACCTAGAGGAGCGGCCAGGTCCGCGAGACGGGTGGTCCTACCCCGTCCTCGTGACGCGTTGGCGGGCTAGCCGCAAATGTGGCCGCGTGGGTTGCCCTGACTCCGTGCTCCTGGCGGGTTTTGTTGCACCACGTGTGGGGTGGGGTGGGAACGGGCCCCTTTTGCACTATCTCAGCGCGGGGGAAAGGCGGATTGTTGAATGCCTCTGGGCGGAGGCGGAGTGGCTGGCTGTTGGTCCCACGACGAGCGATCTCACACCGCAACCTTCGTTGCCGACCGCCTCGGACCGAGCTCCCTTGCCTGCAGTTCCATCCGCTCTCACTCGCCCGACTCTCCTCTGCATCCCGACTCTCTTCAGTTCCGCACTCTCTCTCAGCACTCCAGAACCCAACTGACTTCATTCGCTCTTTGCCGCTTCGCCTTCTTATATGCTGCTGGCAGGAGCAGCTTAATATTGCATTAATATTCAGATCAGAATGACCATCGGGGCGGAGCCTATCGCTCGTCCATATATGGTCGGAGGGAAACGGGGGCTGTGAACTCCGCTGATCTAGAATTTGTCATATCGAATTTCACACACACGCGCCTGGAAGCGGGCCAAGCGCCTCCGTCTTCTTCGTCTATATTGTACGGTATGTGTAGTTGTGCGTGTAAGTCGTTTTTGATTTTCCGAGTTTTCCCTCGAAGCGTTTTCGCTCGCCTTCACTCGTACCAGGCCATTGTGTTCCACGTGTGTCAGATATCTTGTTGCTTTTCGTAGTAATGGAGGTTGGTTGTTGTGGTCGGTTTTCTCTAGTCTTGCTTAATGTCCGTTGGGTTAATGTTATGTTTCTGACGGTGCCGTCGATGTTCAGTGCGATGTCGTTGGTAGTTGTGTCAGCTGGTGATTGTCATGTGGTTTTGGTTCTAGAAAGAGTAAGGTAATGTGGTTCGTGTTTATGTAAAAATTTTTTGGCTTAAGCGTGTCCTTATGCCCTGGTATACTAGTAATCTGTCTTTTTTTACGTTGGTTTGAGTTGCTACTGTAACTTGATCCTGATTTGATGAGTTATCGTCTGTTTTTTGTTAGGCGGGGTTTTTTTCTTGGATGTGTTGCTATAATATTTGTTTATTTACATATTAGTGCTATTCTTCTTGTCGTTTCGATCTCTGATTGATACATATCTTTCTAATTTTTTAATTTTGTGTTTTTTTTACTACTTTTTTCGATTTCTATCTTTATTTTGTTCCCTAGGTAGTTCACATGTAACAATATATATATATATATATATATATATACAATATATATATATATACTATTATACGGTGGTGTTCAAAAGTATCCCTAACCTTAATTTTTCGTGCGTACAAATGAAGCAGGAGGCGTGGTTTGGTGCACGTATGTAGGCGTATCCTAATCCGTTATGCGTGGAATTATTTTCCTGCCTGCAGAACGCTGTCAGTTGCGACAGACCGCCGATGAAGTGAGGAAGTGTAAGTCAGTGCCGTCGTAATTTTCTTTTTGGCAAAATGACGGAATAAAACTTCCAACAACGCTACTGCATCAAATTTTTGTGTAAAGCCTTGGCGACATTCCCAAGTGGAAACGATCCGCAAGATTCAACAGGCTTCTGGGAACGAAGCAATGGGCCCACCACCAGCTAAAAGAGTGGTAACAATCGCGCTTCAAAGATGGTCGCACCATCAGTGCGAAAGTGAAAGCACGTTCTGGTAAGGCCCTCAACATCCCGAATTGAAGATCGTCATTGACGCAAGTGAGGACCCTGCCTGATCAGGATCGTCGAATCACGATCAGAGAACTTGCAGAACGAGGCGGGCGTCAGCATTGGATCCATTCATTCCAATTGTGACTGAGGATTTGGGCTTAGGAGATCCTCAGCGAAGTTCATGCCAAAGCTGCTAACGATGCGAGCAGAAGCAACTGCGTTTGGAGATCGCTACAGGACTTGCTGGAGACTGAGTGAACAGTGATCCCATTTCTTTCAAACAGTGATCACTGGGCATGAGACCACAGTGATACCGTCATTTTGTCAAAACGAAATGCCGACGGCGCTACTTACACTTCCCTCACATCATCGGCGTCTGTCGGCGAACTGACAGCTTTGCAGGTGGGAAAAATATTCAACGCATACGGATTAAGATCGCCTACATACGTGCACCAAACCACGCCTCCTAGCTTCATTTTTTAACGCGCCGAAAAATTAAGTGGATACTTTTGAAAACACTACCTCATATATATATGTATATATATATATAACGCATTACGAATTCGCGCCCGGCCGCGTGCGATCGGCCCGCTTTCCCACTAAATAGCACCGCGTCGCCCACCGGCACGGCGCCATCAGTCGTGATTTCCGGCAGCTAACGCCGGAAACCTTGCTCACGGGTGGGTCTTCAACCTCACCCACAGCCATCGCAATTGTCTACCCGCCGCAAGATAGCGTCACTCGCCCGAACTCGATAATACCTAAGTACAACTGCTGCGGGCAGTCGAGCCGGGCGGACCCGCCCCATTACCTCGACGCAGGTTCAGCTGGCGACAAGAAACCGCTTTAAGCGGTCCCGTTCCGTTCTGGCAGTGATTAACGACGGGGTATTATCAGCCGACCTCGCCGGATCCGTCTATTTAAGCGGGTGTTTAAACCCAGCTATTTATTCCGCGTGCCAAGATGGCATTTCCAATGGGTGAAAGCCGAGGAACGCCGAGAACGGGAGGTACCTTTAGACCAGCACATTTATTATACAACACGTAAGCAGCGTCAAATAGGAACTAACAGGCAAGCACGTATTACAGGCAAATAAAACAAATGCGGCAAACAAAAAGCAAGGGAAAGCACTATCGACCGAATATAATTAATCAATATGTACAGTCACTTAGGCCAGCTTTACTTGACAGACGGCGCCACGACAACATTCCATTCAAAACCCAAAAGAAACACAAGAAAAGACCCCCTCACAGAACAAGGGGGTCAGGCTGCCACTTGGGTCTTTTATGACACGGACCTGGGAACCGAACGGGTCCCGCGAGACCAGTGCGGGTTACCTGCACCCCAGGTGCCTCGATGGTCGGCGAAGCTCTTCTGCACTCCTCCTCCACGGACGCGCGGTTCGCGCCCACAGCCGGCAAGAGCTGCGCCTCCAGTCCGCCGTCTCCGGTTATAGTCGCCCGGCGGACTCTCCACCGACCCATGCCTCTGGTGTACGGGTTCGCTCCAGCAAAGACGCCATGAGACCAAGAGAACAAGACGAGACTCAGACCAGAGAAAGGCGCCAAAACGAAGAGAGGGGACGCAGACCAGAGAGCAAGACGCCAACGAAGAGGAGGAACAAGGCTCGCCGGCGTCCGCCTTATATAGCCTGGTTGTTTCGCCCTTCGCCCCTACCCCGTTTTCGGGCTCCGCCTCCCTTCGAGAAGCTTCTCGAAAAGGGGCGTTTCTCAACCCCCCAGCGCCTCACCCCTCGTATCACAATCGTGCAGCGAGCCCGCCTCGCCCTTGCCCGTCAACACCAGCCTCGGAGAAAAAAGCGGGAAGAACCCACACGCACCATTGGAGGTTTCTTTTCTCCTTTCTTACGCCACAGTTCTCAGACCCTTTTTGAACGCGGAAAGGGTACGTAGCGTGGTTGTGGAGGATGGGCATCTGCAAGCTGGCGTATGGCGATGAATGGTTAAATGGTACGGTGGTGTTGTTGTGGATTTTGTAGCGTGTTGGCATTGTGGCATAGTTCTGGTGTGTGTGTTGTAATGGTGGGCGAGATATGTCGGTTCAAAATAACGATAGATAAGAGAATAGAAACACTATCTCAAAGGTCACAGCCCGGGAACACGAAGATTTCCTCTCTAAACAACGGTGGCGGAACCTATCTGAACACTCACTTACGGAATAACTGATCTAAGGAACCTTTATGGTGTTCTGCGAATTCCAACAGCCGTACACTACCATTATAAAGCATATTTCCATATATATATATATATATATTTACATTTTGTAAACATATATTAATATATATAGTATACATTTATAAACATATTCCCATATATAGTATTGTTACGGGATTTCCGCCTGCCGGCGTGCGAACGACCGGTTAACGAATCGTGCCGCTTCGCCCACCGAATGGACAACCAGTCGCGGCTTCCGGATCAACGCCGGAAACCAGCCACGGTGTTGGTGTTTTTAAGCACACCACAGCTAAGTCAATATTCCACCGCGCGCGACAGGTCAATCGCCGAATTGTCGATATACCTAATTATTCACGCGGGCAGACTAACCGAGAGACTGTAATACCTCAACGGCGGGCGGACACGAGCCGCTTATGCAAGCTCGCAACGTTTTGGGATAACCGAGCGGCGGTGTTATCGCGAGCACCCTTGGACCCGATCACTTTACCGGCTATTTAAAAAACCAACTAATAGCTCCGAGTGCAAGATGGCCAGTTCAATCAAGGGAAAAGACGCAACGAACGGGGTACATTAAACAAGCACATTTATTTCAACACACAACCATGCAGTCATATACTGTATCAATTAAGGCAAAACACGCAAGCAGTTATTTATAAAGCAAATGCGGGTAGCGGACAAAACACGCAGCAAGACAAAGAGCTACGTCCGTCTATTTATTATGCTACATGCACTTAACAGTTCTACTTACGGACAAGGCGCCACAAACGTCATCAAAAGCAAAGAAAAGCCCAGGACAGACGAGGGCAGACTGGACCCCTCTGGGTCTTTATTGGAACACGGAGCCGTGTAGACGCGCAGAGGGTCCGCCAGACGACCGGCTAGGCTACTTCACCCGCTGGGCGCCGACCCGCGACGCCCCGTCTCATTGACCCACGGTAAGCGCACGGCTCGGCAGGCCACGCGCCTTGGCTCTCGCTGCGCTCCTCTGCTCTCCCTCCTCTTTCCACACGCCTCCACAACTCCCGCAGCCGACGACTCGCGAGAGCGACTCTGCGAGTGAGAGGAGAACCCAGGTAGAGAGAGTGCCGACGACTGACCAGCGGAGCCGAGGCGCCACGACTCCAGACCTTCCAGACTTGCAGACCTCCAGACTTGCAGACCTCCAGACCAGAGAGACCTCAGGAGAGAGACGGTCTCTGCACACCCATCGCCAACCGCCAACTCAGACCTCGACCGCAACGTTCAGCGCCGCTCTTTCTAACCACGGCGCCTCGCCCCCCCCTTCTCGTGCGCGCGGGCGGAAAAATTCCATGGAGATGATCGGCTCGGCCTCTTTTGTTGATAAACTGCCTCACCCCGCATCTCTTCCGCACGAGTCTTCGTTGGGGGAGCAGGGGTGAGGCCTGTCGCCCGTCTCTCCGACGAAATGTCAGGCTTTTCGCAATTCTGTCTGAAGGTGGCAACATGGTGGTGGTTACGGTCGGTCTTGTAATGGTCGCGTGGCTGGCGTTTTTGTGGTGGTCGTGAGGGTGCGTGTGGTGGGCGCATTGTTGGTTAACGGTGGTTGTGTGAGGCGGTGGTGGAAGAGGTGTTGGTGGTGCGGCTGGTTGTTGTGAAAGCGGTGAATGAGAGCGATGTGGTGGTGGAGGTGGTGGTTTGTGAAGCGGCTTGGTCCAAATAACGATAGTAAAAAAAAAACGGCTAACTCAAAGAGATCAAGCCCTGATCACACAATAATTCCCGTAGGCAACGGTGGGGAAATCTAATTGCAACACAGACTTATCGGCATAACTGATCTAACGCGACCACTATATGCTGCTCTGACGATTTCCACAACCCGTAACACTACCGCTCTTCCCCTTATTTACAGATCGTCGCCCGAGTCGTCAAATTTCGTGTGCCCATCATGTGTAGTTTCCCCTAGTACATTTATCTTCCGGAACCCTGAGTGCGACATTTTATGTATTCGTGTCAAAAATAAATAACCTAACAGGCTTGAGTTAACTAACTGAACAAACTCACTCATACAGACGACTTAATACATTGCCCGGCGCTATGACACACATGCAGGGGGAAGCACCTCATTTACAATTTACCTTAACTTATCACTTATACAATTTTACACTAAAACCATGGCCCAGTACTGATGAAATCTGTGGGAAAAAGGGCACCATAGCATGCAGCGGTATTCTGAGGCTGAGCGCCCCGCAGCTGAAGGTGTCGATGTCTTCGGGGCCTGTTTCAAAAGGCCCTGTTGTCTGTCACAAAAAACTCTTTTCAAGTCTTTCAGCTGCTGAAGGCAACTCACCCTAACCCGCAATGCCATATGCATCCCACAGGCCATTCTTCAAGCAAGCGGATGCCAGGCTGCTCACACACAGTCTCTAGCTTCATGAAACAAATGCAGGTTGACAGGAATATGGCCGGCCTGCAACCAATGCAGTCCGTAGGCCCTCCCCTTGAAATGAGCCACAGTGAACGTGAACACAAACGGTGCACGGGCTGCAACCATGACAGTCCCCGTGTGCGGCTGCCTGCAACGGCAGTCCTGCAGAAACAACTGATGACTCCGGAACACATGGTGATGAATGCGAATCGGGCAAATGCAAAAAAAAAAGGAAGGCTGCAGCATGGGCCAGGCAAAGGCAGGCGGACAAGCATGGCAGCGCAAGGCAAGGCCGCGCACAGGCCCTGTAGGAAAAACAGGCCCGCAGTGTGAAGGCTGCCGGCACAGGCCTTGTAGAAAACCAGGCCGGCAGGTGAAGCTGGCCGCCCTCTTGTCTCAGTCTGCAGGATGTGGAAGGAGTGCGTGTGTGTTGGCCACTCGGAAGGCCGGGCTCGGAACCTACCCTACTGTCTCCCGTCCCAACTATCGCCTTTGCCTGTCTCTTCATCCATACCCACCCCCTTAGTTTGCCAAAACACAAATAATTAGCCCATCTTATTATTTTTTGTTTTATTTATTATTATTCTTTCCCCCATTATAAGATCGTCCTCCCTAACCCCACTTTATTGTCTCTGTCCCGCCTATCAATGCTAATCCTAGCACTCAGAACCCCTACGTTCCGTTCCTGCGAGGGGAAAAGGGAGACTGGTGTCCTGTGTCAAGGCCCAACAAGCCTTCAGAATGCGCCTCCTGCAGATTTCAGTGAATCTACTTACCACGGTGAGCGCAGCGGCCCACACGAGTGAAGCGGATGGATGTGCGGGAGGGGTACACTCCAAACTACTCCTAACATTTATTAACCTAAAAACTACCCTGGGCTTTCCAAAAGCGCTCTCGTTTTAAACTGCTGGTTCTAAACAACCAAATTCCCGTCGCCTGTGTGGTGTCCCTCAACAATTTGGGGCCTCGTCCCTTCGCAATTTTCCCCTCGTGCCCTTGGCCACGGTCTCGTGCTGCGGACGCGTGCGCTCCCTTGCAGGAAACTACCCTCTGCGCCGATCCTCCACTATTGGCACCCCCGGCCCGTGCAACTGCTTCCGAGCCTAACCAGCCTCCCTAAAAAACTGGGGAGCTGCCCTCCCTGGGCTACTCCCTCGATGCTCACGTGGCAGGCTTGCGCCCCGGGCTCCCTTTTTCCCCTGGGGTGCCCGTGCCCAATGCCACTGCCCACGTGGGCCAATGGCGCCCCGGCCCCGCATCATGCGGGCCCAACCCGACCCCTAAAACACTATGCCCGGCCCCCCATGGGCCCTTGCCTACCGCGCCGACTAGGCCGGTGCCCGGGGTAACCCGCTAAAGTCGATACTCACCGTTCGCGCCGCCACGCTCCGCAGCCCGCTCAACAAGGGTCTCCTGCACCTCCAAAATGGGTTTCGAGGCCTACATTCGCACCAACGCAAAACGACCTCCATTTTGTCAATTGACTAACCCCCTAACTAACTTTACACTGACCCGGGGTCCCTTGGGGGAAATCTCCCTCCCCCCAATCATCATCGCACCATGCAATTCACATTCCACTCCACCACAACTTCAAGGCCCGCTGGCCCTCACTCATCACCACAGTACATTTTCCACTTTATTTCACATCCATCGCTGATCACTGCCATTCTCTCACTAAATCCCAATAACTAACTCGTACTCCCTCGTCATCCTTAAAACTAGTAGCACATTCACATTTAACACTACGTAGCTTAAGCTACGTCCCCCTACACATCCACAGTCCTGTCTGTCTGTGTCCTCAAAAAAAATTTCCCATCTAACTCTAAACTGAATCCTCTACTAACATTCCACGGGCTCCATTGAGGACTTATCCTGCCCATGGAGCGGTATAACTAAGACTAAACCCTTCCCTAAACTCAGTTGTGTCCTATTGCCCATAGACAGGGGGGTCTTCACCCCTTTCCCAGGGAATCTGTTACTCCGAAGCGAGCTGCTTTTTTTTTTAAATGCCACACCAGCACGGCAACTCGCACCCGCGCTCTTTTTGCGTGACGTCATGGCAAGCCATTCGCGCACCTCGTCCTCTCGGACGCGTACCACATCGGCAGGCGATTCCCCTCCTGCCGCGATTCCAACCGTTGCAGCCACGACGTCACCCTGCGCATAAAAGCAAGCCTTGCGTTTGAGGGGTTCCCCACGCGAACACATGTGCGCTGCCCGTCCGAGAGCTTACAAACACGCTCGCGTGGAGAACCCATCCGTCAATTTCATCATCCAGCCTTTACCTTCTGCTCCGTCCGCGGATCGGGGCTTAACAAACATCCACATGTGGCGTTTACGGACCGATTTCACTCGCGCAAGCTGGCGATGCACCAGCACCCGTGGCGGCCATCTGCGACGCCACAGCACGGACCCCTGCACGCGTGCCGTGCGAATCCGACACGGTTCCCAAAACGCTACGGCCCGCCTACTCGGCCTTTGTCCACCGTCAGGCACCGTCTACGTCGCACTCTCTGCGCACAAAACTCCCGCGTGCCACGACGGCTCACACACCCGCGCCATGACGATTCACACCGGGCACATGCGGTGCATGTTCCGCGCATGCCAACCACCATTTCCCTGCGCATACAGTGACCTCACAACACGCTGTTTCTCTCACACACGGCCGTTCACTCACCGCTTGCCATTTCCCTCGCACCACGTGGGTTCCACTCACACACACGGTGCCTTCATCCACACACGCGCTTTTCCCTCAGCAACACACGGTTTCGCCTTACAGCACGGCCTTTACTAAGCACTCCTTTCACACCACGCACACCAATATTACCTCCAACACGCCTCCACTTCACAGGGGGATTTCACTCACACCCTCGTTTTTCTCACTTCAAGCACTCTTTTTCACCCACGCACACCATATTACTCACAACGCGCGTCTCTTTCACACATCTGCTTCCTTCCACACGCGCGGTTCCTTTCACACAACGTCTTTCACCCACGCTATGCGCGCTTTCAGCACACCATTTCGCCACCCACTTGTAAACGACACATTAACGCGAACAATCACGCTGGGATTTGTGCCACAAGGGGTTCCGGAGCCTTCACACCCCCCAAGCTCCATGGTTACCGTCAACAGCATTCGCCCCCTCTACCTCGCAAAGTCGACCGGATCCACCTGCTCCGAAGATTCCGCTTCCAAATCTTCTCTCTT
>CM068967.1:37725714-37741706 GCA_035128595.1 Eptatretus atami
ATATATATATATATATTATATAATTATTACACATTATTGTATATAATTATATACATACATATACATATATTATATATATATATATATGTATTGTTACGGCTGTGGAAATTCGCAAAACACCATTCAGGTCCCGTAGGTTGAGATATCTCTAAGTACATGTGTAGTAGCCCCAAACCCGTTGTTTAGAGGGAATTTATGTGATTCATTCGGGCTGCGACGCTTTGAGATAGCCGTTTTTCTGTTCTATCTTTATTTTGAACCAACCACGTCTCAACCGCAACCACCTTAACCACCACGCCAGCCATCGTCACCAACTGCAACCATGCTCCAACCCTCAGACAACAACAACAACGCCAACAGACACGACCTTTACCGTCACAACTCGCTCCCACATCATCGCATCATGCCATTCCCAAACGGCACCATGACCATCAAAGCACCACCAAAAAACCCTCCACCACCCTCACCTCTCTCCTTCTACGGCCATTCCCGCAGCACCTGTGAACACTGAGCGTCGGGCTGTCCTGGGCTCGTTCAGCGATACGCACCGAGCCGCGAGTGCAAATAGCGGCCTTGCCGAGGGAGGAATTCGGATCAGGAATGCTACACGCCCACTTCTGATCCGTCCAATTAGCAAGCGCGGGGCGGCTTGCCCCGCCTCCAGGCGCGTCTGTATGGAATCGAAATATGCAAATTCTAGGATCAGGGGAGATTCACGCCCCTTTTCCTCCGTCCAATCGGCGAGCGTTGGCTCCGCCCCCGAGGTGATCCTGACCCGGGAATTGTGATATGGGTTCTCCTGCGGCCATATAAACGCCGAGCGCACGGCAAGAGAATGGCAGAGGGTTTTGGGCAGTCAAGTCGGGTCTGGAGAGCCGAGTGGAGCCCGAAGTTTAAGGCAGTCAAATCGGGTTGGAGAGCGGGAGTCGAGTCGGGGTGGCGAAGGCATCGAGGTGGTTTCTGCAGTCGGCTGAGGAGAATTGGGGAAGAGGCCAAGGAGCTCAGGTCCAAGGCAGGGAAGACGGCGGTCGGCGACGAGGTCGCGGTGGATCGCTCGTCGCGGGACCCAAGCAGCCAGCCATTCTCCTCCCCAGGGCATCACAATTTCCCCCCCTTTTCCCCCGCGCTGAGAAAGTGCAAAAAGGGGCCCGTTCCCACCCCACTCCAAGCGGTGCCAACCGAAACCCACGAAGGAGCACCAAGTCGGGGCACCGCCGCGCAGCCACATTTGCGGCTCGTTATGAGGACGCGGGTAGGACCCCCCGTCTCGCGGGCCTGGCCGCTCCTTCAGGTCACGCGCACATATTGGCCACTGGCCCCGTCTGCCCCTTGTCTTTGAGGGTGGCCTTTTCTTTTGCTTTCGAATGAATGTTGTTGGCGCCGTCTGTGAAGTAAAACTGTGTAAGTGTTGCCGTGTGTGCGCGTAGTCGGTAGTTAGATCTGCGTCATTGTTGTGTTGTTTCATTGTATAGGTGCATTTTGACTGTTGACTGCTTATATGTGTGCTTTCCGTGGGCGGGAATAAATGTGCTTTGTGTTGAACTGTTTTCCCGTTTCGCTCGTCTTTTCTTTATTGCCTCCATCTGCCTCACGTAAAGGGTTCGTAGTGGGCTTATACGCCCGGTAATTAATTGGAACCGTCAGAGGTCGACGATAACACCGCTCGTTATCCCGATAGTACGGAACGGCCCCAAGCGGCTCGCGTCCGAGATCGACCTGCGGCGAGGTGCGATCGCCCGTTTACCATCCGCGTGGTACTTAGGTAGGTCGAGTTTGGCGAACAACCCTATCCCACGCGGGTGGCCGATTGGCACGATCGTGGTGAGGCCGAAAGGCTCACCCGTGACTGCTCCCGGCGTTAGTCCGAGGGTCACGACGAATTGTCCGTCCGGTGGGCGACGGCCCGATTCGACTCACGTGGCCGTTCGCACGCCCGCGGCGCGAATTCGCAACAATATATATATATATATATATATATATATATAATATATATATAATATATATATATATATATATACACTAGCGATACCGTGCACATGCACGGATAGCAGTACAACATAGCTGGTAGCAGAGGACAGACCATACACGGGATGACAAAAATACGCATTGTGCTAAATGCAAGTGGTACTATGGAACGCCAAGACTTCCCAAACATTGTCGGCATGTCCGCTAAGTGCCACAGCAATTTCATAGGGATCGTGTGACGTCGAGCCGAGTTTTTAGTGTGCAAGGTTGGTATTATAATAGAGACTAGCGATACCCGTGCACATGCACGGATAGCAGTACAACATAGCTGGTAGCAGACGACAGACCGTACACGGGGAATGACAAAAATACGCATTGTGCAAAATGCAAGTGGTACTATGGAACGCCAAGACTTCCCAAACATTGTCGGCATGTCGCTAAGAGCCACAGCAATTTCATAGGGATCCTGTGTGACGGCGAGCCAGTTTTAGTGTGCAAGCTTGGTATTATAATAGAGATTATGTTTATAAATGTAAATATAATGTAAATAATACTATGTTATAATGTAAATATTGTTACGAATTCGCCCGCCGCGTGCGATCGGCCACGAAACTGAATCGCGACGCGTCGCCCACCGGAACGGACAATTCAGTCGTGACCTCTTGGAACTATCGCCAAGGAGCTAGCACGGGTGGGGGTTTAACCTCATCACAACCCAGTCCGCATTCACCCGCGCGAAATAGGTGAATCGCCGAAAGTCGATATACCTAAGTACTCGCACGGGTAACCTACCGATGGGGTTGTACCACGCCACAGGTCGACTCCGGACACGAAACCGCTTAAGCGGCTCGTTCTCGTGCTACAGGGATAACCGAGCGGAGTTATCGTCGACCTTGACGGTTCAGATTGGTTACCGGGTTTTAAACCCACTATCATCCCTTACGTGATGCAAGATGGAGATTCAACAAAGGAAAGGACAACGAAAAAGAAACGCGGGGAACAATTGACAAGCACACTTTTATTCACACACACACACACACACACCACACACACACCACAACACACAGAGCAAGCACGTATTCACAGCCATACAAAAATGCACATATAAACAGTTAAAAACAATAAAAGCAACGCAGAGCTACAACCGAATAAAAGGCAATTATTTACAGCACAGTCACTTATACAGGTTTTACTTGCAAGACTGGCGCCACAAAACACCTACAAAAGCCGAAAAGAAAAGAAAAGAAGATGCTTCTCATGGAACCTCGTCCTCCTCTCCTACAACCGTCAGCGCGGTCGCGCCTGGTCCGGCCTCCCTGCGGCCGGCGAACCCTCTCCGGCACCCTCGCCGGACGCGCAGGTCCACACAGCCGCGCACTGCGGCGCCTCCGTCCGCGTCTCCACCAACAGCCGCGCCGGGCCACGAGCGCGGGAACGAGAGAGGAAGGAAGGAGCGCTTTGGAGAGCGAGACCAAGGAGAGAGAACGAGCCTTCTTGGAGAGAGAGCGAGAGAGATCGAGCCTTTTGGAGAGAGAGCTGGTGCCTTTTTCGGAGAGAGCTACAGCCAACATGAGCCACGATCAGAGAGAGC
Source organism: Eptatretus atami (assembly GCA_035128595.1). Taxonomy (NCBI): domain Eukaryota; kingdom Metazoa; phylum Chordata; class Myxini; order Myxiniformes; family Myxinidae; genus Eptatretus; species Eptatretus atami. The sequence continues at coordinate 37,729,271 of CM068967.1, forward strand.
GTGAGCCTCGCGTCCGTTTGCCTTTGTTAAGGACGTGGGCGTGGCTCCGCCCGCTCATGCGGCTCCACCTCCCTCGAGGAGTTCCAGAAGGCTTCGAAGGGGGGCGTGCCCCCACTACCGTAGCGACCTTGACGCCGGCTCCACCAATGGGGGAGCTGCCCTGCCCCCCCTCTCGTCACCAGCCTTAGCACCGCAGAGGGGTGCGCAAACCCGCGCACTAGAGCAGGTTTCTTTTTGTCACTTGTCGTTGGTTGGTTTGAGGTTGTTGGATCCAAATAACGATAGAGAAAGAAAAATGGCATACTCAAAGCGTCGCAGCCCAGATGAATCACACATATTCCCTCTAAACAACAGTGTGGACTAACTACACATGAACTTAGCGTCATAAACTGATCTAAGGACCCTTATTAGGTGTATGCGAATTTCACAGCCGTAACAATATTTATAATATATTATATAGTAATATATATTATATATATATATATATATATATAGTTTATAAATGTAAATATATATATGTTATCGGCTGTGGAAATTCGCAAAGCACCATATAGGTCCTTAGATTCAGTTATGCCGATAAGTCTGTGTTCAGAACAATTTCCCCCACGTTGTCTAAGGGCATTATTCTGTGTAATCAGGGCTGTGATCTTTGAGTTAGCCGTTTTTTCTTTTTACGTATCGTTATTTTGGACCAATCCGCTCACACTCACCACCTCCACCACACCGTCTCATCAACCGCTTCACAACAACCACCACCACTCACCAACACACTTCTCCACCCCGCCTTCACACAACTCACCCATTAACCACACAATACGCTCTCACAACACCACCACCCCACTTCTGCACCATACGCCATCCACAATGAGCCAGTTCCCACCTCCGTCGACCAGACATAAGACCACCCGAACCCTCACCTACTGCTCTGGCCACCTCAGCGAGGGTCGAGAGCCTCGACGTTGTCGGGGCGACCTGAACGGACGACGGCCTACCCCCCTCCCCCCCGCCCAACGAAAAACATGTGCGGACAGAAGACGCGGGGAGGCGATTATCAAACCAAAAGAGCCGAGCTGACTCTCTCCTTGAATATTCCCCCGCGCGCCGAGAAGGGGGGGGGGTTTGAGGCGGCCCGTGGTTATAAAAGAGCGCGCTGAACAGCGCGGCGAGGTCTGAGTTGCGGTTGGCGAGGTGTGGTGAAGAGAGTCTCTCTCCTGTAGTCTCTGTCTGGAGGTCTGCAAGTCTTGGAAGTCTGGAGTCCGTGGTCGGTCTGCTCCCTGTCAGTCAGAGTCCTGGCTCTCTCGACCTGGGCTCTCTCACTCGCGGTTCGCTCTCTGAGTCGTCGGCTGCAGGGAGGTTGTGGAGGCGTGTGGAAAGGAGGAGAGAGCGGACGCAGCGGAGCCAAGGCGCGTGGCTGCTGAGCGCTGCCTTACCTGGGTCGTGGAGACGGGAATCGCTGTCGTCGCGCCCCAGCGAGAGTGAAGGTAGCCAGGCCGGTCTGCGCAGAGCCTCTGCAGTCTACACGGCTCCGTGTAATAAAGACCCCAAGGGTCCAGTCTGCCCCTCGTCTGTCCTGGGGCTTTTCTTGCTTTCTGAATGAACGTTTGTGCGCCTTAACAGTTGCTACTTACGGACAAGTGCATGTACATAATAAATAGAGTCGTGAGCTAGCTTTGTTCGTGCTCGTGTTTGTTCCCTACCGCGTTTTCTTTAAATAACTGCATGCGTGTTTTGCATTGATTGATATATGACTGCATATGTTTGTGTGTGAAATAATGCGCTTGTTTTAAATGTACCCGCTTCGTTGTGGTCTTTTCCCTTGAATGAACTGCCATCTTTGCACTCGGAATATAGTTGTTTTTTAAATAGCCGGTAAAGCGATCGGGTTCCAACGGGCTCGCGATAACACCCCACTCGGTTATCCCAAAACGGAGCGAGCTGCATTAAACGGGCTCGTATTCCAGCGGCCCCCGGTTTGATGTACCAGTCTCTCCTTCCGAGTAGTCTGGCCCTTACCCCGTAGTCAATGACACTATGTAGGATATAAATTATGGTTATATCCGACAATTCCCTGACCAGAGCCCTGGTAATCTGTAAACCTCTGATTGACAGAATGCCATCGACAAGCAAGTTGGAGCTTTGTTCTGAAGTGGGCATCTCAGTCTTTACCCTCGTCAATCTCGTAGCTTGAGATAAAAGATGAGACGCGCGATATTTTTGGCCATGTATGTCGGCGCTATAATTATCCGCAGCGAGGAATACTATAAAGTGACACATGCCAGTCCTGTTGTAAAATCGTTGATCCAGTAGTGACTGAACGTGCTTTGAATGTTCGCGGATGTCCGTGGCTTATCTCGCTCTAAAATGCCGTGTTAAAAAAACCCAGGTTCGCAGGCCGTGATCCAGATAATCCTGAAACCCACTTTTCCAAGTGGACCAGAGCTAATTGCAAAAGGCGGCATGTTATCCATGTGGAATGCATGTTGGTGTCGGATTGGGCAGTGGTGGGCTACGGTGGCGGTTCCCCAGACCAGTACATATCTGGCAGCGTTGTCTGTGGAGATCCTGTATTATCATCTCATGAGTGCAGAATTGATGACACCAGAGGTTAACTCAACTATCATCGATCGAATATAAGCGAATTGGACAAACCAGAAGAATTGCAAAAATTATTAACAATACGGGATACCACAAGAGGCAGTGCTCGAGACTAGGTATAATCAGTGAAACTATCGAAGCATTGAGTTTACACCACTCCTCGCATCATTGATCTGCTCTATGTGACGTTTCTTCCATTCCATCCCACTGTGGCCACTTGGGGATGCGCTCTTGGAAAGAATTCAGACACAGCTCGAGTGTGATGATGCAGTCGTTTTGCGCCGAATTAACAAGAAACATTAGGTTTTGGAACAGCTGGTTCTTCCACTGGGCGTCTTTTTTAAAAAAAAACAAAATCTAAACTTAAGTGGTATCTCCTGTATGCGGCATTATTTGAACGTGGATAGTAAAGATCCATTCGGTGTCCTTTCCAGAAGACTTAAGGTGCAGCTCACCACCAGACCCTTGTCAAATTCCTGCCCTAACTTCCCCTGTTGTCTGGTAGTGGCAACCATCCAAGATTGAACTCTAGCCTACATACATACATACATACATACATATATATAAGGGATCGTGATTCAGGGACCAATTTGTGAAGTTTTCTTATTCTTAAAGTTTTGTTCTGAGGGCACTTTTGAGAATCATCATCAAGCCCCGGACAGCTTCCAACTGCAGTTCGTTTGTAATGATATTCCCAGGAATGTTTTTTAAGAATCCTGTGAGGTTATTTTTATCATTCCTGTTGCTTAAATAATCACTGGTACAATTTCGGTATTCTTCAGCTTTCAGGATATTTTAATTTCATTTTTGAGGTCTTAGTGTTTTATCATTTTCTTGATTTCTGCATTGTTTTGGCGAAAATCGCTGGGTACTGGCACCGTAATTAGCAATTACTTCTTTTCTTTTTTGTACCTCAGTACTATATTCGGTCACAATGCTTTGTTTTATGCGTTAAATGTTCACGATCATTGGGAACTTATTAGGTCATACTATGTTAGCATTACTTCCTCGTTTTCAACTATCGTTTTTGGTTCATGTCTCCATGAGTTTTCTGGGATTGAGATATTGAATTGTTTGCAGATGTGCCAGTGGATTTCTCTGCATATCATATTGTGATTTGTGGGTACAGCTGACCTGACTTAAGTTTTTTACATCCCGATCAGAGGTGGTTCATGCTTTCTGTCTCTACTTTGCAGAATCTGCACTTGTCCAATTGTCCTGTCATTTACTTAAAGCCATTTGTTTTGTGTCCGTGGTCTTGGGCATTTATAATGACCAGTGTGGATCGGCATGCTTCTCGCACCTCACCACGTGTTGCTGCAGAGGCATAAGCATCTTTTACCATCCCTGCTTTCTCTGGGAGTGAGGGAAGTGTGGGGAATGGTGGGTGTGGTGTTGTGGAAGTGATGGTGGATCGAAGGTTGTGGGGGGATGGGGGGAATGGTGGAGGGGGGACGGGGTGGATGTTGCTGGAGGGATGGTGGCGGAGGTCTGCCAAATGTATTTTGTGCTCTGACTGAATATAGACTGTAAATCAGAAGTCAGAACCAAACATGTATCAATAAAAAGGAACTGAGCACAAATTTATATTTATTTTAAATGATCAGTTGGAGCTGGATGGGAAAGACAACAAAACATCAAACACTGGATGGGAAAGTCGAAGTGCCAGCCGTACAGAGCAGACGTGGCCCCAATACACCACTTCCCTTGCTCTTCCGGCGGGTGTTTTCTTCATACATTTCCTTTTGCCAATTTCTCGATCTCAGTAACAATTACTGGTACTGCAACTTGGTTGATGACTTTGATGTTGTTTATTGGGGTGAGATATGTTTTCAGGACCAGTCTCGTTCTACGCAGGTATTCATTGGCAATTCTTTTGTGCATTTGTTTGTAACACATTTGGCGGCCCTCTTCTACTCCAAGGTATATTTGTGTGCTTCATTTTCTACTTCCTGTGTTGTTGTATTGAGATCAATTTTTATGTTATCCACTTTTGTTGGTTTACCCTGTATGAATGTGCACTTGGCATGCTTGTCTAAGCTAAGTTCCATTTGAATGTCGTTGGAGTACTGCTTCACTAATTATCCCACCCCCCGAGGGAGGGAGCGGGATATTGTAATCGTCCGGTTTGTTATCTTGCCAAAACTAAGTTTTTGCAAGATATGTTAGTCAGCTTGTATGTTTTTTTTTTTTGTTTTTTTTGTTTGTTTGTTTGTCTGTAATCACGTATCGATCACTCTGCAGAGCACAGTTATCATTGGAAATTTTTGTAACTTCGCATATCAGAGTCCTATAGAGGTCCTCTTTCAGCGCATAAAATTTTCAAGGTCAAGGTCAAGGTCAAAGGTCAAGGTCACTTTGTCGCAAATCAGGGGAGTCGACGAAACCCTTATTTTTTGAGTAATTTTGATCGAATCGTCTCCAAACTTTATGGGAATATAGTTCATGGTCTGTCGCTCAGCTGATTAGTTTTTGGTGCGATTGGCCTTGACCTTCATGGTTAGTGCTGAGGTCAAGCATATTTGACCCCAAGGTCAAATTTTCAAGTTTTAGGAACCATATCGTGTAGTACCTCAAATTGAACACCTCGATGAGTGCTTTCTAGATATGTCAAGCTTGAGACATTATGACGTCATTTGGTGACGTTATGAGGCAAACATATTTTTCATGGTTACTCTGTAGAACGATTCTCATCGGAATCTCTCGTAGGCAGATATTCCTCAAGGAGTCGCTCCTGGTGGATAGCAGCTCTGTTCACCTCAGTGTGACCTTAAAGAAGTCACAAGTGGTCACCTTTGTGCAAGATACGGGTCACCCTAAGGGTGACATTGGTTTTTTGTCTGTTTGTTGGATTCGCTATATATGCTAGATATCCCTTATTGTCGGGTTTTCCGTCTGTCTGTCTGTCTGTGTGTGTGTGTGTGTGTGTGTGTGTGTGTGTGTGTGTGTGTGTGTGTGTTCTGCAACGCGAGGCTCCACAGCACGAACCAGCAAACCGATTTCGATGAAACTTTGCCAAAAGGTGCCATATGGTCTGGGAATGTGCGCGTTTGAATTTCGTTGCCTAGCAACCACCCGTTGCTGTGCAGCGGCCGAAAAACCGCGTACAGTATTTTCAATACTTGTCCTTCAGTTTTGAATGTAGAGAAACGAGACTTCAGAATTAAACGCTTTGAGATATTTAGAAAATTTTACTCGAGCCGATTTTTGATTGAGGTTTTTTTTTCAAATGGTAGTCCTTCAAAAATCGGTGTCGATTTACCGTCATTTTTATGAGGGGCTTAGGAAAGTGGGCGGAGCTTAGGGAAAGTGGACGTGGTTGATGAAAGTGGGAGTGGTGTAGGCAAGTGGGAGTGGCATAGGAAAGTGGGCGTGGCTTATGGAAAGTGGGCGTGGTTTATGAAAAATATTGTTTGGCTCAGGTGGTGTGGTCAAACAAGAGCATTGAGAGAAGTTTATCGGGTTTTCCGTCTGTGTGTGTGTGTGTGTGTGTGTGTGTGTGTGTGTGTGTGTGTGTGTGTGTGGTGTGTGTCTGCAACGCGAGGCTCCACAGCACAAACCAGCAAACCGATTATTTTTCAAATGGTAGTCCTTCAAAAATAGGGTGTCTATTTCCGTCATTTTTTTATGAGGAGTGCCAGTTGGCAAAATACGCAATAGGAAAAATCTTGCCAGGCAGAGGAACAATTGTATGTGAACCAATACGTCTTGGCAATGAATCTTCGTCGGTGGATCGGTCAGAATGAAAAGCATCGTATCCAGCGCTTCGATCCTAGCGAATCCCTCGTCGTCTACCGGCTTGTTTGTTTGTCTGTCTGTCTGTTAGCAACTTTACGGCAAACACGCTTTAGCAAACACTATCAAATTTAATCCACAGGTGGGCAATGAACCTTTGACGACCCTTAACTTTTGGGTCCAATTGGATCAAAGGTCAAGGTCAAGGTCACGAAAAGATCAAAATCGTTTTTTCGCTCATAACTTCGTCAAAAATGATCTGATTTACTTCAAACTAAGCTTATAGTGAACCTTATTCTATTTATCACTTATAATCCTACCCATTCCTATAGTGAAAAATGCATATTTGTGAAGATTGGTAGGGTCCGAAGTTTGGGGTCATGGTCATCAGTCAAAATTACATATTTCCATTATAAATCAAAAAAGGTTCGGAATATGCGTGTTTACTATGGAAGACATATATCAAGTCCTTTATTGGCTTTCATTTGAACCATGACCTTTGACCTTACGTGGCCTTGAAAGGTCAAAATCATTTTACGGTCATAACTTCGTCAAAAATGGTTTAATTGACTTCAAACTAAGACTAAAATATTCCTTATTCTATTCCTTATAATCAACATTCAGGTTAAGGATGTATCAAATTTAAATTTGATCCCCAAAATAACTTTATGCCTTAAATGGGCGGGATTTGTTGTGCCTGGCACCACTTGTTAATATTGTTCTGCCAGATTTTTGTAATTTGGTGTGGAGTGTTAAATTGTCCATCACAATAGATGCACTTTTCCTGTCTCTTTGGGCATCCTATTGTTGGATGTTAAGGTACATCCATGTCCTTGTTCGTTTGTGAGGTTGTTCAGTGGGTCCAAATCCAGGCAGACCAGGATGGGTGAGGGACTATTTCCCTGAAAGATCCCTTGACATGTCTTAAGTCCGGGTATTTCAATCTTTCCTTTGAATACTGCAATATCGGTATGATACTCCAGAATTCCATTGCTTTCTCAATCAGTTTGGTTAATTTGTGTATTGATTTTTGTATACTTGCATGCATTTAATCATCCATGAATGTAGGACACTATCAAAAGCTTTATTATAGTCCATCCAAGGAGTGGACAATTTCCTTCATCGCATTTCACATTTTGCAGTTTTCAAGAATGGCCTTGTTCAGTAGTCGGTGGTCGATTGCTCTGTAACATCCTCTCTACATCTCTTCTCTGCTGTCTCTCACCCAGAATAGAAACATTTTGTTCTTCCTGTGTGTGTCGTTGTTTGTTATCTTTATATGTCCGGTTTCAAAAGGTGGAACGGAACCGTCCCGGTCTCAAGTATCCGTGTGTGTGTGTGTGTGTGTGTGTGTGTGTGTGTGTGTGTGTGTGTGTGTGTGTGTGTGTGTGTAGATATGTGTGTGCAAGTTGCTGTTGTTTACTGCTATCTCCACAACATGGGTGGGTTTCAAGAGATGAAACAGAGACCTACCTGGTCTCAAAAGGATCCCCTCGTTGCGTGTGTGTGTGTGTGTGTATGTGTGTAGATATGTGTGTGCAAGTTGCTGTTGTTTACTGCTATCTCCACACATGGGTGGGTTTCAAGAGATGGAACAGAGACCTACCTGGTCTCAAAGGATCCCCCTCCGTTAGCGCACGTGTGTGTGTGTGTGTGTGTGTGTGTGTGTGTGTGTGTGTGTGTGTGTGTGTGTGTGTGCGCATTTTGCGTCACATCGTATTGTTTTTTGTATCGACCATTGACAATGTCAATTCCGCATTCTTATTTGTTTTATAAATGAAAAGGTGGAGTGATGATAAGACCAGAAATTAATAACCTGGATAGATGGAAGTGATGACAAGTCCAGAAATTAATACCTGGATGTTGGCCTGGAAATAGCTCAACCAATTTTCCTTCATCACATTTACACAGGCTAAACATTCTTGTATACCCCGTGTACCCCACTCCATCCCTCTCCCTTCCACATACTTCCTCATGTCTCTGTTTCCCACTGATTTTTCCTTCCCTCTCCCGCCTCTCTTGTCTCCTGCTCCCCTTGTTGTGCATTTCTGTGTGTTAGCTCTTATATGAGCCTCGACAGTGTGCACACACACAAAAAAACATTCCTTTTTTCAACCCAGTTGAGAACTGCCGAAACATTGCAAGCAGAAAAAGACACCACGAACCCTGATGGAGTTTTAGACCTTTGACGTGGGTATTAATCGAGGAGTCAAATGCCCAGGAAGTGCAAAGCCATTATCATGGCTCAAGTAGGTATTTCCTTGTATTACAGTCAGACACCATTGTATTTCCCTACCAGACTTACTGTAACCTTGATGACAGAATGCCACAAAAGTTAGTGCTTGTTCTGAAGCTCAGTTTTCTTTCTGCAACCTTAAGTAAGTTGGAGGATATTTCATGATGCCTATATTTATGATGCAAATACTTTGCACGTAGTCTTGTTTAAATGTGAAGTAATGAACTGTTTGAAATGTTCCATGGACCGCTCAAATTGGGTTAAAAACCAGGGTTCGAGGTGATCCAGATAATCCTGAAACCCACTTTTCCAGTGGACCAGAGCTAATGCAAAAGCGGCAGTTTCCATGTGACATGAGTTTTCGATGGGCGTGGGCAGTTCTTCCCCAAATACATATCTGGAGCTTTTTGTTCATAAAAAGGTGACACGAGGTTATCAAATCATGATGAAAAGAGAATTGAAAAGAGATATTGCAAAATATAAATACGGATGAAGAGGCGTGAGCTTAACTCCAGGAAACTATCGAGATTTGAGGTTTACACACACTCCTCGCATCATTGATCTGTCTTGTGACGTTCTTCCATCCATCCCACTGTGGCCTACTTGGGGATGGCTCTGAAAAGAATCAGACACAGCTCGAGTTGTTGATGCAGGTTGGCCGAATTAACAAGAAAATTAGGTTTTGGAGACAGCTGGGTTTCCAATCTGGGCGTCTTTTTTTTTTAAAAAAATCTAACTTAAGTGGTATCGTCTGTATGCTGGCATTATTTGGTGGATGGTAAAGATCGCATGGTGTCCTTCCCGAAGACTAGGTGAGCTCACACCAGACCCTTGTCAAATTCCTGCCCTAACTTCCTGTGTTGGAGTGGCAACCCATCCAAGATTGTAACTCTAGCCATATATAAACTGCTTCGGCAGCACCGACGCTCTGTGTGGAGCATGCTTCATTATCTCATCATGTTGCATGGAAATGAGGCTTTACATTTTGTTGTTGTAATGAACCAAAAATAATGCTGTTGCAACTTTCCTGAAAATGCACTTTTTCCTCCTGAATGCTTCCCTCTGTTCTTAAACTTTAAGCTTTTGATCGTGATCTTTTTCTCATTCTTCTTCTTCTTCTTCTTCTTTTCCAATTTGCCTTCCCTTATTTCCTCCAACTGTCAACTCAATTAGGACTTCCTGGTGGAGACGTTAAAGCGCACCGAGGTCCATTTTATGCACTGCTACTTGGCACAACCACCCGGGATATGCTGCCCCAGGCATGTTGGAGAAGGCCAGTCGAACCAAGTGATGGATGTCACACCCGGAATCCCAAAGATGGATATTAGCTTCCTACGAGCTCAGTTGAAGGCTACCCAGCTTCTGCAAATTCTGAGGGTTCATCGACAGGGTGAGGTGGATTAATGTGTTGAACAAACATGTCTTGCTTATCCTGCTTTACACAAACATCCATCAATTAAAAGTTTTGAAATGATTTTAAAGGATTTTAAGTGCAAGTAAATTGTTGGTACATTGCAGGCTTATTGCAGCAGATACTGAACTCCCCAGATATTGTGGATTCAAATCTGACTGAAGGCAGCAATATGAAGGTTTTGGATTGTAATATTCTCGAGACTAAGCTAGTCTCAGGAGAATGGACATGTTGCTTTTAGATTATTATTGAAAACCCACCTGGCTTGCTAATAACCTTCAGACAGGGATAATCAGTGTTGTGTATCATATCGTTCACACATGGAGCCAGTTTACACTTTTGGGTTGACTCTTAAATGCCTCAGGGAAACCTGGCATGGATACCAAAAGCCCTATAAAAGGCAGTACCAACCGGGTCCCTCTCTCTACCTGTGATGTTAATCTCACAAATTTCCTTTGCATGAGTACCCTGTCACACTTGGGCACAGGAGTACAAAGGGACTTATTTCCCGTCACACGAGTGTTGCATGCCATTTGGAGACGGCTCTTTTTTAGGTCATCTCTTCGAGCATGACCTAATAATATTGGTGTTGAGAGGAGAGGTGACGATCCGTCCGTCCGTCCGTCCGTTCACAATGAAGTTGAAGCGGGAGATCTGGTCATTAGTGATCCTGATAGAGGTCGATGAGACGTACACGATGGTATGACTTTCAAGGTCACCGAAGGTCAAGGTCAAGGTCACGAGGCCTTTGAAGTTGTGGAAATGACGATTTTCAAATTCTATCTCCTCCGCCATTTCTCAAGCGATCTTGAATTTGATTGTAGCAAATGAATCTCTGGGACAATATCTAAATTTTGATCGGGCCGGATTTTCGATATCGCTTTCGTTTTCGTGTCACGTGACTTCAAAGTTGGCAAAAAAATGCGAAAATGACGATTTTCAAAATCTTATCTCCTCCTACATTTCTCAAGCGATCTTGAATTTGATTGTGGCATATGAATCTATGGGACAATATCTAAATTTGTCGGGCCAGATTTTCGATATTCGCTTTCGTTTTCGTGTCACGTGACTTCAAAGTTGGCAAAAAATGCGAAAATGACGATTTTCAAAATCTATCTCCTACATTTCTCAAGCAATCTTGAATTTGATTGTGGCATATGAATCTATGGGACAATATCTAAATTTGGTCAGGACGGATTTTCGAATTTCGCTTTCGTTTTCGCGTCACGTGACTTCAAAGTTTGCAAAAACTGCCCTACCTTCCAGGAGGCTATATATTTTCTCGCAGAGATGACCGTCACTCCCGCACGGGTGTATTTTTTAATTTCAAAATCTCATTTGATCTTGTGCTTTTGACAACTCGTGAGATTTCATGCTTCATGATACACAGCTGACAAGTGATAGCTTGATGGACCTACTCCCGAATTGAGCTGCCCACTCTGATTCTGATTTTCAATATATCCTTTTTTTGTTTTGTTTAAATGCATGACTGATATCAGGCCTGCTGCGCCACCCTCTGTCCCCTCCACAACAAAATCCTGAATACTCCTTCTGAATCCTGTCTGGATCCATATTTTTGGGCGTAAATGATCCAAAGTTTTGAAACAGCAACATGGCAGTTATAAACGTCCGTTTTCAAAATAGAAATCACTCCAGTGATTCATGTTGATTATATGTTAAAATAGGCTTGTAAATTTGGGTGTATTTTATGAATATCGCCGTATTAAACCAACTTCAACATGGGTTTACAATTTCCCCACAGTGAGTTTGATTTTTGTAGTGGAGCGCTAAATGGCTGAGTGTGTTGATGATCTCCATTGCTGAGTTATGAGTCATACATTGTAATACGTGCTTTAAAATTCGACAATCTGTGGTCTTGGCTCTATTCTGGAGAGACATATATCGGAGCCTGCAGCCATTTGGAGCTCCTATTGATAATTTGCTTGTCCTAATGGCTTGTGTTTAATGTTAGGACGCTTCATAAATCGCAAATAGAAAATGAAACTGTGCATTCTCTTGTTATAATGATATTTGAAAATTAAAATTTGCTACTAAACCTCCTTCCTCAATTTATTTTGCATGCTGGAGCAACAGATGGAGAAGACCCTGAATTTTCTTTTTTTTATGAGTTTCGCAAGTCAAGCAGGAGTGACAAAATGTGTCAAAGACCTTGTTGATATTGACTACATATTGTTTCCGAGGTTCAGGACCAGTGGTGTAGTGCTGCCGAAGTGCATTGGAGCAGTGTTCCGGCAACTCAATCCATCCGAGGCGGAGCTTAGCTCCACAACACTTTAAAAAAACAAGAAAAAGAGAGCAATCAGAGATTGCTGACTCTCGCCAGGACTTGTTTTGTGTGGTCTGTTATGTGGTGTTTGTGGAGTTTTGTGTGGCATTTGTGTGCTGGTGTGTTACATAATCAATAAGAGACATAATTAGAACTGCCACTTTATAAATGC
>CM068967.1:37741716-37776735 GCA_035128595.1 Eptatretus atami
GACTGGTTCAGCCATTTCAGAGAAGAAGATTTTTGAAATTAAAAAAAACAAACAATATGGCTACCAAATCACGTGACCGATGACGTCATCAAAAAAATTTGTGGACCATTTTATCCTTCGATGACCCTCAAAATTTTTCATACTGATTGGATGTAGCGTTCTACATCTGCAATTATGACGTCATAACGAAGGGACCTATGATGTCATAAAAATCACACTCATTCCCCATGAGGAGTACTTGCTATCTGCCAAGTTTCAATTTTTTCCTTCGTGTGGTTTCAGAGATACAGAGGTCCAAATTTTTTTTCCCGTTTTTCCAAAATGGCTGTCACACCCAGTGACCTATGACGTCATCATTATCATTAAAACTCTGCATGAGTAGTCGCATTGAAGTTGAAAAGTTAGTCTCAATCGGACAAGCAGTTGCAGAGAAAAACACGAAAGTTCTGTGCAGACAAACAAACGAACGGACCCAAATGCAATACCCTCTCCTTTGGCGAGGGTAATAAGAAAAAGAGCAATCAGAGATTGCAGACCCTCGCCAGGAATTGTTTTGTGTGGTGTGTTGTGTGTTGTTTGTGTAGTTTCATGTGGTGTATTTTGTGTGACGTTTGTGTACTTGTGTGTTACATAATAAGAGTCATAATTAGAATTGCCACTTTATAACTGCTGGCAGTGATGACTGGTTCAGCCATTTCAGAGAAGATTTGTGAAGGTTTTTATTTAAAAACAATATGGCTGCCGAATCACGTGACTTATAATATCATCAAAAATGTTTATGTGGACCATTTTATCCTTAGATTACCCTCAAAAAATGTTCATACTGATCGGATGTAGCGTTCTACATATGCAATTATGACATCATAACAAAGGCACACTCATTCTCCTGAGGAGGACTTGCTATGTGCCCAGTTTCAATTTTTTCTTTGGTGTGGTTTCAGAGATACAGATACAGAGGTCCAAAGTTTTCCGTTTTTCCAAAATAGCTGCCACACCAGGTGACCTATGGCATCATAATTATCATTAAAACACCCCACATGAGTAGTCGCACCAATGTTGAAAAGTTCGTCTCGATCCGACAAGCGGTTGTGGAGAAAAACACGAAAGTTCTGTGCAGGCAAACAAGCAAATGCACCCAAATGCAATACCCTCTCCTTCGGCGAGGGTAACAAGTCAAAACAAAAAGCACCCATGTTTACGATTGGTTGAGTTATTGTGGCTTATGTGATTTCATGGCTAAATAATCAGGGCCAAAGCTTGTCCCAAGGCTTGGATATGTCAATACATTGGATACTTTGTCTGGGAAGCAATATTATACAAACTACAGGTTATAGGCAACGCAGGATCCTTTTGAATTGCCCAAGACAGCAAGGTCCAGAAGCGAGACAAACTTTCCAACCATTTTATATCCAGTTTTAGTGAATTATCTTGTGTTTACGAAAAGTATTTACACCCTGGAAGACGTGAAGGCATGGAAAAGTTTGGATGCCGACAAGAAGTTGAAGTCTGGGTGGTGGTTAAGCAATGTGGCTGTTTTTCTGAAAAATGGCTATGATGTTGTATGAGCAAAGGAAGGCCTGTACTACATCAATGGCACGGACTCATGTTGGCAGAGTAGATAAGCATGACGTTACACAGGTTAACATCATGCCCATCTGCTCTGTCATCTCCTTCAATACTCTCGGATGTTTATCCGGCCCCAAAACTTTACCTTCTTTCGTCAACTCCAAGAACGACACCAACTAATGTGAAAGACAACTGAAGAAATAACGCCGGCAGATGGGATCCCAGTTTAACGTCCATCCAGGGCACATTGACGAATCACCCTGCCTGTGAAACACCACGATGATAGCTGTTTATACCTGGGTCGGGATTCAAACCCAGGCTACAGAGCTAAGAGCCGAGTGTGCATACCTCTGAGTCTAGGCCATCATGCCAGCCCTTACCACATGGTACTACACAAAAGACCTCTTTATTACATATAATACATAGTTTTGTCAAAAAATGGTGGATAGAGATCTGACTTTCTGACCAACTTATCTGACTTTTTCTTAAAAGGGGATTCTGAATTGTGAGATTAATTCAGTGAGTGTTAATCTTTTGTTTATGATGGTAAAATGTGTGTATTTCATTAATCACTCATTTTGGGGACTCAAATGATGAGTGTCATGTTAAAACTTGATGTGACGGTAATAATTCATGAGCTAGAGCACTTATTGCTGTCATCTTGAGGGGCCAAATGTAGTTTGTATTTTTTTCGTTACACTACTGTGCCTTCAGAAAGTATTCACACCCCTTAACTTTTCTCACATTTTGGAGCAGAAACTCCACCATTAAGTCCAAGGAATTGTCTGTAGATTTCCGAAATAGGATTGTGAGGAGGCATACATCTGGCGAAGGGTATAAAACAATTTCTAGAGGGCTGAAAGTTCCCAAGAGCACAGTAAGCTCCATCATTAGGAAATGGAACGAACATGGAAACTACTTAAACTCTTCCTTGAGCTGGCTGTCTGACCAGACTGAGCAACTGGGCAAGAAGGACCTTGGTCAGGGAGGTGACCAAAAACCCAATGACCATCTGACAGAACTAAATAATTCCTTGGCTGAGATGGGAGAACCTACCGGAAGGACAACAGTATCTTCAGCACTTCACAAATCTTGGCTTTATGGGAGAGTGGCGAGACAGAAGACACTCCTGAGAAAAAGGCACGTGACAGCACACTTGAAGTTTGTAAAAAGGGACATCAAAGACTCTGAGGGCATGAGGCAAAAGATTCTGTGATCTGATGAAAATTGAACTCTTTGGACTAAATGCAAAGCGCTATGTCTGGCAGAAACCAAGCACAGCTCATCACCCATCTAACACCATCCATACAGTGAAGCATGGTGGTGGCAGCATCATGCTATGGGGATGCTTTTCAGCAGCAGGGGCTGGGAGACTTGTAAGGGTAGAGGGAAAAATTAATGGAGCCAAATGCAGGTAAATCCTTGAGGCGAACCTGCTTCAGAGTGCAAAATACCGTAGACTGCAGTGAAGATTTACGTTCCAACAGGACAATGACCCCAAGCATACAGCCAAAGCAACACTGGAATGGCTTCAGACTGAACAAGAATGTGAAGTCCTTGAGTGGCCAAGTCAAAGCCCAGACTTGAATCCCATTGAGAATCTGTGGAAAGACTTGAAGATTGCTGTTCACTGATTCTCCCCATCCAACTTGACAGAGCTTGAGCAAATCTGCAAGGAATAATGTGAGAAAATCCCCAAATCCAGATGTGCAAAGCTGATACAGACATACCCAAGAAGACTTGAATCTATAATCGCTGCCAGAGGTGCTTCTACAAAGTATTGTCTCAGGGGGGTTGAATACTTATGGGCGCAAGCCATTTCAGCTGTTTGTTTTTTTAATGAATTTATTAAAATTTCTTAAAACATGTTTTCACTTTGTCATTATGGGGTATTTTGTGTGGATCAGTGACAAAAATTTTATATTTCATTCATTTTAAATTCAGACTGTAACACAACAAAATGTGAAAAAGTCAATGGGTGTGAATACTTTCTGAAGGCGCTGTGTATATGTGTGGAACACAAAAAAAACATGCTGGACTTGTTGGAGCTGTAGCTTAGTGTTTGAAAGTAGGTCAATCAAAGATGGTAGCCAGGAAGTGCAAAAATTCCTGGTAAGTGCTTGCGATCGAACTTTCGGCTACAATTTTCCACGGAAACTTTTCAAACTTGGCACAGTGGTTTGTTTTTACTCATGGAACATTTATGTTTGTTTTCTATCTCGGTCTGATGTCAATATCAAAGATGGCGTTGAAAGGGCGACAACTATCATAGAAAGCCTAATAAACAGATTGATGGTTGTTACGTTTTAAGTGATCGACATAAAATTTGTCAGATTACTTGGGTAAACGGGAGAAAGACCCACAATGGTCTCCAATTATGTCAGGTAACATTGTTCTTTCAAGTTTGAAACACAATCAGCTCTTGACCATTCTGAGTGGTAGCCTGATGGTAGTCTTCCACCTCCTGCTTCAGGACAGCGAGGGTTTGAGGTTTGTTGGTATAAACTTGACCTTTGGCAGAACCCCAAAAGAAAAAATCAAATGGATTCAAATCCAGGCTGTGGGGCGCCCACTCATGTGCTGTGCCCAGGCTGATGACACAACTTCCAAACAGGTGGTGGAGCAAGTCGATAGTTTCACCTGCGATGTGTGGTGGGGCATCATGCTGCATGAACCATGCAAGTCTGAGTTGGTTTGGAGACAGTAGTTGAACGAGATCAGCATGGAATCGGCATAAGACTTTGCGGTACCACTCGCCGTTGACTGTCACCATCTTCCCATTGGCGTACTCAAACCAATACAGTCTTAGCATACCCTATCTGGCATTCAATGTACAGAAGCAAGTGGGCTTGGGGCCCTTGAGAGACATCTCAGACATCTCCTCTGGGGACTCAGCACTCCAGAAGATGCTGTTGTGATTGTTGATAGCCCCATTCAAGTGGAAGTGTGCGTCATCACTGAACCATAAGGAGTTGATCCAATCTGGGTACCTTTCCATTCAGTCACTGAACCAATCACACATTGTTACTTGGCTTGCCATGTCATTCACAGTTACTTTATGCCTTACAGATATAATGTGGGGGTAGAGCTTGAGTTCAGAAGTGAGAATGTGCCACACAGATGAGGATGAGATTGCCAGTTCTCAGGAGCGCCGACAGTGGGATTTCTTCAGACTTTTGATAGCAGAATTTCTCACAAGATTAATGTTCCCTTGGTCCTTGGTAACACTTGGTGGGCGGCCACTGTTGCCCTAATTTTGAAATTTTTCATTTCCATGTGCTTGGAAATGCTCCACAACCGCTGAATGCCCCCATTGGAAGGTCCATTACGGGTGTGAACATTATAATACTGACAGTATCGTCAGCGCACCTGCACGTAGGATTTTGTCTCAAACCCCAAAGTCACAATTTTCACTTTTTGTTTGACTGTTAACACTATAGTTGATGTATGGTCCTACTGACTGCTTGTTAGAAATGACATACCACCACCACCATAACTTGCAAGAGAGAAGGGTATAGCATTAGAAACAACAGAATATCAGGCTGCTCAAATCGTCCACTTTTTTTGAAACATCCTCTATATGGCCTCTCTTGGGGTTGTGGAAGTGAGAAGACAATCCAATAACTATATTCGTCAAACTAGAAGGGGAATTCAAAGACAGCCTGAAGATATTCCAAAATGAACTTCCCAAACTTCTTGTTGTGCCTTACAAGCTGTCCTTGATGCAACTGGCTGAAGAGCACATTTGAGTCAAGCGGGAGTTGCAGACTTACAAACAAAGTGGTACTGATCGTGCACAGCTTGTACGAATGACTGCTCTCTACTTCAGCGAGGACATTAAGGCATCACAAACACAGGCTGACCATGAATGGCCACCACATCCTGATGAGCTTGACAATGACAACATGCTTCTGCCATCCTCACTCACAATCTTCCTGAAGAATTTTCTGTCGTGTGATGCAGAAAAGACTCCCACATCCAGAGTTCAGTCTCTTGGCCAAGATTGCATATATGTTTATGCTATTGGTGTTGGGACATATAAACCTGCTAAACACACTCCGACCCTGGATTGAAATTTGCCAAACATTAAGAACAATCACCTTGAAGAGAAAAATCAAAATGATATGTGTATGTGTGATGATATAACTGTCTCGAATAAAACTGTGGTAAGAACTGAGTAGGGTTTGCAAAGGGTATTACAGACGAATACACAATGATATAGATATCAGTTTAGAAACCAAATACGGAAACTGCATTATCTGTTCACTCTATTCACAGAGTTGTGAAATTGTAGTTTTAATTATATGGATGGGCCTTTCATCTTCACACGCTTTGTAATTCCAAAGATCCACCAGAATGCTAAGTACATATACATGCATATAATTGAGCAAATGCCTTGCAAAAGGCTCATTGTATGACTTTCACTGGGAGACAAATTCCATATAACTTGAAGGTTGTCTCATATTACTACTGGACCCACTCCCACTCCTCCATTCTCCCTTTATGGGGCTGCTGCTTGCTCAGATTTTAAAACCGTCTGCCATTCAACTACCATCTCGGATTGTCATCTGTCTCACTACAGTGTTGTTCATCTAATTCTACAGAAATAACTGGGAAAAACAGTTAGAGATGGTGACCAATATTTTGATAACTGGAGTTGACCAATTTATGGCCACCATCTTGCATTGGGTCATGTAACCTCAAAATATAACTATTGTGATATTCCACTATTATACATCCATCCAATATCTGTATCATTTTTTCAAACCGATCAGTAAGAATTTAGGACTTGTCATTCGGCAACAAAGACCTTTCTTTGATTTCAGTTGTTTTGGACGCCATCTTGAATTGACCCACATTTGGACATGAAGCAACAATTCTGACTTGTCCATCATATGTTTTTATGACCTACAGATCTAATGTGTTCGAAAAAAAAACATTTTTATGTTTAGCCCCTCAGAGTGGTAACAACAAATAAAATTTCAGGTCCTAGCTCATGGACTTATCTGGCGATGACATGATGTCTGACATTTTTGCAGGGCGCCGATACCGCAAAGTTTGGCATTACACTACTGTTCAGGACATTACCTCCATGGACCGAGTCCATTACTCGTTTGACACAAGCACCACGAGCGGTTTGTCCACCAAACTAGTGGCTCACTGTGTATGGAGAACAGAATATTCACGAAACCTGAAGCCACCATAGATTGCACTACATCACTCATCATGTAGTGGAGGTCCGTGAAACAGTTTAGTGAATTGATCATGACTCTCCCATGGGTACCCAGCTAGGGTTTGGTGTCTTTAAGCAAACCAGCTACCTAAAGGAGGTAAAAATGAAAGATAATGGAGACAGAGATATTAAATTCCGTCGAAGAGTTATTCAAATTGGGAGAGGATTTTCTGTCTTGCTTTTTGCCTTATAGGCTGTTAGTGCTCCACATGCTTATGTGAGTTTTTTTAATCTGGAAGATATCAGATGTTTCTCCAGCTGCTCAACACACTCTTACAGTCTTAATTTTGTTGCCCTGGGTCGGAACCGCTGGGATTACGGGTTTCCTGGGTCAAAACTAAGATCCAGGCTTTCATTGACATCTTGGATGCTGCTGTCCTGTCTGTACCTGTTTGTGGTGAGGATGTTGAGGTCGTGGAGAGATTCACTTACCTTGGCAGTGATATTCATGTCTCTGCTGGCTGTGAGTCAGAGGTCAATAGATGTCTTGGTCAGGCCTGGGGAGTCATGGATTCACTGGATCATGGGGTGTGGCGCTGCTGGTACCTGTGCGGGAGGACGAAAGCCCGAGTCTTCAGGTCTTTGATGCTTCCAGTCTTGCTCTATGGGTGTGAGACAGACTCTGACCAGGGATCTGAGATGGAGACTTAATTCCTTTGGTACCAGGTCTCTTCAGAGAATCCTTGGCTATCACTGGTCGGACTTTGTGTCCAACGAGCGGTTACTGAGAGAGACTCAAATGAGATTTGTTACCTGCATAGTCCGTGAGCATTAGCTGCGGCTGTATGGACATGTGGCTCGTTTTCCTGACGCTGATCCTGCTCACCAGATTCTCTCAGCGAGGGAGTCTCGTGAGTGGAGGAGGCTAATGGGCCGACCACGTGCCTCTTGGTTGCAGCAGGTTGATCGGATGGGCCAGGCATCTGCCTGGGGGATGGCCAGACGGAGGCCCCTGGAGTACCGGCGGAAAGTGGACACAGTGACGCGCTGCTCTAGCGCATGCTTCCATACCTGACCTGACCTGGGTCCTGCAGTCTTTTGAATGATAATTGACGATGTAATGCATTATATCCATCCTAGTCTTAAATTTTTCCCCAGAATCTTTACCTGCATGTTTGCAACATGAGTGAGTTGTAGTTATGCTGGACAGCTAACCCGAGGAATGTGCAAGCAACATATAATGAGGAATTTGGACTTCGACAGGCTTTTGGGCCGAGTCTGGAGTGTGTTAACGGGTGAGTAATTATATTGCACTGAAGAATATTTTGACCAGAAGGCAAATATATTCCAGAATACCCAAAGGGTTGTGAAGTTTTTCAAGCAATGTTATTTTGACAGTTCTTTACATTTGAGTGAATAACTGGATCAGCTCAGGAACGTCTGTCTGGCCTCACGGGTCCAAATCTCGGGCCAGCTATAAATTGTCATCCTGGTTTCTCACATGGCAATTCATCAATGTGTGTGTGCCGTCCCTCAGATGGGCATTAAACTGGGTGTCCCATTTACCAGCATGAGTTGGTCGATGTTAAAGATCCCACAGTGTCATTCAAAAACAGCAGGCGAGTTATCACTAGCACACTGAACAAATTATGCCTGTTATTGGCTTAATGGTTAGGGTGGTGGGCTTGGGATCTTAGGATCCTGATTTCAAATCCCACTCAACTGTTGAATTAACACCAGGTGGGGTTGACTCTGTCTGTCATCCTTCTGAGGTCGGCAAAATGAGTGCCAGCTTGCTGGTATCCTGTGTCGGAGTGGCGACCCGTCCAGGATTGTGTCCAATAGCCAAGGAGACTGCTTCGGCAGCACCAATGCTCTGCACAGAGTACAGTCCCAATGGAATGGTGGGATGGACTGAACAAATTCCTGTTCTAATCTACAGGGGGCACTGCATCAGGGGAATAGCTGCTCCAAACCTCACATCTCATATCGAGATCCAAACCTCACATCCTAGAAGCAGATAGTGTGGCCTGCAATCTTGCCAAATAAATTGGTTATTTTCTGCATGTCATTTGTTAGAGTTGGAACCTTGTATTGTCTCTCTGACACGTCACGCTTCGCTGGAATAATTTGTTCCAGGAATAGGAATCTGCATTATCAAAGTATGTCATTGTGGATTGTGCAATCTTCCTTGTTACATCTCCAGGTTTCCCAGATCGTATGACCTTCACACAGTTTCGGCAACACTTCGACATCCTCGCTCCACACCTCTCCAAGAAGCACGGGCGGTATTATATTGTGACGGATGACAAAAGGGTGAGTCAATTCCCAACAAGTGCAGAGTTACCGGTATTTGCTATGTTGGTGTGTGATGAGGAAGCCATATATGAAAAGACCTGTTTTATGTCTGATTCTATAGGAGATGCATATTCATCAATTTCATTGTAATGACACGTTGACTTCACTCATTCAAAATGACGTTTTCACTTTTTTCCTCTGACATATTGTCGACCTTTGCTAGTTCTGCCATTACCTGTAGATCACCAAGCATTTTGGACAAATTGCAGAACTCTCAGGTATTGTTCTCCCACGTTGAGAAATAGTAGTACTTTGAAAAAAAATTCCCACGTGTCTTGTTGCAGTAAGCCATGATAGCAGAAGACAAATAGTCAATGGAATTGCCATCCCACTTTTCATGAATAGAAAATGATTAGAAGAGAAAAAGTTCCACATTAAGGAAATAAAACTTCATAAAACTTTTGGTAAACTGGGGAACTCCAAATGTGTTATTTTCATCGCCGTTTTACATGCACTGTTTACACCATGTGGGAATAGTAGCTTGTGTTGAGGAATCATGAGGGGTAAACCCAGTTTGATGTCTTGTATCGCCAAAGCATGCATGTATGATGCATCACACGTCATCAGCATTGAAACAATGCAGGTAATTGTGGGTTCCAATGCTATTTTCTTGAGGAAGTCATGTCAAGACTGAGGCTTGCATGACAAATGTTTGCATTATGCACCGACATATCAGCAGGGAATGCACAAACCCAAGTCAGTTTGTGCATGAGAAGGGACTTGAGCCGACGAATACTTGGCATGACATGTAGTCAACAAGGCACTGATACATCAAGAGCTGTTGTGCCAGGTTGACATTGAGGATAAACTCTCAATGTCTATAAAATACTCAAATGTCTCAGCATCGCAAACAGCTCCTGACACTCCAGCCTTGCACCAGCCTTCTCGTTGCGGGGTTGTTTTCACCCATGGGTGGAGAGGTGAAAGGCAAATCGCTGGACTCTTAAACCCAGTTGCTTGGGACAGATGTGACTCATTAGCCTTGGTAGGCAGTTCATCTCGGAGAAGGAAACTTTGAATGCAAATCTGCCACTGCCTTGTGGTTCAGGTTTTGAAACCAAAGGCTAAGGGTTTAATGGGATAAAGGCAGGAATCCTTCTTAAAGAGGTGGCCATTGCAACCGTTAACCTGTGGGCCACCCTTGGGCCAGGTGTATTGCCCCATTTAGCCTCCAAATCAAGGTTACATGAAGCCATATGAGCAGGTAGCTGATGGCCATGTAGACAGGTGGCATATGTTGCCAGTAATGGCTGCAAAGATTTGATGCTCGGCAGAGGATTCTCTAATTGAGAACAATGACTCAGATCATTTAACTAGTATAGACACTGTCCGGAAAAAGTAATGGCAAACCAATTCCGTACATTCCAAGAAAATGATCATGAACAGAAATCTAAGAGATAAAGCTATGGTGCCAGATGATGAGCCCCTCCAGGTTTGAAAGCACCCAAATGTCTACTGGGGAAGAGCAAAGCGTTTTGATGAGTAGGACTTGCCGTTCTGACGGGATTCAATCAAACCTGCAAGGAAATCCAGTCACTGAGGTCGCCAGAACTGAAAGTCAAACTCTGAGATTCTCAAACCTTCACAAAATTGGAACATGGAATGTAAGTTCAATGAATCATGGAAAGTTAGATGTAATAAAAAGTGAGATGGAGAGGACAAGAACTGAAAATTTGGGGATAAGTGAACTTAGATGGACTAGTTTGGGCAGTTTCAATTTGACAATTACAAACTGTTCTTTTCTGGTTAGGAAACGTGTAAAGGAAATGGAGTGGCTGTGATTTGCAATAAGGAGATGGCAAGGTCAGCACTGGGATAGAACCCAGTTAATGATAGGTTAGTGTCAGTGAGGTTGAAAGGACATCCAGTGAACACCACCATCATTTATATATATATATAGCTTCCAACTTCTGCAGCAGATGAAAAAAATGTGGAGTAGTTTTCTGGAAACTTGCAGGAACTGGTAGAACAGGTGCCCAAATAAGATGTATTAATTATAATGGGAGATGGAATGCAGATTATGGAGAAGCAGGAGCACCAGGGATTGCAGGAAAGCATGGACTTGGTATCCAAAATGAGCCACAGGAGCGAATGCTGGAGTTTTGTGTGGAGAATGAGTTCATAGTTGCAAGCACGTGGTTCAAACAACTCAGGTGTAGACTGTACCCATGGACTTCACCTTGTGGGCAACATAGGAATCAGATTGACGACATTCTAATCAATAGAAAATGAAATGCTGTGCAGTCTGCCAACACACTGTCAGGTGCAGACTGTGGAACAGATCATTAACTCATCGTGGCAAAGCGACGAGTCAAACTGAGAACGGTGAAAAAACAAAAACAAAACACCTCAACAAAATATGACCTTGAAAACATCTATCGTATACAATATCCAATAAAGATTTAAAAAAATAAAAATAACGTTTTGCAGAGCTTGGGGTTGACATAGTGGCAGACAAATTATGCCAAGAGGTTGAAGATATTGTAAAAGAAGAACCCCAAAACACCATCCCAAAAGCAAGCAGAAAGAAGAAGGCCAAATGGCTGTCAGAAGAGGCAAGAAATATTATAGACAGAAGAAAAGAGTTGAAAACCAAAGGTGCATCAAGAGAAGACATGAGACGGCTCAATGCCATCTTTCAACGACAACTGAGGAAAGGCAAAGGAATATTTCAGAGTTATACATAAAGATAGAAAGTGACAACAGAGTGGGAAGAACAAGATATGAAAAAGATCAAAGAGATCACAGGAGGGTTTAGGTCTTGGATTGGGGTCCTTAAGAGTAGAACAGGAAAAGATCTGACAGAAGAAATACAGATGAAAGAAATATGGGAGGACTTCCGGAAACTGTATACAACTGAGATAGCAATATGACGGGAACCTTCGAAGAAAGAATATGAGCAAGAACCGATAGTGATAGATACGAAGAGCCTTCAAGGTACGGAGAGCCTTGAAGAGCTGGCGAATGGAAAAGCACGAGGTACCGATGAAATTCCAAAAGAACTCTTTAACGTAGTTGGGGACGAGGCAATCAAAATTTCAACAGGTATCTGCGTGCAGATCTGAAGCAGGATTGTATGACCTAAAAGGTGGAATCACTCAGTCTACATAACATTGGCAAAGAAAGGGGATGCCAGAGAACATTAAAATAACTGAACCATTGCCTTGATTTTGCATTATATATATAATAGACAACGGAGATTATATATATAAATATAAAACAGCACAAACTTTCTGTTTGTAATTGCTCCCAGCACATAAATTGCTGGATGGATATACATGTAGTAAAACCTTTGATTGTGTTGATCATTCATTAATGTGGATAAAGCTGTGAGAAATGGGGACGTCGGAGCACCTGATATGTCTGATAAGAAGCCTGTACACTAACCAAGAAGCTACAGTAAGAACAGAGTATGGAGAGATGGAATGGTTTGGAATTGTAAAAGGAGTTAGACACGGGTGCATTCTCTCCCCTTACTTGTTACCTCTGCCACCGAAGGTGAAGAAGGTTATGTTTTCACCCCTCTCTGTCTCAAAAAGTTGTGGACGGATTGGGATGAAACTTGGTGAACAGGTTGTGAGTTTGGGTGTTTGACAAGGAAGAATTGATTAGATTTTGGTGAAGATCTGGATCTGGATAAGAGAATTTTTAAAGTGATTCTTCATCACTGAGTGATGGGGACAAAAATGACATATAGCACGATATCTCAAAAAGTTGTGGACAGATCCGGATGAAACTTGGTGGACATGTTAGGTTTATTGACCACGACAAATTGGTTCGATTTTTGTGAAGATCCAAATCCGGTTCTTCACCATTGAGAGATAGGGCCAAAAACGATATATAGCATGATATTTCAAAAATGTATTGGACCCGATATGTTCTCGTGGATCAGGCATTGTGTGGTGAAGGTATGCGCTCTCCCGAGTGCCCTTACTTGTTCAATCCGTATAGTGAGTCCATCTTGAGGAAATCAAACTTGGATGACAGAAAGGATGGCCTCAGGATGGAGAACGATTTATCAACAATTTAAGGTAGGCTGATGATGTCACTCTGTTGGCAGAAAGTAAAGAGGACTTGAAACTGCTGCAGAAAAAGCTTGTCTTTATTTAAATCTAAAAAAAAAGACTCAAATGGAGTCATTTGAGAAGATCGGCATGTTCAGATTGGGAGACGATCTCGTAGACATCGTGGAAAGTTTCATCTTCCTGGGTTCTAAGATGGAAGTGAGCAGAGAATATAGAAGAAGAGAAATTACAAGACGGTTTCCATTAGGGGGAATATCAATGTCAGGATTGACAACGATCTGGAAAGACAAGGATGTGATGATACAAACCAAGAGGAGGCTGATGAATTAACTGGTATTTCCAATTGCAACGTACGGATGTGAGTCTTTGACAGTGAAAAAGAAAGAAAGAAAGGAAGGTTGACAGTTTTTAAATGTGGTGTTGGAAGCGAATGTTAAAAATTCCATGCACTGCAGGAAGAACAAACAAACTAGTGCTTGAAGAAATGAGACCACCATGTGCATTAGAAGTGCTGATGATAAAACGGACAATGTCGTACCTTAGACACATCATGGGTCCAGAAAATGAAAGTCTGGTGAAGTCAAGAATGCAGGGTATAGTTGAGTGAAGACGAGGAGGCAGACCTCGTACGTGCTGGATGGATGGGGTAATAGCTACAACCAAGCTTTCTCTGCCAGAGCTTTGGGAAGGAGTGCAGGATAGGGATGTTTGGAGAAATCTGAGAAGTCGGCCACGACTCGATGGAACCGGATAACATCAAGAGTGCTTTTTATACAAAGATCTAGGTTCATGGAGGAAATAAAAGAATGCAGGTTCACAAACTACCAAAAGGTATGGGGATGAACATATACAAGTAGGAAAGGAGTAATAACACAAAAACGAGTAACTATGTCTTGGAGAGGAACAGAATGGGAAAGTGTCTGCATCTGTAGAAGAGATGGTTGATGTGCACAGGTTGTGTTGGGTGCAGCAATTGAAAGACTAAAGTGTGGAGGATAAGGCAACAGACGCTGGTAGAATAAGTGGACAAATGAAGGCAGGAACTCTTGGATTCATTCCGATGGACATGGAAATGGATTGTACTTTGCTCATCTCAGTTGTGCTGGACCTTGTAAGGAGATTTCCACTTGTCGTGATAAAGTTAAACGTCAGAGATTCGATTTGATTTATCTGCCGACTATGACATGCTGATTACATTTGGAGCTACCCCTCATGTAGGGAGAATTTTACATTTTCCACTAAAGAGATATTTATTATTTTAATTATCCATCTTTATTTTTTTATTGGTTTTGTGTAAGCGTAGTGTAATTATTTATGATTCAATCTTGACAAGATTGTGTGACGTTTGGTGGTGGTATAAGTAGGATGAGGGGCATTGGGTTGGGTGGTGGGTGGAGGTGTCCGGGGGGAGGATTGGTGTTGTAAATTGGATTATATTTTCCTATATACAGTATAAGATAGATATACCCCAATTCAAGAAAAAATCCAAACTAGGAAGCAAAGGACGTTTGAAGTCATTAAAATCCTAAACTGTGCGGATGTGCTTGGGATCCATATAAGAGCATTGAAGTTGACAGCCAGGCCATGGGTTACAATATGGCGGATAATGCTGCATCAATTGATGTTGTTATCACAAAGACTGGACCTTTTAGGTTTTTTTTTCAAGAAAAATAAACGGTGCCAAATGTGAAGTGCACTCGATAGAACAGTGCCAGAGGTAATGAAAGAACGAAGAAGAAAAAAAAATTGGAAGCCTTTAAGGAAGACATGAGGGTGGGACGAGGTGCAATTAATTTTCTTCTTGCCTTGGGTCACGCATGTCATCCCGTGGCATGCGACTCAGCCAAATTAAAATAAATATCCCTGAGAGCTGAATTCTTCAACACATTGTGATTGCAGAGTGGCATCAGGTCACCGTGTCTTCCTCCTCCTATCATCTTTCAGATCATTTAATTTCGAGCTCTGTGTGTTTCCTTTCATCCTAATCTCCAATGATTGGATGCTGTCCGGTGCTGTTTGTAATTGCTCCCAGCACGAACTTGCTGGACCTAGCTCGTGAAAGCCATAATTGCCGCGCGTGTGCCATCGGTGAAACGCGCCGAGCTGTTCATCATTCCGCAGTGTTATTTACATGGAGATTTTAACGAGGCAGAATCTCTGGTTTGGATGTTAAAGCTTTGAGCGTTGGATGACGTGTTCGAGCAAAGTAACAGCAGTTCATCTTACATGTGTAAGCGTGTTTTCTTTCAGGCCACGGAGGATATTCTTGAGGCTTTGGACTTGGACAAAAGCCGCTTCGCTATTGGTACAAGTCAGGTAAGGGAGTAGTCTCTGACAGCTTATTGCAAAACACTTCCCTCATATCATGTGTGTTGTGTTGTGCTATAATATTAGGGACTCTGAACTGGTGCACCAGAGGTTGTCGGTTTAAATTCGGTTGAAGGCAAGAGTGCTATGGATTTGGAGTCAAGCTTCTGTAAACTTTGGTATTTTCAAGAGAATTATCACATCCGACACCGTCTGATTGTCTGTCAAAAAATAAAACGTATTCAGCTCATTTATGACGTTCCTGGATGGGGTATTCTGCCAGCGGTGACCGGCCTGGTCCGCATGTGATGCCAGTCTCCACTGTGATTTATTGTTTTTGACCAAGGGTGAGATGGGATAAGCACTCAAATGCTACCTCTGAAAAGGCAGTTGCACTGAACAGAAAACAAAAAATTAATTATTTAACTCAAAATATCGTTGAAAATCTCCCATTAAAGGAAGGAAGTATTGGACCTTCCATTGTAATTCCTTTAAATGATCTCTACGCACATATTGCACATATTGTTTCATCAACATTTAAATTGGTCTCTTGGTTTGAATTTTCGATTGGAGTCTCGATGCCGTAATACCTTATCTATTGGGCAACATACTCATTGGTTTGTGACGTCATCTCTGGGTTCGAATAAAATGACTGAGCTCTTGGTTCAATAAAAAAATCTGCTGCTCTGGTGGTGAACTGCAGGGGTCCTCTTCACTCAGTCATTCAGAGGACATGTTTGGCTGGCTGTCTAGTCTTCTTTTCACTTGCGAACATGAAATTAAAGGATTTATTCTGGAGTCGTGTGTGTGTGTGTGTGTGTGTGTGTGTGTGTGTGTGGGACCCTATCTATTCATTTAATTGTGCGAAGCGCTCTCCTAGTGCAGTTGTTTCACAAATGCTCCACTGGCCTCGCCTTTTAAACAGGAAATTTTACGCAATAGAACCTTACCCTGATGATCTTAAAGGTTAACGCCTCCTTGGTTCACATATTACACACAACTTACCTCTAACATACTAATATAAGGAGGAAACAGGCTACGTGATTGCACGGCCCATGCTAAATTCACCACAATCCCTTCCACGTAACACCATCCCCTCCCTGGAACTTCCGGCTCTCGCAAAGGTTCTCTGTCGGGAACCCAAGATTCCAGCCTTAACACTTACTGTCACACACCTAATTAAGTCATCCAATAAAGTAGAGAGGGCTGTGTGAGGTGAACCACAGCTACCCTTGCCTATTCTTCTTAACACTCTGTCCCCTCGCTTGTTTTCAATAAAATGCACTAAATCACAAATATGTGATTTACTTGCGGACAATAATCTTCTCCGAAGATCCATCTCGAGGGGTGGGAAGGGGGAGAGAATGGGGTATCCGTCAATCCTAAATTATCAGATGACTCGTTCTTCCTCTTCTTATTGATCTTCACATTACCAAAGACCATATCCCCCAGTAGATGCCAACAACCCGGCATTACCTGTGGAGCCTTATTCAAAATTTACTTGCCTCTCCCAATTGTGCAAGGTGTATGCCCTCCAAGGCACAGTGGAGTTGTGGGTGCATGATTGGGCAACATTCTTATGCATTGCATTCTTTATAACACACGTCCTTTTATCTTGGCAGGGCCATAGCACTTCCCTTTAACTCCTGACAAATAGGCAGTTGCAATCAGGTCCCATAGAGTAGTGGTGAACATCCTTTCATACATGGCATCTGCAGTGCTCTCCAAAGTTTCACATCAAGTGTTCCTTTTAGCGCCCCCCTCTTTGCTGTACTGCTCATCCTCCAGCCAGCCCGACAGTTCCTTTCCTGTGCCACCCACTGGTGCAGGGGTCGTCTTGCCTCCATGGCTTTTCCTGGCCACCATGAGTCTTTCCTTGCCCTATGGTTGGCCTCCTGTGACTTTCCCTAAGGGTACACATTTCCATTCACTCCGGTTTACTCGAGACGATCTTTCATGATGATGGGGTGCCACAGTCAGCTGCTCACTATGCATCTCCGTTGAGCCTGCGGACACACACAACACTTATCTACCCACATCCTTGCAACATAATTTTTTCCTGACTGCTGTCCAATTCTGCTTATAGCCGCCATACGAGGTAAGCCGTTCTTTTCTTGCCATGGCCTGCACTCCCCACTAACAAAGAAGGAACACCACAAGAGGGTAAGTGACTTTCCATGCCCATACATTTAATTAATGCCCATCCTACACCACGTGGGTCCATCTGTCCATCTCCTGCCCATTTTTACTCCGATTCCTATCTCCCAGATCTGATTGCACTCACCTGTCTTCCACAGCAGTCTGACACTCCCGGCCTTTGGGGCCGCCTTCCCAAGTGGTGGGACCCACAGTTGGCCACCGCCGGTGTGGACGGCACATTGTCCTCGCCATACCACACACACCCATGGGGTGTGTCCATAAATAATAAGTATTTTACTCCTCTTCCAGGATTCTGCAGCACATCTCGCCACCATGACCTACACGCATGTGCCAACAGTTTGTCATGGTCCCTTTACAAGCGTGTAGGACTTTCCTTGTGCCGTTAGTTCACAAACCCTCCACCTGGCCTCACCTTTCAAACAGGAGGTTTTACGCAACACGACCTTACCCTGACTATCTTCAAGGTTCACACTCACTACCTCCTCAATGCACAAATTACATACAACTTACCTCTTCGGCATTTAGCTAATACAGGAAGGAATCTCGACTACACGATTAAAGGATCCATGCTACACTTACCACAATATAGCTATGCCCCACCCTCCCCGTTCCATGAGTGTGTGTGTGTGTGGTGTGTTTTTGCACACACACCACACACACACAAACACACTGGTAGTTTAGAGATAGGCATACTCCCCTTTGAGCTGTCTGACCTGGGTTCAAATCCTGAACGAGCTAAAAACTGTCATCCCGGTGTTTCGCAGGCAGGGTGATTCATCAACGTGTGTGCCGACCCTCAGTGAGACGATAAACTGACGTCCTGTCTCCTGACATTAGTTGGTGGACGTTAAAGAACCCATGGTGTCCTTTGCGAACGGTAGGCAAGCTATCACCGGCACCTTGAACAAATTACAAATTCCTGCCCTAACTCCTGCTGGGAAGGCAATGGCAAACCACCCTGTATAACCCTTACCAAGAACCTCCTTCGCAGTGCTGAAGCTGCCTTTGTGCAGAACACGAGTATACGACGAATACGATACGAATATAAAATTCAACAACGAATTAGAAATTACCAGTCACAACCTTTCTTAGGTGAACCATATCTCCAAACTGGCATCTGAGGCTGGCTGATGCAACAGCACGTATAATTCTGCAGAGCCAAGTGCATTCTGAGACTGTGAGAGCTCAATGCATCAGGCCTTCATCGAAAGTATCATGGATTATGGATACTCACACTGTGGTGCTGATGAAGCCGTTTCCCCTCTTGCTTCCCTTTGATGCGACTGAGTCCAAAGATCTCTGTGTTTTTGCTATCTCTCTGCAGTAGGCTGATTCCCAGTCTGCTTCTTGCCCACCTCAGACAAGTTGGTGGACTCTCAGTTATCTGTCACCTCACTCTGGTCTTGCTGCTTCTGCCCTCTTGTCCCTCTAGTCTCTCTTTGTGGAACCTACTCACTTTATCTGTTTGCTTGTGCTCCTCCATCCAGGCCATTTAAAAGTGCTGTCCATCACCACCTCGTGTTTTCTTCCATGCATCCTCCTGCTCTTGCTCACCTCTTCTCCCTTTTCCCTCCCCCAACACCCTCTGCCACTCATCCGCTCATGCATTGTCTTTGTCCCCCTGTTCCTTTGATCCTCTGCCAGTATGTTTACCTGGTGCTCTCTGTCCTTTAGCTCCTTTGCGCTCCTAGCTTTCAGTATACATAAAAATATGTTTTATTTGCTACTTCATGGTACCTTTTATCATATCAGGACACACAATGAAAGGTTAAATGATATTAAATGATCATGTTAGGTGTCGACTCGATGTAAGGTTGCCTTCATCAATTGCACGACCTTTGCAGATCAACCCTTCATTCTATGTTCACGTACACAGAATTCTTGGCATCAACATATCTTTCTGTTTGGAGAAATGAATTGATTGTACACCCTCACACACCGAGCCCCTTTCGGCTCGAGCTCCTCGTAATATCAACCTGTCCGTGCATGCCAATGTGGGTGTGCAGGTTTACGCACATGCTGGCAGAAGAATAATAAAAGAGCCGCAGAGGCTTCACCGATGATAAGTAAATGAGCAATCGTTGTCAAAGGCTTTATCAAGCAACATGGTATTATCAATATCATTGTGGATTGTTATTATTACACTCTGTGTACAATTGTAGTGCTCCCAAAAGTAAACCCGTTTCGTCACAGGAATACTCGTCATTTCGGCACCAAGGATGAAATAAACACAAAAATCCTCTATTGCATGATGATCGCTATTGATTTCCTCAAAAGTGCTTCTTGCTGGAGTCTTGCCCATGTTTTTAAGATGCTCATTCTGATGACGGTGAGGTTAAGTGTGGGAACGTGGCCAGAGTGTCTGGCCTTGCAGGGGGAGGGTGAGATATTTCCGTGGACGTGACCCTTTTGGAGAATGGAGTTTTTAAAAGCCCATCTGTCATTGCCATACGGTAATGGAGACAATGTTGTAAAAGCTGTATTCCTTGGCTTTATCAGTTGAGACAAAAAGGAAGAGTGCACTTCAGATCTCACTGCCGTTACTCAGGTTGCAAACAATAGCTGCCTTTGACCTCAGCGTTGTCATGTTTCACCAATCTAACGAAGACCGGGAATGAGAACGAGCCTTATCCTTAAATGGAATGGGCACGCCTTTGGTGTGCAGATTAGTCGTGGTTTTCCTGTTGACAGTTGTCACAGTTCAAGGTAATGAATGCTCAGCATGGATTTGCTTCAACAACATCCAAGCTGTGTAAAAGGGTGTTGAACAAACTCGGTTCTGTAAAGAAAGGAAGGTAAGTGCATGACCAGCACAGAAATTTATTGAAATACGTTATCGCACCTGGTGGAATATGTTATTCTTGAAATGTCGGAAACAAGATGGCTGCCTTGTAGGTTTGTCATGTGACATCCTGCTCATTTAATTCTTTCTTGTTTATGCTTCTCACAGATCATGTTCAAGGCTGGAATACTTTCGAAGCTGAAGGCCCAGAGAGAGAAAGAAATCTGCAAAATGTTGGTTAACTTTCAGGCCATTTGCAGGGGCTACCTGGCAAGGCAGAGGCATCGGAAGCGAACGGTACGGACACAAGTGAAAGGCCTGCGTTGAGGCTGTTTTGCCATCAACAACCCAAGGGTCTCACACACCATCTTTTTGATGTGTAAATGTGTTTTTGTAGAAAAATTTTGAATATGTTATTAAATGTAATTCAAGCTAGACCTACTTTTAATTGAAACTGAGCTCTGAAATCAAAGACTTTGCTGTAAAAAATAAAGGAATGACCTTTTGCAATGCGTCACATTCCTTCTGTGTAATTAATGCACCTTATACACTTGTGTGACCTTTCCTGGAAGGCTGAAGATAATGAGACGTGGGATTAAACAAACTCAGAGGCAAACACATATGTGCGACACTCTGATGTGACTGTTTCAAATGTCTCTTTTTTTTCTTTCTTTCTCTCAAGTGAACTGTTTGTGCAAATTCCTGTGGACAGGTCCAGGAGATGGCCATTAGGTGCCTCCAGAAAAACTTCAAATTGATGGAAAACGTACGGAGCTGGCACTGGTGGAGAATTCTGACCTACGTGCGACCACTTATCACTTCGACGATACCCGAACAGCAACAATGCTCACGAGAGGTGTGTTTTCATGGCCAGATGTTTGAGTGCTCATGTCACCACCAAGATAGTGTTGTGGCCATATTTTTTGTCCCTTGTTTTTGCTTGTATACAGCATTGAGAAAAACAAAATAGAAGGATTAAGAAATGAAAGACAATGTGGTTCCAATGCAGCCTTTTGCTTCCACCGCCAACACAAAAAAATGAATAACAAAACAAGGTCGCAAAAGAAAGAATCATTCTAATGAAGACATATTTACCTTGAATGGTAATAAAGAATAAAAAGGTCATGAAGAAATTATCAGAGGAAAACAGGAATTCTCAGCAGAAAGGACATTGTGTGTATGCATGGTAGGTATGACAGCGCAAAAGTTCACAGACTTGGGAATTATTGTCCATGAACACATAAGCCGGCCAGCAAAGTGAATAACACCCAGGGTGCCAAGAGGAAATGATCTTCGCAGGTACAAGGAAGCCGCTCCGAATAACCTCCCACCACGGGACCGTGTTGCAGCCCAGGGAATCTCCCTATGGAAGTATGCTTGAAACACCGCTATCTACTAATAAAAGGCCCGGGAGGGTATGAACACAACTGATAGTTGCACATGGCAGAACAATGGATGAAATCAACAGGACGGTCATTGGGGTATGCTCATCGCCATGGGAAGCAAGGACAAGCTGACGTTTTGGCTGTCAACCCTTCACCCTCTTTTGCTCCAATGGAGGATTAACACCCGGAATCTCAGCTTCTCCTTGCTTCCCACGATGGTTAGCTTCCAAGTGGCTTGTTGGTGAGTGTGCCAGGAAAACCTTTAGAAAAACCCAAACGAGCTGGAGAACATTTCCTTGGCTTATGGAAAGACACTCGATGTTATGCAAGACGATTGTTTGAATATTTTAAGGTGGAGGAGTAGATTAGTTGAATTTTATTATTCAAGCTTGCCATTTGTATGTGACGCAATGATGCAATCTCTACAGGTCTTCACTCACCATGCTGTCATCCTCTATGAGCCTTCGGTTTAGCTTTCCATTTTTCCCTGTAGGAAGAGCTGGTTCAAATGCGGAATCGGTTTGAGAAGTCGGAGAGAGAACGACAAGAACTACGACGGAGCAACGAGCAGCTGGAGGGGAAGGTTAGTGTGTTGGGGGTTCTTACAGCTCTTCCGTTTCTTCGTAGACCTTGTTAATGTGACCATGTCAGATGTTCTCTGTTAAAACATTATCAAGACTTATCATACAAGTCATTTGAAGCCTTATGTTGAGTGTAGGATTCAAGCTTGACTGAAAAATTGGTTTACAATTTGATTTGCCGTGTCAGTAAAGAGGTATCCATCTTATGGGCGACGTCGTGTAATTAAACTCGGTTGAACAGATGGAGTACAGAATGGCCTTTGTGGTAGAACTCCATCGTTAGCAGCAGTCTGGAGGCTTATGGGACTCGTAAGCATAATTTGATTTTGCTTGAGCAATCCGTACATAGCTTTTTGGGAAGACCAGCGTCAAAAAAAAACCCACCAAGCCTCACTGCCTTCAATTTCCGTCTTGTCTCCATCGATTTGCCATTTTTGTGAACTTAACGTGCATGCTATCAGCATCATGCATTCATTCATCAGCTTTGAAGATGACTCTGTTTACCATATTGTGATACTCCTCGTGATGTGAGCTCAAGTCCGTATATGTCTCAGCAGTAATTCAGTCCTTCCACTGTTATACGATGTCATGTGAAAATCTTGGAACCAATTCGTTAACTTCCGACAATTACGGCATTTGTAATAAGTGTCCATCTGTGAGCAGTGTTTATGCCTTTGTTTTTGGTTTTGCTTTGTTCAGTGGTGATTTAACTAAAAACTCCTGGTCTGATATTTATCGGGTGGTGCATCTTGGAGTATGCCATTGGAATGGGGATGTGAACTCAGATGTCACCTTGCATTCAAATTGCAGCTGTTCGAACTCCCACATTGTCTTTTTGGAAATACTTGCAGGCCGTTGTGTTCTGGTACCCTAGTCAAACTTACTGGTTTAATTTCGTGGTATCACTAACACCACCCTCATAAGAGGGGAGCATTGAAATGAGAATAGGGGATGGACATGATGAGCCAAATGAACTATATCTTGTCTTGATCATCTTGTGTTACTTTATGATCGGTGAGCTTGAGGACCTTCGAATTTCTCTGAATATCTGACAATATATATGGTTATTATTATTATTATTATTATCATTATTATTAAATGGCTTATCAAAGTCATGCCATTTGCAAAATCTGCAGCGGAATGGTTGCCATCTTGTTTGAATTGCATGAAAATGACGAACATACTGCTGGATTTTACATCAATTTAGAGGCATTGGCGGCTTCAAGACCTGCTGAATAATCCAGGACACATTGACGATATCCTGGAAACGCATCGCCGGCTTCAAATCCGGCACTCGCGTCAACGGCGTCACACGTGCATGCATTCATAATAACTCCAACCGGGGATATCTGCGAGTCCTCATTAACTTTCTCACATTATTACCTTGTTACCCTCGACGAAGGAGAGGGTATTGCATTTGGGTCCGTTTGTTTGTCTGTTTGTTTATTTGTTTGCTTGTTTGTCCGCACAAAACTTTCGTGTTCTTCTCCGCAACCGCTTGCCAGATTGAGACGAAATTTTCACCATTGGTGTGAATACTCATGTAGAATGTTTTAATGACAATTTAGGACGTCATAGGTCACATGATGTAGCAGCCATGTTGGAAAAATGGGAAAAACTTTGGACCTCTGTATGTCTGAAACTGCACCAAGGAAAAAAATTGAAGCTTGGCACATGGCAAGGACTTCTCATGCGAAATGAGTTTGATTTTTTTTTGTCATAGATGCCTTCGTTATGACGTCATAATTGCATATGTAGAATGCTACTACTGATCAGTATGAACATTTGAGGGTCATCTGGGGATAAAATGGTGCACAGTTTTTTTGATGACGTCATCGGTCACGTGATTTGGCAGCCATATTGTTTTCTTATTTTTTTAAACCATCAAAAATTTTCTTCTCTGAAACGGCTGAACCGATGATCACTGCCAACAGTCATAAAGTGGCAGTTCTAATTATGTCTCTTATTAATTACGTAACACACCAGTACACAAACACCACACAAAATACACCACACAAAACAAGTCCTGGTAAGGGTCTACAATCTCTAAATGCTCTCTTTTTCTTGTTTTTTTCTTCTTTTTCTTCTTCTTTGGGGGTGGGGGGGGGGGTAGGAATGCTGTTTTTTACAGTGGTGGAATGAACTGCAAAGCTTTCTTCAACTTTTTCCAGGTGTCTGAGCTGCAGTCAGAGCTTGGGGACGAACGTAGTGGTGCCGATACGATCACACACCTCCTCTCTACCGAGGTCAGTGAGAGGATGCGATTGGAGAAGGAACTGAAGGAACTACATGTGAGCGGAGCATTTCCAGTCCCCTTAAAATTCTGAGCTTTTACTCATTTGCTCTTCTCTTCCTGTCTGTTTTGTTACTTTGTTATTTTGTTCTTTTGTTCCTTTGTTTATTTCTACATCTCTAAAAATGAAATGAAATCCTCAAATGATGGCGCAGCTTGTACATCTCTGAACTCATAGACATCCATCTCTCATCCTGTAATCATTTTTTTTAATGGAAATTCAGGATTCTCAGAAGTTTTAACTGGAATTTAGATTACATAGCGTTTCACCAGTTGTTGTGCATTTTGACGTTTCATTAATCAAACATCATTATACTTTAAACCTGACGGTTGAAATTGGATTACACGTTATTCACCCTTTTACGGATACTCTCCAATGTTTTTGTGGAGCTCAAACAGATTGCATGCACTGGTTTTGACAAACAGCCATATAATAACGGAAGTATGTAAAATATGTACGAGTTAGGCAATGTACGGTAAATAACTGCCTGGTTTTGAGGGAAATAATGTGATGGAATGTTGTGCCAGTAAAGCATCTTGTGTAATTTTAAGAAAATAGTTTTCACCTTTACGCTCTTCTGAAGTTAATTATTTATCCAATTTTATTGTTATCCTCCTTCCGAAGTCCATCTGATTCGGCTCTGAAAGTATGAATATTAAGCAAATGAAGAAAACATGATGACTAGCCTTTAGAATGCATATTACATTTGGATACTCAAATCGCTGCAAAAAGTATTGTTTTACCAAGTGTGAGATGGAGAAATACACATTTGGAAGGAAGGACAATGGAAAAGAACAGCAAGGATGAGGAGGAGGTTATATGTGACTGTTTATCTATTACTTACATACTTAATACCCAATCATGCCGTGTGACATATGGAGCTTCAAACAAACTCTCGCCACTTTCTTCTGTCTTGGGCCCACCATTCGATTTCTCGACGGTGCATCACCAAATCTCTCATGACCAACAATCCAACCTTTCTCTTCCCACCAGGTGCTTTTTTTTTTTTGCAATTTTTGGTATGTTTTCATCTTCCATGAGTAACACATATATGATCCGTTTCCACTCCTAATTTTGATCTCTTCTTGTTATGTTGACAAGTCGTGGAATAATCAACAATGCAACTTTCTTGTTGACATCATCAACAGGCCAGTAGATAGCAAGAATGATGTCACGTCCAGTTATCACCCTAATCCGGAAGGTAACCGGGAATGGAATCTCACACTTCTGTGATGTTTGTCCTCCATGTTAGCCTTTTCACCTTCTTTGTGGGCATGTGTGGCCAGAAGATTGTCAGGATTTTATTATGGCTGCTGTAGATGAAAGACTCCAGTTTGTGCACTATTATTTTGGTGTTTCTCCAGGATTCGCATCCATATAGTAGAAATGACTTCATGTTGCTGTTTAAGATCCTCAGCATGGTTTTGGTGTTGTACTTCTTCCTTTCTTTTCTCCAATGGCAAACCCTCCCATCTAGTTCCTGAACAAACCTCTTCAATAAGTTCAGTCACTCAAACTTTTCGCCATCACAATCAGCCATTCTTGTATTTCTACATTTCCCTGAGTGTCATGAACTTTTTGGTGCACAAAAAAAATTGTCAATTTTCATCTGATTCACTTCAAATTTGAAGAGGAGTTGCATATTTGGTCACTGAATTAAACCACCAATTATTTTTGAGGTCAATATAGACCAAAAGTTCAACATAGGCACTATAAGTGAGTTATAGACTTCACTTTTTGTATCCATTGTATCACATCTGCATGTCGCCCCCCTCCCATTGTAGTCATCATGTATTGAGCTGCTCTCCTAATCAAATTATAACCAAATTTTCTTCATGTCTAACACTGTGAGTTAGCTGTTTCGGTGAGATACCATCGGGAGTTCTTAGGATGTGAACTAAAATGAACAAGTAAAAAAGGCATAAAATGTCACAGCCCCCGTTGTTTTAGTAATTTTGCTGTTCAGAGGTAAAGGGCTAGTCCATATTTATGTTCAACTAAAATGGCCCTCAGTCTACCCGTCGGCCATCTTTGATCAGATCGCAAAATATAGTGAGGTGCACGTGTATGCCATCATGTGCTGTGCTTTTGCCAAGTTTGAACAAAATCGGACCACGCATGTCTGAGAAATGGTTGGGGACACATTTACGTAACAAAATGGCCACCAATCGTCCATCTTGGGTCCGATCTCGAAAAGAAATGAGCTGCCTATGTAAGCCATCATTCTTTATCTGGTTGCCAATTTTGAACATCAGTAAATGCATGTCTGAGAAATGGTTGAGGACGTGTTCAACATCAGCATTTTTACAACTAAAATTGCCGTCAGTCAGCCATATTGGATCTGATCTCAAAGTAAAATGACATGCACATGTAAGCCGTCATTCTTTATGTGTGTGCCAAGTTTTAACAACATCGGTAAATGCATGTCCGAGAAATGGTTGAGGACGTGTTCAACATCAGCATTTTTACAATTAAAATGGCCGCCAGTCGGTCATCTTGGATCTGATCTCAAAAAAGAATGAAGTGCATATGTGAAAAATTAATGAGTTAATTGTGAAAAGTTAATGATTCACAAGCCTTCTGAAAAGTTAATCGCCCCATTGAAAAGTTTAATCGGTGGATAAAACGTATCTTGCGCAGTCCCCAGAGAAAAGCCCGTGAAGTGGCGTGTATGTCCGATTCGACATCATCGCGCCGCGCTCCGTCGTTTTGTATGCGTAGTTGTGTCTGTATAGTACTCCCTGTGTCACAATCATGTCTAAAATACCTTCAACATCTGGACAAGGTAGTGGTGCTTTGAAAAGGATCAAGTAAAAAGTGGAGTTGTTGCGGAAGTATGACATGGGTGTTTCGGTGAAATGCCGGAGTCAGGAGTAGGAGTATGGGGTGAGTACATCAATGGTCAAAAAAAAACAAAAGGAGCAGATATTACTCTATGGCAGGGACTTGCATTGGTATGGATGATTTCATGGAATTATATAAAATCCAACAGTCTGTGGGGTATTTATACATTTATACATTGGAGGAGTAACATAGTTTCCAGTCGCATCAGTACTGGAAACCACGCTGGTTTTTAGCACATCGGTACAGTAATCTTTAATTATTACAACAACCCTTTCTCAAGATATTCCTTTTCATGTCATTTGGTTATTCACTGCTGTTGTATTTCAAAAGAGCCGTTCGTTAGCCCTTAACAACAACACCATGTAGGCTGCTGGAAATATGGAAATCGTGTATCTTCCCAGTCATGTGGAGAGGAAAGCTGGCCTGTGCAGGGTAAACCGTGTGCAGGGTATGCCTGGTATAAACTTGTGTGGGGTATACCCGTGTGGGGTATACCTTTTTCCCCAGGTGCATGGTATACCAAGGGCAAGGGGAACGTTATATGCATGAAAATATGGTAGTAGCTTTGAGTGCTCTCTTGTGAGACAGGTTCTTACTCGCACGTCATTTTAATTGAAGACTATTCCATCATCTCACCTCTTGCATGAGCTTTGACCTTTGTGCATATTAAACATATCAAAATGTGGATAGGAAGGAGTGGTAACCTTGGTTGTGTGTTTGTGTTAATGGAAATACTGCCACATCTGTGTATGTACTTTGTGAATGGTGTGTGCATGAACTAATTATAAGGGAATAAAGATTATGCTGCCACCTGTCCAATGGATCCCATTTCCATTCTTCCTCTCGTTTATGATCATTTTAATAATTATTAAGACAATTTTGTGTCATCCTGCGCCAAAGACGGTCAATGAGGGAGGCAGAGCGATATGAGCAACCTACTGATGTTCGGCTCGGCGAGCCGTGCTTCGGCCCATCCCTTAAGAAGCCGAAGGTGGGGGTGCTGAGCCCAGTATTTCACTGATGGTGTACATTCTTGAAAACGCTGGTGCAGAAGAAGGGTTGATGAAGCATGATTGGTGGAAAGCTGACCTGTGTTCTAGTCCAGTGGTGCCCATCGGAGTCTTGGTGAAACTGATACCAGCCCTGTGGAAAGAGGCCTTGAGAGCTCATCGGCTGGACAATGTGATGCGCGAGTTCTCCCCAGCATGGATGTACATGAGGCAGTCCCATTTTCTCACCGAGATGGTGTTTTTCTTGATTTATTACTTGAAAAATTGAAGATTTTTCAAGTATATTGGTTAGTCGATTTTGCTATTCTGTCTGTCTGTCTGTCTGTCTATTGGGTCGCCAAATAGGTGACCCTTATTGTCAGTAATTCTGTCTGTTTGTTTGGATGTTTGTTCGTTTGTCATCAGCATAATAGTAGTAAACGTGGGCCGATTTTGACCAAACTCGGGTGGTAGGTACATCTTATGACCTAGTGCTTTGGAAATTGTGATGGTTCTAGGGACGCTTTGGTTCCCCAGCAACAGCCGAAAAACCTTCAAAATCGGTACCGTTCACGCAAAATCAATTCCGAAAGCCATTATCCCACGTAGGCTTATGAAATTTGGCATGCATCATCTACAGGTGATGCTCTATCAAATATATTCCGGTTTTTGTGATATATGGAATAGTTTACCGCAGCGCCCCTACAAATGGGGTATGCCCAAATTGGCGAAAATTGAAGGCCCCTAGCGACCAGGTGAGTGCATCGATCCGAATGAAACTTTCAGGTTCATAGCACGCAATGAGTACTACAACTTTGCCTCAGGACATATTGACCGATATTGCTTAGGTCAGGGTCAAAGGGCAAAAATCATAATATGCGAGAGCTGGAGGTGCCTTCGCGCCAAATGCTACTCCTCCTAGGGTTATGGTCAGATGGTCATGAAAATTCACACTAATCATCTGGATGCATTGTGCACAAACGATCAGCCGGATTTTCGATTTATATCTTTGTTCACCCACAGCACCCCCTCAACTTTGGGGATTTCCGATATCAAACGCATTTTGGTACTTTTCATTCAAATTGATACCGAGTAGTTTTCAGTAGATGGAACTCGATGAGATTTGGTATGCATAATCTTAATGTGATTCTCTATCCGCTATATGACATCCATTTTTTTCTTATCTATATAGTTTCCAAATGGTAACCCTCTCAACTTGGGTGTCCGAGGGCCATTGAGCATTCCCGCTGAAAATTCAAAGTACACTAGCTCCAAGACAGTTGAACCGAATCAAATGAATCTTTACACGCTTATAGACCGTAATGAGTACTACAACTTTGCTCATTTGCATAATGACCTATCTCGAGTAGGTCAGGGGTCAAAGTCAATAGTGCATTTTTTCGGGCGAAATTACCATTCAAATCCCCCTTGCTCCTACACGGGTTAACCGATATGAATGAAAGTTAATAGGTACAGAGTACTCAATGGGTACTACAACTTTACTTCAGGACATATTGACCTATCTCGGCTAAGTCAGGGGTCAAAGGTCAATGAGTGCATTGTTCGGGCAAAATGACCATTCAAGCCCCCTTGCTCATACACGGTTAACCGATTCGATTGCAATTTCGTAAGTACTTAGTACTAGATTAACTCAGATCAGGGGTCAAAGGTCATCTCGGATGCTCGGCGACCCAAGGCCGCCTACCGGCTTGTCTGTTTGTTTGTTTGTTTGTCTGTTTATCGCCTACAGGTCACAATTTAAAACCGATCTTCACGAAACTTCACCACTTGGTAGAGTTTGTCAAAAGGAAGAAGCCTATTGCTTTTGAGGTCAAAAGGTCACCAGAGGCCAAAGGTCAACGATTTATGTGAGATTTCTAAAATCCTCAATTTTAATCTGATTGACTCGAAATTTGAAGACTATTTCTATTTGATGTCACTGAATTCAAAAAGCCAATTGTTTGAGGTCAACATAGACCAAAAGTTCAACATAGGCCCAAGGTCATCAACTGAGGTGGTATTTCTAAAATTCTCAATTTTCATCCCTTTGACTTGAAATGTGTGGAAGATTTGCATATTAGGTCATTGAATTCAACCACCAATTATTTTTGAGGTCAACATTGACGAAACAATCAACATAGGCCAAATTTCTAAAATTGTCAATTTTCATCTGATTCACTTCAAATTTGAAGAGGAGTTGCATATTTGGTCACTGAATGAAACCACCAATTATTTTTGAGGTCAATATAGACCAAACGTTCAACATAGGCACAAGGTCAACAACTAAGGTGGTATTTCTAAAATCCTCAATTTTCATCCGATTGACTTGAAATTTGAAGAGGATTTATATTTCAGGTCACTGAATTCAACGAGGCAATTATTTTTGAGGTCAACATAGGCCCAAGGTCAACATCCAGGGTGGTATTTCTAAAATCCTCAATTATCATCCAATTGGCTTGAAATTTGAAGAGCATTTATATTTCACGTCACTGAATTCAACCGGTGAATTATTTTTGAGGTCAACATCGACCAAAAGGGCAAGATAGGGCCATGGTCAACAACTAAGGTGGTATTTCTAAAATCCTCAATTTTCAACCGATTGACTTTAAATTTGAAGAGGATTAATATTTCAGGTCACTGAATTCAACCAGCCAATTATTTTTGAGGTCAACTTTGGCCGAATTTCTAAAATTGTCAATTTTCATCTGACTGACTTAAAATTTGAAGAAGATTTGCATATTTGGTCAATGAATTCAACCACCAATTATTTTTGAGGTCAATTTGTTTTCTGGATTTTGCAAGTATCGTGCTCTGCAACTTCGAATTTGAGGAAGATTTGCATATTTGGTCAATGAATTCAACCACCAATTATTTTTGAGGTAAATTTGTTTTCTAGATTTTGCAAGTATCATGCTCTGCATGACTTCTTCTTGTTTATCTGTTTGTTTGTCAATCGCCTACAGATCACAATTTTAAACCAATCTTCATGAAACGTCACCATATGGAAGAGTTTGTCATAGGCAAGAAGCCTGTTGTTTTTGAGGTCAAAAGGCCAAAAGGTCAACAAAGGCCAAAGGTCAACAAATCTGTCACATTTCTAAAATCCTCAATTTTCATCCGATTGACTAGAAATTGGAAAAGGATTTTCATATCAGCTTAATTAATTCAACCACGAATTATGTTTGAGGTCACCATTGGCCAAAAGGTCAACATAGGCCAAAGGTCAACAACTTAGGTAAGTTTTCTAAAATCCTCAATTTTCATCCGATTGACTTGAAATTTGAAGAGGATTTATATTTCAGGTCACTGGATTCAAGCAGCCAATTAGTTTTGAGGTCAACATCGGCCAAAAGGTCAACATAGGCCGAATTTCTAAAATTGCCAATTTTCAGCTGATTGATTTGAAATTTGTAGAGGAGTTGCATATTTGGTTATTGAATTCAACCACCAATTATTGTTATTGTAAAATTTGTTTGATGGATTTTGCAAGTGTCCTGCTCTGCACGTTCTTTTCTTGTTTATTATCTTGCCAAAACGAAGTTTTTGCAAGATATGTTAGTCAGTCTGTATGTTTTTTTTTTTGTTTGTTTTTTTTTTTGTTGTCTGTAAATCACG
The DNA here is from genome assembly GCA_035128595.1 of Eptatretus atami. NCBI lineage: Eukaryota > Metazoa > Chordata > Myxini > Myxiniformes > Myxinidae > Eptatretus > Eptatretus atami. Next base: position 37,773,796 of record CM068967.1, read on the forward strand.
AAAAAAAAATTCTGCAGAGCACAGTTTTCATTGGAAATTTTTGTAACTTCGCATATCAGAGGCCTATGGAGGTCCTTTCAGCGCATAAAATTTTGAAGGTCAAGGTCAAAGGTCAAGGTCACTTTGTCGCAAATCAGGTAATCGACAAAACCCTTATTTTTTGAGTAATTTTGATCGGATCGTCTTCAAACTTCATGGGAATATAGTTCATGGTCTGGCACTCAGCTGATTTTTTGTGTGGCGATTGGCCTTGACTTCATGTGTTTTTTTTTTGTTGTTGTTTGTTTTTTTTTTGTCTGTAATCACGTATAAATCACTCTGCAGGAGCACAGTTATCATGGAAATTTTTGTAACTTCGCATATCAGAGGGCTATAGAGGTCCCTTTAAGCGCATAAAATTTGAAGGTCAAGGTCAAAGGTCAAGGTCACTTTGTCGCAAATCAGGGGAGTCGACGAAACCCTTATTTTTTAGTAATTTTGATCGGATCGTCTTCAAACTTCATGGAATATAGTATGGTCTGGCACTCAGCTGATTAATTTTTGGTGGCGATTGGCCTTGACCTTCATGGTTAGCGCCTAAGGTCAAACATATTTGACCCCAAGGTCAAATTTTCAAGTTTTAGGAACCATATCGTGTAGTACCTCAAATTGAACACCTCGATGAGTGCTTCTAGATATATCAAGCTTGAGACATTATGACGTGATTTGGTGACGTATGAGGCAAACGCATATTTTTCATGGTTACTCTGTAGAACGATTCTCATCGGAATCTCTCGTAGGCAGATATTCCTCAAGGAGTCGTCCTGGTGGAATAGCAGCTCTGTTCACCTCACTGTGACCTTAAAAGAAGTCACACGTGGTCACCTTTTGGCAAGATACGGGTCACCCTAAGGGTGACATTGGTTTATTTATTCCTTCTCTCTGTGATTTTGCTTTATTGCTAACAGCCCTTATGGTTGTTTGTATGATCCGTGGCTGTCATGGGACGTTAGGTTATTAGGGGTACATGTTTTATGGAGTGGGAGGAAAACTGTTGTGGGACCTTGGTGGCAGGATTTGCACGCAGACCACCACAAAACAGTTCACCCCACAAAACACACTGTAGTGTGTGTCAGAGTGGTGCTCAAGTGTCGTCCAACAGACAGTGGTATCCTTGGGTTAACCTAAGGCGGTCCCTTTGGGTGGGTGCCCTTAATGTCCTATCCCGAAAAGATGGGGATGGGCCAGGCATCTGCCTGGGGACGGCCAGACGGAGGCCCCTGGAGTACCGGTGGAAAGTGGACGCAGCAACGTGCTGTGAAGCACATGCTCCCAATGTATGTATTTATGTATGTATGTATGTATTTATGTATGTATTATGCCCATCCTGTGTGGAGGTTCTGATGGTTAGTCGTACCTCTTACGTGAGTGTAATAATTTATTATTTTTGTTATTATTATTATTATTGGTGTTAAATTATTTGAGGCAGTTTTTGAGCCAACCTTCTTGCTTTGTCATCTTGGTGGGAAAAGTTAGCCAAGGAAGCACACTTTGATTTACGCATGAATGTGAAGGCCACATGACAATTCGTGCGCTCAATTCAAATGAATCCAAACAGGCTGCTCAGTCTTGTTTGGGGTGAAAGTGATTGTGGTCTATCAAGACCTGGACACGTTTCCATACATTTAAAAGTCAGCAGTTATCATGCCTGATAGATCTTGCTGTTAGGCTGACAGTCCTTTTGCCAAATTGATAGCTTCTGCGGCTATCCAAGTGTCGACATCATTTTTCCTAACCTTGTACGCATGTTATAGAAAGGTTACGTTATAGAAAGCGATGTCGTACTTACATGATTTCCTCATTTATAGAGGTGGAACAGACGATTCTTCATTTATCAGAATATCAGATTTTACAACACAAGTATGATAACGAGAAATGAGCATTTTAAATTACACTTCTCTGACAATTCATAAACACAATAAATGAAGTAATCATATTTATATGTTTAAATTTGGATTTATTTTTTCTTTTTTTTTCAAATGGGCATCAATCATGCAAATCAGGCCTACAATCATTTTTTTAAACAGCAAAATTGTCATTAATTGGTGTGAAAAATGTTTTCCTTCCTTGGCTCAGTCATTCTTGCAGTCACACGATCTCATTTCTTTTGCACTATCATGTTCCTTTATTGTGTGAAGACAGTTTCAGTGATGGTCAACATTCTTAGAAAATGCCACCAATTTTGTGAATTTCCTTTTTTTTTGCTCCTGTAAAATATCTGAACAATAACGAGGACTTTACAAAGTACACATGTCAAAATGGTGTAATTTTGACCACTTACCTTTTCCTTTACATTCTCCTTCCAGCAATTACCTTCACTTCCTCGCATCACCAAAACCTAGCACGAGCAACTCACCCCACTCCTCAAACAGTCAACAAAACATCAAGAACCAAATCCTGCCCTCTCCACCACAAAATGCAATGCAGTAATAGTTCTACAGGGCAGTCACAAAAGTTTGAACACTTGGAAGAACAACCAGAAAACTCAGAGCAATGCCACACACAGCCAGTTCTATCGCAGAGCTCCAGGTGTTACACCATGGCCCATTGGCATGATTTAATAGTGTTGGCCTATGATGGAAAATGGCAGCCATATCCACTATCAAGTGGAATGGGCTAAATTGACTGTTTCTTGTATCCCTCGATGCACAATTGCTGCTCAATTTGAATCCATGCAGAAAAATTGACCAATTCAAATAAATAGTCAGAATCCAGAGAAATAGTCCGAATCCAGAGAAATGGCGTGAATCCAGAGAAATAGTCAGAATCCAGAGAAATAGTCAGAATCCAGAGAAATAGTCTGAATCCAGATAAATAGTCTGAATCCAGATAAATAGTCAGAATCCAGAGAAATGGTCAGCTTCCAGAGAAATAGTCAGAATCCAGAGAAATAGTCAGAAT
>CM068967.1:37780771-37792673 GCA_035128595.1 Eptatretus atami
AATCCAGAGAATAGTCCTGAATCGAGAGAATGTCAGAAATCGAGAGAAATAGTCAGAATGCCGAGAAATAGTCTGATCCAGAGAAAGGCGTGAATCCAGAGAAAAGTCAGAACCAGAGAAATAGTCTGAATCCAGAAAAATAGTCTGAATCCAGAGAACATAGCTAATCCAGAAAATATCAATCCAGAGAAAAGGGTCTGACTCCAGAGAAACCTCTAGATCCAGAAAATCGAACAGAGAAAATAGTCAATCTAGAGAATATTTACCAGAGAAAGTTAATTCAGAAATCAGAATCGAATACGAACCCAGAGAAATACGTCTGAATCACAGAGAAAAGTCTTGAAATCCAGAGAAATATCAGAATCGAGAGAAATAGTGCCAGAATCCAGAGAAATAGTCGAATCTAGAGAAATAGGTAGAATCAGAGAAATAGTCAGAATCCAGAGAAATCGCAAATCCAGAAAAGTCAGAATCCAGAGAAAGAGTCGTCAGAGAATAGCAGAACAGAGAAATAGTCTGAATCCAGAGAAATAGTCCAGAACCAGAGTAAATAGTCGTCCAGAGAATGTCGCCAGAGAATAGTCCAATCCGACATTCATCCAAGAGAAATAGTCAGAATCGAAAAATCAGCAGAGAAATAGTCAGAATCCAGAGAAGTAGTCTACTGAATAGTACTATCCAGAGAAATAGTCGACAGAAATAGCAATCAGAGAAATAGTCAGAATCCAGAGAAGTAGTCAGAATCCAGAAAATAGTGCTGAATCCAGAGAAGAGTCCGAATCCAGAGAAATAATCAGAATCCGATCTCAGAGAAATGATCAGCTGAATCCAGAGAAATAAGTCTGAAGCCAGAGAAATTAACACACACCACACACATATCTTGTGTGTGTGTGGTGTGTTGTGTGTGTGTGTGTGTTGTGTGTGGTTGTGATAGTTGTCGTTGGCGTGTCCGACTATTTCTCTGGATTCAGACTCTCAGACCGTATGGTGTGTATGTGTGTGTGTGTGTATATATATATCATATTGAAATTTGTATAAATGATACTAGTATATATATATATGTATTATTATATATATATATTATATATATAATATATATATTGTTACGTGCCGGTGGTCGCCGCGAGCCCGACCGTTCTGAGACGGAGCCGCCAAGTCGGTCGGCCCGAACCGATCGCCGCGGAATATAGAATCGCCGCCCGGAATAATCCGAGTCGACGGATCCTTGTAAAGAACTGAAATACGCCAATGGGCAGACCAACAGTGGGGGTAGGGTCGATGCCAATCTTCATATACCTAAATACCCACGTGATCCAACTACCGGGTATTCCACCCTCGACGAACTCGTACGGAACAAACCGCTGAGGCGAGCCTGTCCGTGCGCGATTCGAGCGGCTTAATCGCCGAGACCGTCGGTCCAAATGTCCCCCTTTACGGCAAACCACGGCTTTCTAACTACCAACACACGAATGCTCAGTCAATGAAAGAATCGACGCGACGAGCTGAAAACATTTAACAATCGGGGTATTTATTAATATAATATGGGAACTAGGGAAAGCACGTAAGAGCAGAACTATACCGACTATACGAAATGCAATGCAAAGATTTACTGCACACAAAGCACTTACAATTTTCCTACTTATTAGACGGGCCACGGACACACGTACGCACGCACACACACACACACACACACACACACACACACACACACACAACACACACACACACACACACCCACACACAAGAATGGTGGCTGAGGCTTTAATAACGAGCTCCAGCTCGGAGGACAGGTGAGCTGAAACCCAGGACCTATCTCGAACCTCTCCACCTCGTGTGGTCTTCAGTTTGTTCGGACCCGGGCTCCAGCGAGAGCGAGCTGGATCCAATGCCGTGAGCCGCGATCCTTCCGCGAGCTCCAGCGAATCCTCCCGCGCTTCTGAACACGTTGGTGGTGAGATGAGGCAACCGATCCTTCTCTTCGATGCGCCGCTTCCCTGAGGAACCCTCCAAGATGAGGTCGATGAGTCCGCACCAAGCCGGGAACCAAACGAGAACAAAGAGCTCCACGAACCAAGAAGAAGAAGAGCCACATTTCGCAGCTCGAGCGCGAGCAACCGGCTCAACTCTCTTCCAAACAAAGCAGCTCGAAGCAAAAGCTCCGAGCCAAGGCAGGACCTGACGGCCTGCTGAACAACTACTCAGCAGAAGCAAGCTTCCGAAAGCCTCAACCTAACCTAACCAAGCCAAACAGGACCCGACGGCTTGCTGAGCTCTTCTTCCTCTTCGCAGAAGAGGGGGAGGGACGTCTCCATTGTTCGCTCCCTAACTATTAAATCGATGCGCAGTGCATCGAATCGATTTCTGAACATTTAAACAATGGAAGGTGAGCTATCTAGGGAACAAGCACTTATCAACATGACTAAAGAACTGTATGTTTTGTGTGCAATCGAATTCGTAACAATATATATACTTTATATATATATATATATATATATATATATATATATATATATATTGTTGTGTTTCTGAAAACTCGCATGCCTCTAAGGCAATGGCACCCAACATACAGAGTACCCCAGGCAGTTAGTTCATTCGTCTTCCTGCAGTTAGACCTTCCCCTCATGTCTAGTGGGTTAACAGGATGAACTGTGTTGCGTGGGTCTTATAGCTAGGTCTATTAACTCTATCTCTGTCTCCTATTCCGATTTCTAATCCAACCCTTTCCTTTTAGCCATGGTACAAGCAAGCAAGCATACACGCCATGCAATATTCGATTGAATAGCAAACACACCACGATGCCTTCCGTGGCTTGGAACCACCACCACCAAACTCCCTCCAACTAAGTATACTACACAATACACAGCACGTGTTTGGCACACCATTATTTCATTCAAATCTGCGCATCAATTTCCAACGGCATCTCACCTTGCTTCACCCCTCGCTCACCAAACTTCACCACTTCGACCACCAACACCTCCAGCACACGGGATAAATATCCCTGCACCCCCTCGTACCTCTGCATCGCTACAATTCGCCACTAAACAGAGGCGTGCTGCATGACTTGGGCTGTACTCGGACCGTGTGAAGTGGGGATGAGCAACGGACGTTAATAACACCAACAACATCTCGCCGGGGAAGCACTGGGTGAGCACGCGGGATTGATACGATCCTTGTCCAGTCGCCAGAAGACGGCAAGACGGGCGGCTTGGAGGGGTTGTTTTTGGATGATAAATCCTCAAGACGGGCGGCTTGGAGCATTGCGGGAAAGGCGATCCAGGTGTTTGGTGTGGGGCCCGGGTGTGCATTTTGGCTCATGAGAGGGGAATCATGGGTGGCGGGTGTGCATTGCTATTCGGCATTCAGACTGCACTCGGAGCATGTTCAGGGCCCGGATGTCGGCTCATACTCCATGTTGAGTCTGGAGCTCCAGGCCGTGGCGAACCGGATGGTCAAATTAGGCGACTTCTGGCTGCAGGAGTCTGGCAGGACATGGCTAGGGCTGCTGTGGCCCATTAGAGGAGTAGGATTCGGGTCACAGCACATCGCCTTCATGTCGTCGCCCCACCCTTTGCCTGGGGCTTACAAAAGGGCAGATTGCTCGCCCTCTTCTTCGCCCCTCTGCTTCGCCCTCTTTTTCTCTGCTCGTCTCCACTCTGTGTTGGCTGCTCCTCGTTGCCTCTGCCCTTCGCTGGCTCTTCACTTGTGGTTGGTGTGCGACTGAGACCTTCTTCTTATGGAGGACCAGTGCGGAGTGCACGTTGCCACGAGCCCTGGCAAAGTGACTAAGCTTGAGATAATGTGCCAACTCTCGAGGTGGGAATGCTCAAGCGGAGCATCCCTGGGAGGTACACACTACACTTACAGAACTATGCACGGTGACTTTAGGGATCTTTCGCCTCATGCATCTTCTTTCCTCTCTCTCTATTTCCACTCCTCTATCTCGTCCCCTTTGGACGCACAAAAGAGCATCATTACTGACTCGCAATCCCATTTTCCCTCCTGGCACGACACCGCACCCCCCATATTGTGCTACACCACACCTTTCTGGCAATCTAATCTTCCTTGTGGGTGTGTGTGTGTGTGTGTGTGTGTGTGTGTGTGTGTGTGTGTGTGTATGTGATGGCGCCTGTCATAGTATAAGTTTGAGATTGTAGAAGTTCTAACAGGATAAGTCTGCTTTTTCTGCTTTTGTAAATTGCTTGCCTTTGCTGCACCCCACAAATTCCTTACCATCCCTGCTGTACAGACCAATTAACCCAATTTACTGTGCCGCATACCTTTCCTCGCTTAATTGTAAATAAATGCTTTGTGTAGAAATGTTCCCAGCTCATTTTTCTTTCCTTCATTTTGTCCAGCACGGTTCGTATTCTCGCTTAGCCGGGACATTATCCCCAACGTCTTGTTTCTAGCCGGTACGTTCTTGGCAGTATGCTCGGCTGCATCTGATTCGGTAACGTGATCCAGTTTAAACAAGATGTACTGAGGGCGTGTCCCCAGTCATTAAACCACGTGACTTTTAGGTAAACGGTATCAGACAGAGGACCCTAAGTCACGTGGTTGAGTTATTGGCGTTCACGATCGATTAGCGACCCGCCGCTTCACGAAGTTATTCGTGTGTGACGGCCTGCGATTCTGGTGAGTCTGCTGGGAACCCGAGGTAGCTTTCCCCCCATGGTCTTCTCACCCCGACCCCGGATCTGCAACAATATATATATATAATATATATATATATATATATATATATAATAACATACAGACATACATATACATATACAAATAGATATACATATATATATATACATATACAAATATATATTGTTGCGAATTCGCGCCCGCCGGCTGGCAACGGCCACGTGACTCGAATCGCGCACGTCGCCCACTGGACGGACAATTCAGTCGTGACCTCCCGGAACTATCGCCCGGAGCATCACGTGGGTGGGCCTTTCGACCTCACCACAATCGTGCCAATCGGCCACCCGCGTAGGATAGGGTTGTCGCCAAACTCGACCTAACTAAGTACCACGCGGATGGTAAACCGGGCGATCGTACCTCGCCGCAGGTCGACTCCGGACACGAGCCGCTTGGGCGGCCCGTTCCGTACTATCGGGTAACCGAGCGGTGTTATCGTCGACCTCGACGGTTCAGATTATTTACCGGGCGTTGCACCACTACGAACCCTTTACGTGAAGCAAGATGGAGGGTCAATTAAAGAAAAGACGAAGCGAAACGGGAAAACAGTTCACACAATGCACATTTATTCCGCGGCACAGGAAAGCACACATATACAGCCATACAGTAATCAAAATGCACATATAGCAACCAAAACAAAAGCAACAACGACACAGATTTACTACCGACTACGCGCACACACGGCAACACTTATACAGTTCTACTTTACAGACGGCGCCAACACACATTTACTCAAAAGCAAAGGAAAGAAGCCACCCTCATAGACAAGGGGCAGACAGGCCTGTAGGCCAATGTGCGCGTGACCTGGAGGAGCGGCCAGGTCCGCGAGACCGAGGGGGTCCTACCCGCGTCCTCGTGACGCGTTGCGGGCTCGCCGCAAAATGTGGCCGCGCGGCTGTGCCCCGACTCCGTGCTCCTTGGCGGCTTCGCTGGCACGACGCTTGGAGTGGGGTGGAACGGGGCCCCCTCTTGCACTATCTCAGCGCGGGGGAAAGGGGGAATTGTGATGCCGGGGAGGAGAATGGCTGGCTGCTTGGGTCCGCGACGAGCGATCCCACACCGCGACCTCGTCGCCGACCGCCGTCCTTCTCGGACCCGAGCTCCTTGCCTCTTCCCGCAACTCTTCTCCGCCGACTCCAGAACCCAACTCTTCCTGCCTCCACGAAGACTTCGCCATCCGACTTGACTCTGCTCTCTCTGCCGACACACACTGCTACTGCCACACTCTCCACGATTCGCCTTTCGCTCCCATTTTATAGGCCGCAGGAGAAACAATATGCAAATATCCGATCAGGATGACCTCGGGGCGGAGCCACGCTCGCCAATTGGACGAGGAAAAGTGGGCGTGAACCTCCCCTGACTAGAATTTGCATATCTCGATTTCACACAGACACGCCTGGAGGCGGCCAAGCCGCCCCGCGCTTCCTAATGGGCGGATCAGAAGTGGGCGTGTAGCGTTTTGATCCGAATTTTCCTCGGAAAGGCCGCTATTTGCGCTCGCGGCTCGGTGCTATCGCTGAACGAGCCCAAGACAGCCCGACGCTCAGTGTTCACAGGTGGTGCGGGAATGGCCGTAGAAGGAGAGAGGTGAGGGTGGTGGAGGGTTTTGTGGTGGTTTTGATGGTCATTGCCGTTTGGGAATGGCATGATGCGATGATGTGGAGCGAGTTGTGAAGGTAAAGGTCGTGTGTTGGCGTTGTTGTTGTTGTCCGAGGGTTGGAGCGTGGTTGCAGTTGGTGACGATGGCTGGCATGGTGGTTGCGTGGTTGTTGTGTGATGGCGGTTGGGACGTGGTTGGTTCAAAATAAAGATAGAACAGAAAAACGGCTATCTCAAACGCGTCGCAGCCCGAATGAATCACATAAATTCCCTTTAGACCAAACGGCCGTTTGGGCTAACTACACATGTACTTAAGAGATATCTCACCGACGGGTCCTGAATGGTGGTTTGCGAATTTCCACAGCCGTAACAATATATATATATAATCCCGCTCAGCTGTTGAATAATACCAGGTGGGGTTGATTGCCTGTCATCCTTCTGAGGTCGGCAAAATGAGTGCCAGCTTGTTGGTGTCCTGTGTCGGAGTAGCGACCCATCCAGGATTGTGCCCAATAGCCCAGGAGACTGCGTCGGCAGCACCAACGCTCTGCACAGTGTATGGTCCCAGTGGATGGATGGATATACATCTCTTAAAGACCTTCATAATTATAACATGTTTTGGGCTATAGTAGAGCTGTTTTTCTCAATGTCTCGTAAATCGATGAGGTTACACCCATGATCTGCTACTAACCAAAATGAAAGATCAAAAAATTACCCAAAGATATGATGCTCTAAATCTCTGTTCTTCAGTGTGCGGTCTGTGAGCCACTGGCAGCCCTTGGTGGCCTAAAGTGCAGCCCTTGACATGCGGCAAATAATATACAATGTGAAAACACCCCATCATAATCTGTCAGAAATGCTGTCAAATTGACCCAATGGTTTCAAATGAGTGTTCCAATGTGATGCATAAAATTAACATCACTACATCTGGAGATGGCAGGATGCAAACAATTATGCTTGCAGCCCAGTAAGCACAATGAAAAAAAAGGCATACCTGGAGGCAGGGTCTAATAGCAGCCATTTTTGCGTCTTGCAGGAATTGTTGCGGCTTTCACACTGATGTCTTTTCAGCAAAAGTGGCACCCTTCTAATATAGTGAGGATCACTGCTCTAAAGTATTGTCACGGGTCTGGTGGTTAAGCTAATCCCTTGACCTAAATTGTAGTGAACGGGTGGTTAACACCGACCCGGCCCGGATTGCCGAACAGTTTTCCTTAGGAGGCAGACATGTGATCCTCAGAGATTATCGTGCGCATGGGAGTGGCATTGGCGGGACTGGCAGAGCGATGGATGCAAGCACAAGGGGTTTATTCTGAAACCCCACGACAAATACATGGACACAGCAACTTAAAATAAATGTGGGGATTTAATGACAATTTAAATATTTACAAGGGTAATTCAAAATGTAATAATAATATCGTGAAGAAATTTAAAGTCTAAAGTCGAGGCACCTCGACACACGAACTTAAATACAGACAAGGGGAAAACAAAAGAAAAGCAAATCCTCCCTTTCTTCTGGCACTCCGCTTGGTCCAGAGATGGTTTTTATGGAACTGTGGAATCGGGGCACTTCGTCCTGCATGGGTAGACATGCCCAAAAATGGCGCCAAGCTGTTCTCTCACAGCGGGAAACGTACGTGAGGCAATTCATGAAGCGATATTCAATGCCAGGGCTCAGAAACCACCGTGCAGGCTCCTTGTCGATCGCGCTTGCTGATACGCTCTCTGCAGAATGGCGCCACTCCCTTCGCTGACATGCACAATGCTTCGAGGTTCGTCTCTCATGACCAGCCAAGAGTCAATGGCCATTGTCTTGTTCCACCACGCGAGTCAATTCACCTCAGAACAAATACGAGAATCGTGCCGTCTTCTTCATGCGTCAAAGGAAAGCCAACCATAATGCCCTGTTCTTACAGGTCATTTCCCAGCTACATTCTCTCTCGATCACGTGCTTCCCTTACACTGAACTCGTGCGTTCACTCCCGATCTCTCTTCGACCTAACAATCATGCACTCCCGGGAGTGGCTTGTTGGCACAAAACCCGGGAAGGTGGGGCCTCTGCCTGCTCGGCACGCCTGGCTTGCTTGTGGTTGTGGTTGTTGGTATAAAAATGCAACTCCTTCATGGCTGGCTTGTAAATGCAAAAACGTAGGAAAAGATCACAGGGGGCAATCACATACTGGGGGAAATTATCCTTAATCCCTATTTAATTTCACCGCACCACCCCCCCGTGTGGTGACACGTAACACTTAAGCTCACCTCACAGTTTCCCTACTTAATTTACATTGAGATGTCTCCTACACGTTCACAGACCAAGCAACTCTATTCAATTCTAACTTTCCGATGAAATTCCTCCATCTACCCCCACAACCGTAACAGTATTATTTATGGCCTCGAATTCCTTGGAGTCTATATTATCCCTGAATTCTCAAAACTTTAGGTTGGAATAATTTTCTGTAAGAGTCTTGTCTCACCATGCTCGTGGCAAAAGCTGATGCTCAATGAAAACACAACGGTTCATGATGGAGTCCAATTTGAATAATATTTTTGCTGAAGACCCTCCATGTTATTATATAAATAAATGTGACGGGATGTTTCACTTGAATTTTTCCTGAATTAATTTTCCCCGCGATGCATCGCCCTGATACCCTTCACAAATAACTTGTCATACCCTCGATTATATCCCCTCACGGGAGGTAACGAATCCTTCTGACGTTGGAAGAAAACTCATGAATATACGTTAACATATTTTGTATCAGGCCATGCGTGATTGGCCGCAGTTTTACTCTTTCACCGAGGATTGGGAAACATTAATTTTGAAAACTGCCGCAACAACACACCAACAACACATGGCCAAGCGAATACTCATGCCACCGAAGTCGGTCACGCTGCACGAAATGCTCCCTCGAGGTACAATTTGGCTGCACGAAACGTGCAGGGCATGGTAAATTGTTCCTTAAATGTTTTCTTATTCTCATCCCACCATTGTTCTGAAGCAGCCACACACAGACTTTAAATTATGTGGTTCGATTCCTCTTCGTCATTCGAGGAGGGAAGTTGACAAGGGTCAACCTGATGGGAGTGAGAAAAATCGCACATGGAGAAAAATGCAAATGGATCCTCAAACCTGAATTATTTTTAATTGGAATAATTTAACCTCAAGAGCTCCCTTTGGCAAGGCAGAGCCGGAGCCGTCAGGCCTCCTGATGTCAAAATTACTCCAAATACCCGTTTTCGCTTAAACTTTACTCATTACTGGCAGAAACAATTTTGTGTTTGTAAACTCCCAATCACCACGGTTTGTTGTTGGTGTAAATATTCAAATCATTTGACTAATTGTTCCCAGTATTTACTAATTGTGGTTCAACGACATTACATCTTAATTCGGTGTTTTGGTTTTTTTTGCATTGTGTTGTTAACGAGAATGCTATCCATTTGATTTAAGGATTCTCTTTGCTAAAATTAAAGCTTAAAACCTATGCATCTTCAGTCCTACGATACATCAATTTATTTTAAGACCTATGTGAGGATCAACATTTTATTCTCACTGCCTCTCTCATCTCCCCATTACTCTTATCAATCTATCTAAGGATTACCTCTTACTCTCGGCTCTGCCTATCTAAGGATCTACCTCTTATTCTCACTGCCTAAGGATATACCCCTTATTCTCACGATCTATCGAAGGATCTCCCTCTTACTCTCACTGCCTATCTCAGGATATTCCTCATATTCTCACTATCTATCTAAAGATATGCTTCTTACTTCCACTGCTTCAGGATCTACCTCTTACTGTCACTGCCCATCTATTTATCTCCCTCTTCCCTTTATATCTGAGGATCTACCTTTTACTCTCACTGCTTAAGGGTCTATCTCTTACTATCACTGCCTATCTAGGGATCTAATTCCTACTCTCCCTGCCTAAGGCGATCTACCTCTTATTCTGTCTATTTCGATAAGAATCTACCTCTTATTCTCACTGCCTACGTAAAAATATACCTTCCACGGATGGACGTTAAACTGGGTGTCCCATTTGCTAACATTAGCTGGTGGATCTTAAAGATCCTTTCAAAATGAGTAGACGAGCAATAACTGACACCCTGAACAGATTCCAAACCCCTGCATTAACCAATAGGTGGCAATCAATTAGCCACACAGCCATGCCCCAGCGATGATGCAACCTGCAGCTTGGTGCTCCACAAAAAAACGACAACGCCATTACAAAATTTTTGGGATATCGCTTTATCGAGGCTTAAAACCCAGAAACGTCAAAACGCATGTAAACTGGACAATAGGGTGTATTGTAGTGACTTATTTGTTCTTGTTTATTTCAGAACAAGTTTGACACTGCAAAGAGGCAGATGGAAGTAAAAGAATTGGAGGCCTCTGAAGCCAGGCTATTACGAGCGGCCGAGTTCAATGGCTCCCTAGATGGAGATTCAGGTAAAAGCACCATGACATTCCATCCCAAAGCACTGATTTCTCGCCATCAGCTCTTGTTGGGGTTGTTGCAGCAATTTAGCCCTGCTGATCAATAAGGTTTGGTGCCAGTGAGGCAGTTACTATTCTGATCTGCTGGTCTTATCGGATGCAGACTTTAACCGTATGACACATGGTAGGAGTAATTTTGACACACAGTTTTAGTTTTTCTTCTTTTCTTCAAGGATACCGCTGTTTTTGGTCTGCTCTTCCAGGTTATTCTCAAGTTGATGTTGTCATCAAATATGCAAAGTTTCAAACATTTTTATCCTAAATCCCTGTGTGTGCATGGTCGGAGTCATATTGATCCCCTTAGTTGTTTTATTGTTTATTTGTTTTTCTTTCAAGGATATCTGTATTTTCGATCTGCCTTTCTGGGTTGTCCTCAAGTGGGAATTGATGAAATATAATGTATGCTTATTCTTTGCCTTGTATTGTTTGGCCCAAGTGAGTTTGGATTTATGGTGATTTTTTTTTCTTCTGCTCTTTCACTGTGGAGTTTAAGACTACCTGAGATGAATGAGTGAGCAGCAAAGAAATTGCTCAGTTTGGATAATCCTCATTTAGAAGATGATGCAAACTGAGCTATTCTGGCTCTAGCAACAGAATGCATAGCAGGTGGTAAACAAAGGTACCTCCAGCTTCATCCACAAAGACGCCTAACGTGAGATCATCTCGAGAGCTGGTCATCGGTGAAGCCGTTTAAGAATATTGATTATTTGATGGGCCGAGGTAGGCCTGTAAAGGTCAATGTTAATATAACGTGAGCTGTTGGATTTGGTTGTCATTGGAGAGCAATACATGGTCTTTGGATGAATCCTCTGATTTCATTGTTTTGAGGGCCTCGTGCCACATGATTTGGGACTCATAAATCAATGAGCCAAATTGATAACTTTTTCACAAATGCTCACGTGGTGGAGGACCGATTTTGGAATAATGTTGGTGAATATATGTTTGGACGTAGTGAATGAAAATACGACACTGTGCACGTAATTCAGGGTTTGAAATCCAAAACTTCACAACATTATGCAATCAGTTTTGGAATTGTATAGCATTGTTGTTTAGAAGGGCACATTGGGTGTGTGGCAAGGAAGAAATGATTCAATTTTGGTGAAGATCCAAACCCGGATCTGGATAC
>CM068967.1:37792683-37810298 GCA_035128595.1 Eptatretus atami
TTATTTAATTTTCAAAATGATTCTTCACCATTGAGAGATAGGGCCAAAAACGATATATAGCATGATATTTCAAAAATGTATTGGGCAGTATATGTTCTCATGGATCAGGCATTGCAGGGCGGAGGTATGCGCTCTACCGAGTGCCTTTCTCGTTTTATGGTTTGTATTGTGACATGCCTGGGAATGGGTGCGGGCCCCCAGCAGTGTATAAGTGTCGTGGATATCACTACCGTTATATTGACTGTAGTTTTGAAAACATATTCAATGCATTTAATGCATTTCTTTGTTTAGCCAAAATTTTGTTGATTACTCCAGATTAGAAATCAATATGGTCTGTTGATTGGGCTTTCCTTCCTTTTTTTTTTTGCAAAGCTTTTTGCTTACTCTTTATGATGCAAATTGAGCTACTGAGCATTATGAAGAGAAAACTGCAAAGTTATCTATACATTATGAGGAGCCCCCATGTTCATTAATTTAGAAAAATGTTGCTGATTAAAAAAACAAATGAGATAGAAAATTGGTGGAAAGGTATGCCGGGTGATTATGAAAGACAGACTAAAACAAAATATGATGTAGAAATAAGTGTACACAAAAACTGGACTGTTGCTGTTGAAAAAGAAAAAAAATATGTAACAAGAAAAAAGGGGAAGCGTACAAATAGGAATGGTCAAAGAGGTGAAGCAGGACAGCATGTATATAGATACAGATACAGATAATTTTATTGCTACATGTAGCACACATGAATATCACAGTAATGACATTTGAATTCTTTGAATACGAGTGCTCTCAAATAAATATATAATTTGACAAAAGAAAAAAAAACAAACGTAAAAATCAAGATTCATGGTTTAAAAGCTGAACCACACTGCGATAAAAACGATTCCTGAAACGATTGGTGGATGTTTTAATACTGCGATACTGACGGCCAGAATGTAATGGTTCAAACATGTTAAACACAGGATATCTCGAATCTTTAACAACATTTCAGGCTTTGGTAAAACATCTAGATGTGTAGATAACTTTGAGTGCAGGTAGGTCAACACCAATGATCCTCTGTGCAGCACGAACACCTCTTTCCAACAACTTTAGGTCGTGTGCAGTGATGTTGCCGAACCAAACAATAATCGATCCCATTAAAATACTTTCAATAACACTGCGGTGAAAGTTCACTAAAATGTCACGATGCATACCAAATTTTTTCAACCATCGAAGAAAGTGCAGGCACTGTTGGGCATTTTTAGCGATACTTCCAGTATTCAGAGCCTTTGACTTATCAGATGAAATGTGGATGCACAGGAATTTGAAAGAACTCACAATCTCAACATCGATACCATCAATGCTGATAGGGGCATGTGTAACACAAGACTTCTTCAAATCCTCGATAACTTCCTTAGTTGTACTGACATTCAGTTCGAGATTATTAGCTGAACACCACTCTGTCAGGTTCTGAACCTCATCTCTGTACGCCATTTCATCGTCATTCGTGATCGGGCCAATTTAGGTCATGTCATCTGCAAATTTTACCAGGAAGTTGTTGTCTCGACTAGCAGCACAATCATAAGTAAAAAGTAAATACAGTGGAGGACTTAAAACACAGCCTTGAGGACCCACCGTGTTCAAGACAAGCGATGAGGACTTCTGCCAATTTTCACCACATGTGGCCTGTCACTTAAACAAGCTCGAAAGAGCTAAGATCTTCGTCCGTCTTAAGTGAAATGACGTCATAAAAAACGAATATGGACGTCATTGTAATGTATCAGGTTTGCGATAAATTATCTGTGCTAATGCCCGGCTTGATTCCCGCAAACAAAATTCAAACGCTTGCCTAGTTTCGGAGATAATGGTATAGGCGATTTCCATTAGCGGCGATATTTGACGTCAACTTTTTTTCTAGGAAGAATTTCCAAAATCGGAGATGGTTACTGCCTGCACGTGGGCTTTCTGCATATACATGGCAAGTTTCACGAAGGTCAGGTCAGGTATGGGAGCATGTGCCAGAACAGCGCGTCGCTGCGTCCACTTTCCGCCGGTACTCCAGGGGCCTCCGTCTGGCCTTCCCCCAGGCAGATGCCAGGCCCATCCCCATCTCCTTGAGATGCTGGTCAACTGCTGCAACCACGAGGCATGTGGTCGGCCCATTGGCCTCCTCCACTCACGAGACTCCCTGCTGAGAGAATCTGGTGAGCAGGATCAGCGTCAGGAAAACGAGCCACATGTCCATACAGCCGCAACTGACGCTCACGGACCATGCAGGTAACAAATCTCATCTGAGTCTCTCTCAGCAACCGCTCGTTGGACACAAAAGTCCGACCAGCGATAGCCAAGGATTCTCGAAGAGACCTGGTACCAAAGGAATTAAGTCTCCTCTCACATCCTTGGTCAGAGTCCAAGTCTCGCATCCATAGAGCAAGACTGGAAGCACCAAGGACCTGAAGACTCGGACTTTCGTCCTCCGCACAGGTACCGGCAGCGCCACACCCCCATGATCCAGTGAATCCATGACTCCCCAGGCCCGACCCAGACGTCTATTGACCTCTGACTCACAGCCAGCAGAGACATGAATATCACTGCCAAGGTAAGTGAATCTCTCCACGACCTCAACATCCTCACCACAAACAGACACAGACAGGACAGCAGCATCCAAGATGTCATTGAAAGCCTGGATCTTAGTTTTGACCCAAGAAACCCGTAATCCCAGCGGCTCCGACTCCTCATTCAGACACTCGAGGGCTCCCAAAAGGATATCAAAGTCTCCGCAAAGATGACTGCATCATCTGCGAAATCAAGGTCCGAGATCTTGACATTCCAAACGATGCACCGCAGCTTGATCTTTCCGACATCCTCCCTAGAATCCAGTCCATACAAGTGCTGAAAAGTGTGGGGGCCAGTACACACCCCTGACGAACTCCAGTAACAACTGGAAATAAGTCAGAGATGGTACCACCACACTTCACAGCATCTCCAGTACCAGAGTAGACATCAGATCGATCAGTTTTGGTGGCACCCACGAAGACCAAGAATCCTCCAGAGGCATCCCGATTCACTGAATCAAAGCTTTACAGAGATCAACATAGGCTGCAAGCAGCCCTGCCGAAACTCTCATCTGCGTTCGGTGAGGACACAAAGAGCAAGGATACGGTCAATCGTTGACCTCTTTGGTGTAAAGCCTGACTGCTCTGGATGCTGGTGCTCAAGCAGATGGTGGCGAACCCTATCAAGAATTATCCGAGCAAAGACCTTGCCCAGCACTGAGAGCAGCGTCACCCCTCGGTAGTTGTTGCAGTCTTGGCGATCACCCTTCCCTTTCCAGAGAGGGACAACAAGGCCCCTCTTCCAATCAGTTGGGATGATGCCTGTGTTACAGGCAGAGACAAAACTGCATGCAACGACACGAGTGCAGCATTTCCACCAGCCGGAGAAGTTCAGCATGGATGCCACAGATCCCTGGAGCTTTACCCTGTTTCAACCGGTTCACCGCAGCCCGTGTTTCCACAAGCGAAGGTGGACCACATTGATTGGAGGGTCAGCAACAGGGATTGTAACACCATTGACGTCCAACTCGACAGCTGGTGGATCAGCCTGGTACAACTGCTCAAAGTAACCGGCCCAGTGGGCCTCACTTCAGACTCCTCTGTTAAGAGCCTACCACTCTCTGCTCTAACTGCAGTGCTCCGAGGGATGGGCTTGGATGAACGCAATGCGCGAATTCCCCTGTAAGCGGGACGAGAATCACCTGTCCACAGGTGATGCTCTACCCCCTCACAGATTCCTCGCACATAGGCCTCCTTGTCCACCCTTAATGCACGCACAGTTTTATGCCTCAGCTCCCTGAACAGCTCAGCTCTGCATTCAGCCTGGCCCTGCGACTCTGGTCAATGGTATCCAGTGTCCCTTGAGAGACAAAATTCTTCTTTGCCCTGCGGTGAGTTCCAAGACATCCACCGGCAACATATCAAGGGCGGTGGTCTTGAAGGTAATCCATAACTCTTCAGGACCTCCCAAAGCACCCAGACACCCCAAATGTCCACTCAGCCTGTTCGCAAACTCCTCAGCTACTCTCTCATCCTTGAGCTTGCCAACATCCAGCCTAGGCTGGATGGTACCATTCTCCAGGATTTAAGGTGCAGCTTTAGAGTTGCTACAACAAGCCGGTGGTCAGTATTGAGGAACTGAGCACTCCGGTAGACCCTGCAGTTCTGGATCATCCTCCAGCGACGCTCAACGAGGACATGGTCAATCTCCTTTGCCACACCGCAGCGTTGGAATACCAAGTCCAGCGATGAGCTTGTGGGCGCTGAAACCATGAACCGGCCACCCTAAGTCCATGACTTCTGCAAAGTCAAGGAACTTAGTGCTATTCTGATTCATAATTCCTGACCCATGGGGACCAACACACGTCTCATAACCATCTCTATCAGTTCCAGTCGATGCTTTGAAATCCCCCAAGACTAGCAGTGTATCTCGTCTGGGGCACTGATCAACCACAGACTTGAGCGTGGCGTAGAATGTGTCCTTCACGGTGAGGTCACTCGCCTCAGTCGGAGCATAGACAGAGACCAGGGAAATGACCTAAGGAGTGACGAATCCTTAGTCTCATAATACGCTCGTTGACCGGTGTTATCTCATTAATTATCATTGGGTCAGCTTATTGGACACAGCTACAGCAACTCCTTGGGCATGGTAACCATCAGAGCGACCAGACCAATAGTAGGTGTAACCACCCACCATTATCTCGCCGCAATCCGGTCTCCGAACCTCAGAGAGTGCTGCATACCGATGTCAAACGCTTGAGCTCAGATGATAACAGAGACAGGTGATCATCCTCTCTTAGGGATAGGACATTCCAGGCACCCACCCGAAGGGACCGCCTCAGGTTAACCCAAGGAGACCGCCGTCTGGTGGACGACACCTCAGCACCACTCCGACACACTCTCCCGCAATCTGACCCAGGGAGGTTACCCCGTGGTTTCCCTCCTTTCATCAAAGATTGGGGGTCCCGAAGGCTTTGCCCCAACCCCGTCATCCGGTGAGCTGCCCTGCGAAGGGAAGCTGCACAGGGTACTCCCACGGAGTGGGTTTTCAGATTTTTTTGCGTTTGTGTGTTTTGTGGAATGAAGGGTTTTACGATGGCCGAGTGCAAATCCTGCCACCAACCTCCTAATAAAAAAGTAACCCAACTGCAGGAGGACGTCCGCAGACACAGTTGGGCACTAGATATGGATGGCCGTTGGCTCACAAGGAGCTCCTCCGCCCTTTGATCACGAAGATCCGATGAAAACTCTGGTTGTGAAACAAAAAATGTCAAAAAATAGGAATGAAGTCATAAAAATTTATATGACGTCATAGTGATGCATCATATGTGCGGTAATCATCTCCCCTAATGCCCTGTTCGATTCCCGCAAACAGAATTCAAACCGCTTGCCTAGTTTCGGAGATTAATAATTTTAGGCGATTTCCATTAGCGGAGATATTTTGACGTCATAACTTTTTTTCTTGGAGGAATTTTCAAAATCGCAGATGGTTCCTGTCTGCGCAGGGTATTTTTACATGTATATGCCAAGTTTCAGGAAGTTTTGATGAAAACTGTAGGCTGTGAAACAAAAAAGTCCACAAGAAGAAGATGAAGAACAACAACGTGAGTAAGACTTAGAGATCCTCCACAAGGATCTAAAAAGTCTAAAATCCAATTACAAATAAAATGACAGTCCAAGTTTCACAAATAATTTAGAAGGAATAATGGTATTAAAAGCAGAACTGTAGTCAACAAAAAGCATCCTAACATAGGTATTTCGCTGATCCAGATGTTGTAAAACAGTGTGGATGCCTAGTGAGACAGCATCATCAACAGAACAGTTTGACTGATAGGCAAACTGAAACGGGTCTGGAGTTTCAGGGATGCCAGACTTGATATGAGGCAATATGAAATGCTCAAAATGTTTCATTATGACTGATGTTAGTGCTATTGGCCAGTAATCGTTTAGGCACGTAGCTGGAGACCTTTCCAGTATTGGTATGATGATTGTTTTTTTAAAAAAACATAATGGACTGATACACAGCTTTAATGGCATTTAGAATGTCAGTGAAAACTGCAGAGAGCTGATCTACACAGTATTTGAGGGCACGAGATGAATTCCATCCGGGCCAGTGGCTTTTCGAACCTGCAACCGAGCGAAAGTCTTACTCGCATCAGACTGGAAGACTTCCAGAGCGGCAGCTTCAGAATCAATTTCATGAGTTATGCGTGGTTCAGCATTGACCTTGTCAAAACGGGCATATACGTTGTTTAAAGTATCTGTCAACTTAGCATTAGAGCTGTCAAATTCCTTGGATTTCCCCTTATACGATGTGACAGCATGGAGCTCCTGCCGTAGCTGACATGAATCCTTCTCATTGAATTGATCATCCAGCTCATCTCTGTATTGCTGCTTGGCAGCCTTGATGGCCCTCTCTGGATTGTAGCATGATCTTTTGTACATAGATTCATCACCTACTTTGATTGTGTCAGCCCTTGCCTGTAGTTTGTCATGAATATCCCTGTTGAATCATGGCTTTTGGTTGGGGTAGCTCTGGACCAATTTAGTTGGCACACAGGTTTCAAAACAAAACTTCACGTAATGGGTAAGTGTCTGTGTAGTCATCTAGATTCTAGATCAGCAGATGAGTCCTCAAATATGTTCCAGTCTGTTGTCTCAAAGCACTCTCAGAGCTGAACAATGGATTATTTTGACCAGCACTGCATGGTCCTACAACAGACTTTGAGCACTTAAGTTCCTCTTTATATGCTGGTATCAGGTAAACTGAAGAATGATAGGATTTACCATAGTGAGAGTGTGGTACCGAATGATGAGCACCCTTGATTGTTGCATAGCAGTGGTCTAAAGTCTTATTGCCTCTTGTTGGACGTGTGACATGTTGGTAATACTTGGGAAGCACCTACTTGAGGTTACAATGGTTGAAATCTCCAGCGACTGAAACAACAACAGAGTAGGAGTTTTCATCGTGAAAAATAACATCCGAAAGTTCATGAAGTGCTGTTGTGGCATTGGCATGCGGTTGCATGTAGACAGCAGTCAGGATAACCGCTGAGAATTTCTGAGGCAGATAGTTGGGACGGCACTTGATCACCAAGCATTCTAGGTCTGTCGAACAGAACTGAGAAATAATCTCAACATTTGTACACCAGGAGGTGTTTATAAAGAAACATACCCTTCCCCCCTTTACCTTATCAGTAATCTCCTTCGATTTGTCCATTCGATACACCAATAAACCATCTGGTTGGATAGCAACATCCGGGATGGTGGCATCAAGCCATGTCTCAGGCGGCAAGCACAGCAGTCACTCATATCACATTGGTGTCAAATATGGCAAAACGTTCATCAAGTTTGTTGTCTATGGACTGCAGATTAGTAAGGTGAATACGAGGAAGTGATGGGTGAGATGAACGGCGACATGGTCTTACCAAAACTCCTCTCCTTTTCCCTCATTTGCGTGAACGGAAAAGTCCTTTGTTCTCAGGCATTTGGTAAACAATATCATTTTTTTCCACATTCAGAATAAAAGTCACTTCATTAACTCTCATTCTGATGTCTAATAGCTGCTGGCGGTCATACATGATAGCAACGACGACGTTTGACACTAATAAGAAGGTGAAAATTATGAAAAATAAGAGAGCACATTGTTAAACGTCACCATGTGTCGATACATACACACATATATATATATATATATATATATACACACGAGGGTCCGTCTCTAAAGTAACGGACTGGCTTCACAGAAATTTTATTCCAAAAAAATATATTGAAATCACAGCTTGTCCCCTTCAAAATAGTTTTCTCCTCAGTCTCACACACTTGTCCATCCTCTTCTTCCACGATTCGATGCATCCCCGTTAGGCTTCTTTTGGAATCCTCCGGAGCTCCGTCGTCACGGCCCTTTTGATGGCCTCCACATCAGGAAATCGGGTCCCCTTGATCACCCCCTTGAGCTTGGGAATAGGAAAAAATCACAAGGGGCCAAGTCTGGCGAATACAGGGGTTGCTCCAGAGTTGGCACGTTCCTCTCCACCAGAAACTGTCAGATGCTCAGGGCACTGTGAGTAGGGCCTTGTCATGGTGGAGCAGCACCAAGGCGTTGTTCTCCCACAGATCCCTCCTCTTGTCCCAGACTGATCTCATGAGGTGCCGGAGGATCTCCTTGTACACGTATTGATTCGCTGTTTGACCCTGTGGTAGAAACTCAAAGTGGACGATGCCCTTCCCCTTGATGTCAAAAAACGCAATGAGCATCACCTTGACCTTCGACTTCGACATCCTTGCTTTCTTTGGTGTTGGTGATGCCGGATTTTCCACTGATGACTCTGCCATTTGGTCTCGGGATCGTATTCGAATATCCACGATTCATCACCAGTAATGACTCTCCCGAGCATGTCTGGATCGTCCTCGAGGCGCTCGATAATGTTTTGACAGACAGTGACTCTTTGCTGTTTATGGTCCTCGGACAACAGCTTGGGGACCATCTTTGTGCACACTCTTGCGCATTTCGAGATTTCAGTGATGAGTGCTCAGACAGTGTCCTTGTTGATGGAAAGTTCCTCAGCAATCATCCGCACCACGAGTCGACGATCTGCACGCACCATCTGCTTCACACGCTCGATGTTGTCCCCGTTCTGCTCGTTGAAGGTCTTCGAGACCGTGGATCGTCTTCATCTCTTCCGTCCCTCTTTGAACCTCTTGTGCCATTCAAATGCATGTGTACATGACATTGTTCTTCCCCGTAGACTTTCTGCAGCATTGCGAAGGATTCGGAAGGTGTTTTGCCAAGCTTGGCAAGAAACTTCAGATTGGCTCTCTGCTCATGACTCAGCGCGACAACTCAGACGAGACAACGTGTAAAGCACGACCTGTAAAAAAACACACATGAGCGCAGTCAACCATCACCAATCATCTATATATATGTGCTGGAATGTTGTAAAGACTGTGACGCAACCCGTTCATTCAAGTTGTGTAAGTGGAACACACAGCAGGCTCAGTCCTGTTACTTTATAGATGGACCTCGTTTTCACATTTATATTATATATATATATGTACAATGTACATACATACATATTCATTGTATATATACTAGCATGGATCGGGTCGTTACACTTGCCTCAACACATGTCGCTACAGAGAAACAGGCTTGTTTTAACTGAGGATAATGACTGCATGTGAGTTGCTGTGTTGTCAAGATCAATATAAAATAAAATTCAAAACACCTTAACTGCCACATTATGAAAACCACCTCACCACTGTATTAAAAAATAGGACCACTGGATCTGTAGCTTATCTGGACCCTGTCTGAATGTTGTAACCCAAATTTAGTGGCATTCTGACTGGTGGGTCTGGAGAAGAATATTTTTGAAGGAATTTATTAAGTCTGCCATTTTAACCCACTTAAAGTCACGTGACCGGAACGAACTTTGCAATCCCCATTAACAGTCAGGAGCAGAAGGTTGCTGCCAAATTTCAGGCAGATCGGCCCAGCGGATTGGCTGGAGAAATTGAAAGAGGAGACAGACGGACGTGCTTGACGACAATACCTTGTCTGGAATTCTAATTCCAGATAAGCTAAGAACACCTCACTGCCACGGTATTAAAAACACCTCATCCTCATGAAACTGACATGTAATTAAAAACACCTCACTGCCACGTAACTGCTCCATTGGTAAAAACATCTCACAGCTATGTAATCACCACGTTATTAAAAGCACCTCGCATCCACGTAATTCAAAACAACTCTTGCTCTGTGCAATTCAAAATACCTAACTACACGTCGCTATGGAGACACAGGCTTTGTTTAACTGAGGATAATGACTGTACAAGAGTTGCTGTGTTGTCATGCTTCACACCAATCATAATACAAACATTTATTTTGCACAAATTTATTTGTAATATTCCTGATATTGCATTTTTATAAGCAAGTGAAGTTTAAGATTTATGTTGAAAAAATTTTTTTTTCATAAAATTTCAAAAAGAATTCTTTTTTTCTTCAAACTTTAGTTTTTTCAAAATCCCATATAACGTACACACTGGAGGGGTTGGTGGAGACCTGAAGTTTGGTATGATTTCACAAAATATTGAGGGAGTAGTTCAGTGACAACAGACACTATCGAGACACAGCCTATAGAAAGTCTAAACCCCCTTTCAAAATTTTAACTTTTTGTTTCCTTATAGCCTGGAATTAAATTTCATTAAATCAGACTTTTTCCACCTTCATTTACACATCGTAACCCACAACTTCCAAGTGAAAAACAAATAATGGAAATGTCATAAAATTAATAAAACATACAAAACCAGAATATCTCGGTTGGATAAGTGTCCATCCCCCCTTATAATAACAATTGTAAATTAGCTCAGGTGTGACCAACCACCTTCAAAATCACACATCAAGTTAACTGGCCTCCACCTGTGGTAAATTACAGTGATTCTCATTATTTCAGAGTAAAATCAGCTGTTCCTGTATGTTTCCTCTGCTGGGTAGTGCATTTCACAGCAGACTCAACCATGAGCAACAAGCACCTTTCAAAAGACCTCTGAGATAAAGTTGTCGAAAGGCACAGATGAGGGGATGGGTATAAAAATATTTCAAAGTCCTTCAATATCCCTTGGATCACAGTCAAGACAATCATTAATAAGTGGAAGGTGCATGGTACCACCAAGACCCTGCCGAGATCAGGTCATCCCTCCAAACTGGATGACCAAGCAAGGAGGAGACTGATAAGAGAGGCCACCAAGAGGCCAATGGCAACATTGAAAGAGCTACTTACATGCCTTTATGGCAAAGACTGGTCACTGTATGCATATGACAACAATATCACAAGCACTCCACAAGTCTGGCCTGTGCAGTAGTGTGGCAAGAAGAAAGCATTTTCTCAAAAAACCCCACCTTGAGTCCCGTTTGAGGTATGCAAAAAAGCCACTAAGGAGATTCTGAAGCCATGTCGCATAAAGTTTTGTGGTCTGACGAAACCAAGATGGAACTTTTTGGCCTAAATACAAAACGTTACGTTTGACGAAAACCCAACACAGCACATCACCCAAAGAACACCATCTCTACTGTGAAGCATGGTGGTGGCAACATCATGTTATGGGGATGTTTCTCATCAGCAGAGACTGGGGACATGTCAGGATAGAAGGGAAAATGTATGGAGAAAAATACAGTAAAATCCTTGAGGAAAACCTGCCCTCTGCAAGAAAGCTGAAATTGGGATGGAAGTTCACCTTTCAGCATGACAATGACCCAAAGCACACAGCCAAAGCTACACTGGAGTGACTAAGGAACAATAAGATAAATGTACTTGTGACCCAGTCAGTCGTAACCTAAATCCAATCGAAAATCTATGGCATGACTTGAAGATTGCTGTCCATCAACACTCCCCACGCAACTTGACAGAGCTTGAGCAGTCTTGTACAAAAGAATGGGCAAATATTTCCCAATCAAGGTGTGCAAAGTTGGTAGAGACCTATCCCAACAGACTCACAGCTGTAATTGCTGTCAAAGTGCTTCCACCAAGTATTAACTCAGGGTGACGGACACTTATCAGCCAAGATATTCTAGTTTTGTATTTTTCGTTGATTTTCTGAAATTTGCAGAATATATTTTTCACTTGGAAGTTGTGGTTACGATGTGGAAATAAAGGTGGAAAAAGACTGATTTAATGCAATTCCAGGCTATAAGCAGCAAAAGGTGAAAATTTTGAAAGAGGGTTCAGAATTTTTATTGACACATACATTTGTGTATATATATATATATATATATATATATATATATATACATACATACATCCATTGATACCATATATGTACATATTATATATACACATGTATACATATATCCATCCATCCATTGAACCATATATATATATATTATATATATATATATATATTCAGTGCAGAGCATTGGTCTGCCAAGGAGTCTCCTTGGCTATTGGGTACAATCCTGGACAGGTCACCACTCCGACACAGGATACCAGCAAGCTGGTACTCATTTTGCCAACCTCGGAAGGATGACAGGCGGAGTCAACCCCACCGTGATTAATTCTATGGCGAGCAGGATTTTAACTCAAGATCCTGGGATCCAAACTCACCACCCGAACCATTATGCAACACCAGGCGGTGTGTGTGTGTGTGTGTGTGTGTGTGTGTGTGTGTGGTGTGTGTGTGTGTGTGTGTGTGTGTGTGGGTGGATAGTTTGTATAATATATATATATATATAAATATATATATATGTATACATTGTGTGTGTGTAATAAAGTCGGATAAAAGGAAAATTCAAAAACACTATATTTGATAACAATTAATAGGAGAGAAAATGAACACTCAGAGTAAGTGGGATGGTTCACAAGATTTCTTACAATTAGCGAAACAGCTCCACCTTAATGATCCGTTTCTGGAAGCCAAATCGTGAAGGATGATGCTGAGGTTCTTATGTAGATTTATAGTCAGTGTCACGGGACCTGAAGCTGGAAAAATGGATCCATTGACCTTCCGTGCTCCGAATGTGCCCCTGGTGTCCGAATGAAGCATATCGCTGAGGCCAGAAAGGTCATCACTGAAAGTTTGCTTTGAAAACTCTTCGAACTGCCCTCTTCTCTTTCAAAAAAAATTACTTACCTTCCAGTGATCAAAACTTTAGTCGCAGGTGCATTAAAATCGCACCTTCCTTGGGATTTTTTGTGACTTGTGGCTTATTTTTTGTTTTCCGAAGAAAATGTATTTACGTAGTGTTGTGAATACCTTGTATAGAGTGTATTCATTTTAATCCTGATTGTTTTCATCTCCCCGATGTGGATACCTCATCATCAATATTATGTTGCTCTGTGTTCCTTGTCTGTGTCTTATTTGATCACATTTGTTGTGTTGCAATAAATGTTTGGTTCTGGAGGATTTTGTTTGTGCCATTGGAGAGGAGGGGATGGAAGGTGTGGGATGGGGGTGAGGGGTAGTGCTCTAGTTGCACTGGACACAAATATATAGTATGATGAATGTGGGGTTAAAAATACCTAAGGTTAAGAGGAGGATTCCTTTCCTGATACCATGGTGTGATGGAGAACGACAGGGGGACATAAAAGAAACAGATATACATCGTGAGAATACAATTTTTTTTTATCAATAAGGACACCACTTATTTCATATGTAGGACATGGCTGTGGGCAGAATAAGTTACTGGGGGCATGGATATGCCGCTAATGCCCCTTTAGGTGAGACCAGGACTTGTAATTTGTTCATGGTGCCGACGACAGCTCACCTATTCTTCTCGAAGGACCGTGGGATCTTTAATGTCCACTGGCTAATGCTGGCAGATTGTACATAGTTTAACTTCCATCCAATGGATGGCGCACATATTGATGCCTCGTCGTGCCTACGGAATGCCAAGATGGCAGTTTATAACTGGGAGGAAATCCGAAACCAGGTTAGACAGCTCAGAGGTGAGTGTGCATACCTCTAGTCTAGGATATCCTGACATCCTCCAATAAGTACAATGGTAGCCTATTATAGGATTTGATTTTAATAAGGCCCTTTGTAAGTCTATATGAACACACAAGAGTGTATCTGAACATGTTGTTAAAATAAAAGGAATAAATATACAGTTGAAAGTCTCGTTACAGTTTTGGGAGCACTACAAACACCAATTAAGGGTGTGTGTAAGATTTCATGTTGTTTTTCAGGGAACAATACATGAAGTTAAAATCTCTTTACATAACTGCGTTTAGATTTTTGTTCACTTCGAATGTAGGTAAATTACCTTAATGCAGCCATACGTCTGGCCAACTGTGGCAGGAGGAGAGTGGAAAGCTAAGTACGAGCGTGGCTTGCGTGAAAACGAATATGGCAGGAAGCGCCTACAGCAGGAGCATGATGATCGACTGGAGGCCGAGAAACGGAAACAGTTGCAACTGGAGCAAAAGGTGAGCGAGATGTTCTCCCCAACCGCTGTGAGTGTGTGGAGCTGCATGTAATCGGGCCTCGATTTGGGTCTTCATTTGAACAATGCTTCATGGCACATGGAATGCAGACTTTTGGTTAGCGATTCATAACGCTTTACCGGTGCACATTTGGAAGAACAAGTTGTGAATGCATAAAAAAAGCTTTTGTCTTCTTCATAACTGTACTTACGGCTCGAGTCAAACACATTGACTCGAGTTGGACTTCGCAGTGTTTCTGCTCTTAGCGAGTCGGTTGATTCTCTGTAGGTGACAGAGGTGCAAACAACAGCCGAGGAAGCTCAGCGGAATACGCAGCTGCTTCAGAAGAAGTGCCAGAGGTTGTCTGCCGAGCTACAGGATACGCGCTTGCACATGGAGGGGCAGCAGAGCCGCTCTTATGAACTAGAAAAGAAACAGAAGAAGTGAGATTCCTGTGGGCTTGTGGAAAGAAGGGCATGCATATTGTATAGAGAATGTGGGGCATGGTGGTCACAAGGATAACAAAAAAATCCAGTTGGCAGCTCAACCATGAGACTCGACGATTTGAAAATGCATTCTAGTCTTGAAATATGGCGAAAGCTTCAGAAGTTACTGCACGCTGTCTGTGATGAAACTCGGAGCTGTTTTTAAACTAAACACAGCTAACCTATGTAATGAATTGTGCATTGAGAGTAAAGGTTGCCACAGTTAAGAGACTACATTTTTATGGTGTGCCAACAACCAATTTAATACCTAATTATTTGAAAATACTCGTGGGCCCGTTGGTTCCATTTGGACAAAATTTCCATGTTCTTCACAGCCTTGGAGCATATACCTGCCTGCTGTACTGCTTGAGCATTAGCTTGCCTTTCACCAAGCTTGCCTATATATATTATATTATATATATATATTATATATGTATAATGTATATATATATATATATACTATATATATATATATACATATATATTAATATATGATATATATATGTGTGTGTGTGTGTGCATATATATATATATATATATATACATATTTATGGATATATGTGTAATAATATAAATAAAGATTACTCGGTTGCACAGCAAAGATTATATATATATATATATGTAAATATACAGTTGCAGCCCGGGGTCGGGGCGAGAAGACCACGAGGGGGGAAGCTATCTCGGGTTCCCACCAGACTCCCCGGAATCGCAGGCTGTCACACACGGATAACTCCGCGACACGGCGGGTCGCTAATCGACCGTGAACGCCAATAACTCAACCACGTGACCTCGGGTCCTCTGTCTAAGGTTTAACCGGTGAACTAAAATAATCACGTGACCTAATTACCGGGGAACACGCCCTCGGTATGCCTTGTCCGAACCGGGTCACCTTACCGGGTCAGATGCAGTCGAGCGACACTGCCAAGGAACGTACTGGCTAGTCGAACGCATCGTTGTGAGATAAAGTCCCGACTAGGCTAGGATACGGACCATGCTGGATCAATGAAAGAAAAAACAAAAACGAGCTGGAAACATTTCTTCACAAGCATTTATTACAGACAGGCGAGGAAAAATATGTGGCACAATGACATGATTTATTGTTGAATGTAAGCAGAGATAGTAAGAATTAGTGGGGTGTGACAAAAATAAACAAAGCAACTTTCCAAAGTGGACACAGAGCAGACTATCTGATATATTCTTCGACACTCTTAACTTAAGCAAGGACAGGCGCCTCAACACAACCACACACACACACACACACACACACACACACACACACACACACAAACCCGATGAAGGGGAGATAATCATGAGAAAGGAGGAGATGAGGGCTAACGGTCTCGCAATACCTTGCACGTCGCTGCCACACTACAAATACACTTTAGGGATGCTCCACTGACGCGATCCCTTCTTGACGAGTGGTGCATTGTCTCCTGCATTGGTTACTGTGCGGCTCAGCGCATGCACCGTCCAGAGAGTCCGGGTCCATCAGGCGAGAGGAAGGCGGTGGGAGGGGCCAGCAGAGAGAGATCAACAGGTGGAGCCAGGCGGGTGGGTGGAGCCAGCGGCAAGAATCAGCATGCAAGAAGCAGGTGAGAAGGGGCACACAGGCCAATGTAGAGGTCCCAGCTTTGAAGCAAGGTGAGCACGAACGCTTCGCGATCCATCTTTTATAAGGCTATGGTGTAGGGTGGGGTGACGACCCGAAGAGTGTCATCACCAAAATCATGCGCTCCTATTGGACCTTGGCCTCACTTGTCCGCCCCTACGCCGGAAGTATCTTTGTACAATCCGGCGAGACTGGCTGAGCTGCGAATTATCTTGCCCGAACCCCGTATATGAATCGCCTTGCACCAAACCCAGGCCGTGTTCCGGCAACTAGCCGAGGGTCGTTGGCCCCGCATGCCCTTTCGGGCACCCCCGGCATTCTGCGTTGGCGCCGGTCAATGTTGCTTGTTCCGTCTGTACGCATGCGGCCCGAGTGATCTGGGCCATGCATTTGTGCCTCTGCTTGGTGGCCACTGTATCGAGGCGGTCGGTGCGGGAAGATCTCTGCTGTTTGCGGGAGATATTGGTTGCTCGGCGGCGAGTTAAGATCATATGGTAAGACGCCATTGTAAACTAGCGCGCAGACCCCAATAAAGGTGTGCCATGCGCTCCCGGACAGTCGATGGTAATATCATGGGCTGCACGTGTCTGTATCATGCATGTGTTTTAGCACACACCGGTGATCTTCACAGGCAGCTGCCGAGCACGTGCTGGCCCCATCTGTGTCATGGTGGATTGGATATAAATCAGGTTTAAAAAAGATAGATATAATAGTAGATGCAGATTGATTGAGATGATTCTACATCAGATTTGGGTTAAAAGGGCGCCCGCGCGCGTCCTGTACAGTGTTGGGATTTAATGTACGTTCTACTATTCCTTTAGAACAGTATTTTGCAGGGAGGGTTTTTCTGTGGTTGTGAAGCTTTTCTGGCCTCCCGAGGACATTCATATGGACATATGTGCGCCTCGCTGATGGCGAAAAGAAAAGAGATAGATATAATTATAATCAAGAGATATATATTAGACCTAGCCTATGAGACCCACACAACGCACTTCTCCGTTGACCCTTAGACATGAGGGAAGTCGTTCTAACTTGTAAGATACTAATGAAATAACTGTCTGGGTCACTGTATGTTGGGTGCCATTCTGCTTAGAGTATGCGGTCCCGCATGCCACAATGTTGATACAATGTGATTATAATTATATAATATATATATATATGCATTTGTGTATTAATTTTTGGAATTTATATTTAATATATATATACATATATAATATATACCTGCCTAGATGAGGCGAAACCGGCGCTGATGCAGTGTTCCATGCACTCGTGACAGAATCTGAAAATTCTATCTCATAATGGCGCTGCGAGAGCATCTTCGTGAGCCACAGACAGTACGGCGTGACTATGTCATGATGTTCGTCTCAAGTCGGAGAACGACATTAATTATCATCATTGCGCCCAACCGCAGACCATTGATGACTCCAGATTATGTTTGGTAAAGCGGGAGATAATGTTCCGTGCGGCAGACGGCTCTTATCGCTCCCAGCATCGTGCGGCAAGGGCCGTATGGGACACGGTGTTTGCCCTTTCACCACTCATGATTTGAAGTCACATAGTATCTGATATATTATAC
>CM068967.1:37821211-37832819 GCA_035128595.1 Eptatretus atami
ATCATGATGTCATCCGCGAACATCATAGTCCATGGAGACTCCTGTCTGATCTCATCCGTCAACCTGTCCAACACCATTACAAACAGGAAAGGGCTCAGCGTTGATCCTTGGTGCAATCCCACTTTTACCTTAAACCGGTCCGTCATCCACCGCACACCTCCACCGCTGTCACACTGTCCTCATATATATCCTGCACGATCCTCACATACTTCTCTACCACTCCCGACTTCCTCATACAATGCCACAATCCTCTCTTGGCACCCTGTCATAAGCTTTCTCTAAATCCACAAACACACAATGTAACTCTTCTGCCTTCCCTATACTTCTCCATCAACATTCTCAAAGCAAACATCACACATGGTGCTCTTTCCTGGCATAAACCCATATTGCTGCTCACAAATCATCACCTTCCTCTCAACCTAGCTTCCACTACTCTTTCCCACAACTTCATGGTGTCTTAACAACTTATCCCTCTGTAATTACCACAGCTCTGCACATCACCCTTGTTCTTGAAAATCGAACCAGTACACTTAATCTCCACTCCTCCGGCATCCTCTCACTTTCCAGATTTTATTAAACAATCTGGTTAACAACCCACTGCCATCTCTCCTAAGCACTTCCATGCCTCCACTGTATACCATCTGGGCCAACCGCCTTTCCACTCTTCATCCTCTTCATAGCAGTCCTCACTTCATCCTTACTGATCCACCCCACTTCCTGATTTACTATCTCCACCTCTTCCAACCTTCTCTCTCTCATTTTCTTCATTCATCAGCTCCTCAAAGTACTCCATCCACCTTCTCAACACACTCTCCTCGCTTGTCAGCACATTCCATTTGCGTCCTTTATCACCCTGACCTGCAGCACATCCTTCCAGCTCGGTCCCTCTGTCTTGCCAATCGTACAAATCCTTTTCCCCCTTCTTTGTATCCAACTCTCATACAGCTCGTCATATGCCTTTTCCTTAGCCTTTGCCACCCTCTCTTTGCCTTGCGCCGCCACTCCTTGTACTCCTGCATACTTTCTTCATCTCTCTGGCTATCCCACTTCTTTTTCGCCAACCCCTTCTTCCTTATACTTTTCTGTACTTCCTCGTTCCACCACCAAGTCTGTTATCTCCTTCTCTTCCAGATTGTCACACCAAGTACCTTCCTAGCTATCTCTCTCACCACTTCTGCTGTAGTTGCCCAATCATCCCACCCCTCTATTAATGTCGTCATAGGTGCCTTCTTTATGACATCATAATTGCATATATAAACCACTACATCTGACCAGTATGAAAACTTTTGAGGGTCATCTTGGGGTAAAGGGGTCCACAAAAAAACAATTGATGATGTCTTTAGTCACGTGAATCGGTAGCCATATTGTTTTTATTTTTATCTTTCTTAAACCTTCTAAAATATTCTTCTCTGAAATGGCTGAACAGATCAAGGTGAAATTTTACATGTATGCCCAGATCCATGAGGAACAAAAGGTTCACACATGTGATGTCATAGGTCGCATGGTTTGGCAGCCATTTTGGATTTAAGAAAAATATTAAGTAATGTTTTCTCTTGAACGGCTTAATCAATCGACATGAATCTTTACAATTGTGATCTAGCATTGATGTGGAATGCATGTTTTAAATTTCAACTTGATCGGACACATGGTCTGGCAGCCAGAATTATTTATTTTTTTGTTTTTGGTATTTTTATATTTTATTTATTTTGAATAAGGTTCACTTGGCTGTGATTGGATGGGTTTGAGGGTAGAGGAGTAGCAGCTGAAATGCAAATCATATCCAGTTTCCTCCTGATAACTTAATCTTTTCTTTTTGCTTGTTTGCATTCCTTCTGATTACTTCAATGCAGGATTATACCTATTTTGTCTTCCATTTGATTTGAACTTAATTTATTTTAATCACATTCTAAATTCATTTGAATAATAATAAAAATAACATCATGGGTCAGGGTCAGGTGTTCGATCAAATTGGGGTTCCATCAAAGCAGGACATTTTGGTACCTGGTCATCACTGCCAGCAGTTATAAAGTGGCAGTTCTGATGATGTCTCATTAATTACCCAACACACCAGCACACAAATGCAGCACAAAATACACCACACAAAATTACACAAACACCACACAACAAACCACAAAAAACAAGTCCAGGTGAGGGTCTGCAATCTCTGCTCTTTTTCTTGTTTGGTTTTGTTACATTTTCACCTTTGCGTTTCTTTTTTGTGGCAAACCGTTTACCAATCACATTTAACCATTCTTTTTGTTTGTTTGATCAATGTGCCACTAAATAATTTTATTTCCAGTCTTTGGTCCATGTAATGGTAATGCAACTTTCCTCGATAATTCCAGCTTAAAAACAAGTAATAGTTTTAATAAAGTCATTATCCATAAGTGGCATAATTATGCTTCCCCTTATAGCATCGGGGAATGATTATTGCTGCTGTAGGGTTTCTTTCTACAATAAGTGCCCCAAATTTTAATGGTACCACAGAGTTTCTTAGACCACTAGGAGTACTAAACCACTATTTAGAAAAAAAAATTCTTCCTGCACTCTTAACACTCCAAATTTCCGACCTGTATCGCGGAGCCGGCCGGGATTTTGGAATGAAATTTTGCAGCAATAATGTGAATAGAAAGTATGTGGGGTTGACACCATGTTTTTTGACCCTCACCAAATTTTAAGGGCATGACCCAATTATAGACATTTTAACATTCTTCACCAAAACTCGAATAAGGTTTGTCCAATCAGAATGAAATTGCCCTCTTTCGATAGCCGAGAGCAAGGCACATTTATACTTAATTTACATCATACCCATCAAGGTTAGAGGTCAAGGTCAAATGGTGGTCTGAAAAAAAAAACTTTCAAAGACCACTTGGCCTTCCAAGATGTTTTTGTATTACAATAGTGGATCTGATTTGAAGTTGTGCCCCTGATATTTGTTCCGTGTCCTTGACCTCCTTTTTCGGATTGTGAACTAATTAACAAAAAACACCTTTTTGATCATAACTTTAATAATTTTCCTTGGATTTTAAGAATGTTGATTTTTGTGGATAGTTTGTAAATGGAGACACATTTTCTTTTTTTATACTCTGTCTCTAAATGTTGAAGGTCAAGGTCATATGGTGGTCCGGAAAAAAAAATTAACTCCTATTTATTTATATATTTTATTATTATTATTATCATTATTATAATTATTAATAAATTGGTGACTAATAGGGTAGCTCAAAGGTAAGCTTTGTTTACTGACAGTCAACACTTAATGAAGCTTTGTTGACTGACGGAATTGGATCCGAC
This sequence comes from Eptatretus atami, assembly GCA_035128595.1. Classification (NCBI taxonomy): domain Eukaryota; kingdom Metazoa; phylum Chordata; class Myxini; order Myxiniformes; family Myxinidae; genus Eptatretus; species Eptatretus atami. The sequence goes on from CM068967.1 coordinate 37,824,503, forward strand.
TACAAACTCTTACCCTCCTGATTCACAGGCAAAGTGTTGCATGCATGAGTGCATGAGCTGTCTTTGCAGAGGGAATGCTAAGCTGGCTGTAGCAGCTGCTAGGACTTGTTTGGGGAAGTTAAAGATCCCACAGGCCATTGTGTGCCATATATCAAACTCCAAATTGCTGCATTGACTACCATTGGGAAGGCAATGGCAAACCATCCTTTGTGCAACTCTTGACTAAAATTGCTTCATCATCTGCTCTTAAACTTTGCAGTTAGAGAATGGTTGAAATGCAATTGTTGCTGTTGATATTCTGATTGCTAGTATTGTTAGCAGTAGCTATCTTAACTGTAGAGCTAAATGCTCGGTTTTTTTGTGGCCCTGCAGAATACACCTCGACAGAAAGTCACATTTGATACTTGAAGGGCACTCGGTAGAGCGCATGCCTCCACCATGCTGAACATTTTACGTTTTGTATCCTATTGATAGGCCGAATCTGCATCCATACCTTAATCAAAATCTAATTGGCTTGTTCTTGTCACCTACCCAACTCATCCACCATGTTTTCTCATAACCCGTCCATAAATTTTTAAGAAATCATGCTATATATCGTTTTTGGGCCTATCTCTCAATTGTGAAGAATCACTTAAAAACTTCTAGTACCTTGATCTTCACCAAAATCTAATCAGTTCGTCCTTGTCACACACCCAACCTGTCCACCAAGTTTCATCCAAATCCGCCCATAACTTTTTGAGATACCCTGCTTACAAACAAACAGAAACAGACAAACAGGGGGTGAATACATAACCTCTGTCCTCCTTTGGTGGTGGAGGTGAACATTACATACTTTGGAACAAGTCAGAGCAAATTAGGGGTCAATTATTTATTGTAACCATAAGCATAACACCTTGTGTAACAATCTTGGCCAAGTTCTTCAGTCTTTGATGCTTTTCCTTGTTTCGAGGCTGAAATGGCTGAAAGGAGAGCTCATAACCATCACCAGATTGTTTATACTCCAGAGTGTTGTACCTAATTTATAGACGGCAGTTTCCTCCTTTGAGATTCTTCAAAAATGAGTGCATAGCTTTGGGAAAATTTTCCACTTTGATAACACCATTACCAACATTAAATACTGCCTTGTGTTTTGGGGCCACACGTCTTTTGTGGATGTTGTCTGTGCTTGCCAGAACAAGCTTCGGTACGAGATGGAAATGGAGAGGATGAGACAGATGCACAAGAAGGACTTTGAGAACAAGGAAGACGAGGCCGAGGATGTTCGCCAGTCATGCCAGAAACGGGTGTGGATCGCAAAGCATCTCCTGGACCATTCGGTTGTCCGCTCATACATTTAGACCAAATGGCACCAATACCACAGAAACCACCACCATAATATGGATGCACCGTTTAATCATTGTCATTTTTGCAGTGATAGCCAAAGGGTGTTTCGAGGAACGTTTGTCCCAGGTAACTGCAGTTCTATGGAGGTATGCTCTTTTCCTGTGCTCTTCTGGCAGTTACGTCATCTGGAGGAACAGCTGGAAGAGCAACATGAAACTAAACAAAAGCTGGTTTTGCAAAAGCGGGATCTTGATGGCAAGTTGATGTTACTGGGAGAGCAGGTAAGATTATAAGATTGGATTACATTCACTTAGCAAACTTAACTCTTGGCAAATGAAACTTCATCTCTTCGATACCCAATGTTATCTATCCTTTATTCACTGCACAACATCCGTTGCTTTCCCTCATCTTCATACACGATCATTTGTACTCCTCATAATCGTTTTAATTTTCCATCACAACACATTGTTTTGAATTTCAGAGTATTTTCTGTTGCCATTTATACACACTTTAACCAATCTATATCAACACCATACATCCATCTGTCAGATTTACATTAACCTTCTCGATGTTCCTCATCCTCATCTACTCTTCTTTATCTCCTACCTCCATTTCCAACCGAGTTGTCATGAAAATATCTTCCCCCTCTTCATTATATCCACGAGCAATTGCAATGCCCTTTTTTCCTCAATTTATAGAAACCTTAATCCACATATTTTCCTCATATCCATCTGTAATTGACACAAATGGAGCTTGTGTTCAAGGTAGATAATAGGTATTATTATTCAATCGAGACAACTAACTACATGAATTTTCTTTATTTCCATGTAATACATTTCGCAGTTGTCTTTTTCTTCTTTCTTTCTTTTTTTAACTATCACCTTTATTAATTTCCGTAATCCCTTGAAAAGTCGAAGTACAGTTTCGCTCAAAACTTTCATTTTTTAAATCTAAAATAGACAAAGGCTTTGTCCCCCCCCCCCCCCATCACAACATGATTTGAAAACCCATATGGATTCAGGTTTGATAACTGTGTTTGGCTTATGCCACCACCCTGTGCTGATTTGCTCATTGTCGATAAACAGGTAGGTCAGCGGGACTTTGAGAAGGAGAAGCAACTTAGGCGGGATCTGCGCCGAACGAAGGCACTCCTCGCTGATGCACAAGCCATGTTACAGCATTTGAAGGAGAATGCACCGAGTCGACGTGAGATATCTGAACTCAAGAACCAGGTTTGTCGCTTTCATCAGTCTGTCGTCCATGTAAGTTGTGTTTGTGGGGGAATTATCAGTGTTGAAGAAAATTCACTCACAGGTTCTTTTAATACCTTATTTAATAGAGTTGAATCACTTGAAACATATGTATGGAGGGAGGCACTCCAACAATGGTGGAATCCTCTCTAACTAAGTGCCCAACAAGTGTCTCTTTTTATACACTCAAGCAAACAATGATGCAAGGAGACGATTTGAGCAAAACTGCTTATGGAGGATGAACTCAGCAAAATTCAAAAGCACAAACATCTTTCTCAAGGTCCAATGATGAAATACACAGCTGCTAGATAACAAGCCACTTCAGCACTTTTCCAAGCCAGTTACTGTTTATCTATATATTACTAAAACTCTCATCTTGTATGTATATATGTATGTATGTTCCCGAAATACAGCCAAAACGGTACACGATAGCGCAAACATTTTAGGGCAACCTTACTCACCATTCTCCTGTGGTGCGCAGTATTACGTTTCGATCAAATTGGGCAACGAAAAAGATTATTAAAAAATCAATTCCCGATTCAGTCAAGTACTCTTCGGGAGAATTTGATCAATGTAAACAACCTCAGCGGTATAGTTCGCTGGAGATATCTTTTTTTTTTTCTTGAAATGATTTTTTTTCATCAACCACTGTCACCACGGGAAGCAACGGGTTCACGGGTCGTCTAGTTAGAGCTAAAATATAATTTTAAGTTTAAAGTTAAAGGCCCTGTCACACCTTGACGATTTAGCCAGTGTATGCCGATGTATGAAAAATTTGTCTAAAACACTGGCACACGTCGAATACGTATGGGTAAGTTTTGTATACGTTAAGAGCACACTGGCATAGGTCGTAGTACGCTGGCATACGTCGTAGTACGCCGAGCTGTTAGACAAATTTTCCATGCTTGAAATTTTTCGACGTATGCCAGCGTATGACTCACACGTTCCGCATAACGCTGCATAAGTTGTAGGCACGTTATGCGATCGTTGACACACGTCGACACACGTTAGTTGTAAGTTACTCATAAGTCGAAACACGTCGAGGTAATGGTTAGCGTCAGTGTTCCAGACTCCATGGTTTTTTTTTTTGTTTGTTTGTTTTTCTTCGGTATGACGGTGATGTTGACACTTCGATTTCTAGTGCGGTTATGATATAATATAATATAATTAATAGGCTGCCGCTCAACGATTTAAATCATAACCGCACGAGAAATCGAAGTGTCAACATCACCGTCATACCGAAGAAAAAAAAAAAACCAGGGAGTCTGGAACACTGACGCTAACCATTACCTCGACGTGTTTTGACTTATGAGTAACTTACAAGTAACGTGTGTCGACGTGTGTCAACGATCGCGTAACGTGCCTACAACTTATGGCCAGCGTATGCGGAACGTGTGAGTCATACGCTGGCATACGTCGAAAAATTTTCAACATGCTGAAAATTTGTCGACGTACGGCGTACTACGACGTATGCCAGCGTGCTTCAGCGTGCTCTTAACGTATACAAAACTTACCCATAACGTATTCGACGTGTGCCAGCGTATTCGGCAAATTTTTCATACGTCGGCATACACTGGCTAAAACGTCAAGGTGTGACAGCGGCTTGACATTTCGATGTCTAGTGCGGTTATGATTTGAATCGTCGAGCCGCAGCCTTTTAATAGGCTACGCCACGTGATCGTTATACGTGCCGCGCGCTATGCATAAGTTAGACTATCATTGGGCATAGGTTGTGAACGCCGACAACACGCTCAGCATTCGTTGATATAAGTTATCTATATGTTATCGAAACGTTCTGTGTACGTTACTAATACGTTATGCATACATCCAACTCGTTATGAATACGTCCAAAACTGGAAAAAAACATCAATAGTTCAGCGTACGCCAGCGTTTTACATACATTTTGATACCTTGCCATACGTTGACTAAAACGTCAAGGTGTGACAGGGCCCTAACCAGAATATAAAAGCTGTTTAATCATGTAACTTAATAGTTTTAGTCAATTCGATTAATTATCTTAAATTTATAGAACACAAAGAAAATGAATATTCCAAACAGGATCTTCTCAATTATAGCATGTCACATGGGTTTTAATCATTGTTGTGATATGGGCAGAATGTCTTCATTTTTTCAGATCGGTTACAACTCAAAATGTTTCAGCTGAGAGGTCCAAAAATGCTTTAAGAGTACAGAAAAGGTTGTGAATAATTCACCAACATGTTCTCACATTCCAGGTAGCTTCTAAGAAGAACCAGCTGCTTCAATAAGCCCTAAACTTATACTAATTTAAGTTTAAATTAAAACAGAATACAAAACATTTAAATGTCAAATAATTGCTGTTTGATTTTACAAGTTCTACATTTTGTTACGAAAGCAAAGCCCATGGAGTGGCCTTACAAACAGACAGGAGGAAATAACATCTTATCTTGCAGGCCGTGCATTTTGCAAGAACACATGCTGCAGAAAACCCAGGCTTCTTTTTAATTCACAGTTTGTATAAAATGACAATTAAAGATACACAAGAGAATACCAAACATATATTTACTACATATCAAGTCATTTTTCAAAGCAGATATATATATATATATATATACACTGATGAGCCAAAACATTATGACCACCTGTCTAATATGCTGTCGGTCCTCCATATGCCGCCAAAACAGCACCGACCCGACAAGGCATGGACTCCACAAGACCCCTGAAGGTGTCCTGTGGTATCTGGCACCAAAACATTAGCAGCAGATCCTTCAAGTCCTGTAAGTTGCGAGGTGGAGCCGCCATGGATCGGACTTGTCGGTCCAGCACATCCCACAGATGTTCAATCGGATTGAGATCTGGAGAATTTGGAGGCCAGGACAACACCGTGAACACTTCATCATGTTCCTTAAACCATTCCCGAACAATGTGTGCAGTGTGGCAGGGCGCATTATCCTGCTGAAAGAGGCCACTGCCATCAGGGAATACCATTGCCATGAAGGGGTGTACCTGATCTGCAACGATGTTTAGGTAGGTGACACATATCAAATTGACGTCCACATGAATGGCCGGACCCAGGGTTTCCCAGCAGAACATTGCCCAGAGCATCACACTCCCTCCACAGGCTTGTCGTCTTCCCACAGTGCATCCTGGTGCCATCACTTCCCCAGGTAAACGGCGCACACATGCATGGCCATCCACGTGATCCAAAAGAAAACAGGACTCATTGGACCAGGCAACCTTCTTCCACTGCTCCAAGGTCCAGTTCCGATGCTCGCATGCCCATTTAGGCGCTTTCGACGGTGGACAGGGTCATCGTGGGCACTCTGACTGGTCTGCGGCTACGCAGCCCCATACGCAGCAGGGTGCGATACATTGTGGATTGTGACACATTCCTCCCGTGACCACCATTAAAATTTCGGCTGACTGTGCCACAGTAGACCTCTGTCAGTTCGGACCAGATGGGATGATAGCCTTCGTTGCCCTCGCGCATCGATGAGCCTTGGGCGCCCAACACCCTGTCGCCAGTTTGTGGTTTGTCCTTCCTTGGACCACTGTCGGTAGGTACTCACCACTGCTGACCGGGAGCACCCACAAGCCTTGCCGTTTCAAAGATGCTCTGACCCAGTCGCTGGCCATAACAATTTGGCCCATGTCAAATTCGCTCAGGTCTTTACTCCTGCCCATTTTCCTGCATCCAACACATCAACTTCATGAACTGACTGTTCACTTGCTGCCTAATACATCCTACCCTTGTCAGGTGCCATTGTAACAAGATAATATCTTCACTTTCACTTCACTTTCAATTCACTTCACCTGTCAGTGGTCATAATGTTTGGCTCATCAGGTTATATATATATATATATATATATATATATATATATATATATATACATATATCTGTATATATAATATCGGCTTAGTATGTATATTTCCATTGGAATTCGTTCAATTGCAACATGCTAAACAGGCTTAGTCAATTTAATTAGTATACTGTGTTGGGCTGTATTTATTTTTAACTACTTACAATCTTAACTGCTTTTACCAAAGGTCCAGGCAAATGTTTTATTTAATCGAAAAACCACAAGAGCAAAAAAACCAAAACTTTTATAACACATAGTTGCTGCTGCGGTCGTCGTGGCAATGGTTTTTGTTTTGACCCTGCACATGCATAGCAAAAAGCGGAATTAAGCAATTTGTTCACATCCGTCTGTCCATCTGATCAGTTTATGATCATCATTGGAACAACTTATTTTAATTGAATGTTATATTTTGAACATGAAGAGGAAGACAAACCTGCCATTGAACAGTACTCTGAATTCGTCCCTGAATTTTGTCTCTGAATTCGTCCTGATTACACAGACGTAGAAAGGAGTGAGATCGGTTTTTTTTTCTGTTTGCCTGTCTGGCAGTCAAACAAAATTGAAAATCATTCCAAACAGGAAACTTATAAAGGACACGAACAACAAGCACGCTGGGTAAAATGGCTGTAAAACCCAGAATTCATTTATTTATGCACCTTTAAACCTCTTTAAACATTTATTTAAATTACATTATAAACTTGAACACTCTCGAACACAAATCACTTTCATAATACTTCCTCCATCTCCGAAACCATAGTGCCTCCATCTTCAAAACTAGCACTCAACGTCATCTTATTACAGTGTTTGAGGTTGGGGTACAAGACTGCTTCAGTAGTGCTATAAACTTCTGGATGTTTGTTTTTTAATGATCTTTAAAATCATTATTTTTTGGTAGTATACCGTACACCTGAACACTGCATGGGGTATCATGTTCTATGAACTCTCTAGTGTTTTGTTACTTGCAAAATCGAAGATTTTTCAAGTATATTGGTTAGTCGATTTTGTTATTCTGTCTGTCTGTCTATCTGTCTGTCTGTTTGTCACCTACAGGTCACAATCTTCACAAAACTTCACCACATGGTCAAGTTTGTCATAAGTAAGAATCCTATTGTTTTTGAGGTCAAAAGGTCAACATAGGCCAAAGGTCAACAATTTAGGTGAGATTTATAAAATCCTCAATTTTCATCCGATTGACTTGAAATTTGAAAAGGGTTTATATTTCAGGTCATTGAAATCAACCAGCCAATTATTTTTGAGGTTTCCATTGAACAAAAGGTCAACATTGGCCAAACGTCAACAACTTAGGTGAGATTTCTAAAATCCTCAATTTTCATCCGATTGACTTGAAATTTGAAAAGGGTTTATATTTTAGGTCATTGAAATCAACCAGCCAATTATTTTTGAGGTTAGCATTGAACAAAAGGTCAACATCGGCCAAACGTCAACAACTTAGGTGACATTTCTAAAATCCTCAATTTTCATCCGATTGATTTGAAATTTGAAGAGGATTTGCATATTTGGTCATTAAATTCAACCACCAATTATTTTTGAGGTCAAATTTGTTTTATGGATTTTGCAAGTATCGTGCTATGCATGACATCTTCTTCTTGTTTATTTGTTGTTGTTCCAAGTAAATCTATTATTGGCTTTCCAACCAAATAAATCGATTATTAGCTTTCCAACAGTAATATTTATTAGTCTATGAGACGACAGCAGGAACCCTTTAGATTTTAGAATAAAGCGTGATGGACGAACGAACATATGCTCCTTTTCGTAACTGATATACAGTACATATTATGAAGGCATAAATTATTTGGCAGTGAGTTTTTGCTTGACCCCAATAACAGCCTTCAGCATTTATTGGAGATGATCATTTACTTCCTAGGTGTGAGTTGTGGGTTGGGA
>CM068967.1:37832829-37873558 GCA_035128595.1 Eptatretus atami
GATAAATGACTATTTCCACAACAATATATTAGTCATAAAATTAGTAATTGCTATTGTTGTTCTGACAGCTGGAGGAGTCAGAGTTTGCATGTGCAGCTGCGGTGAAAGCGAGGCAGGTGGTGGAGGCTGAGCTAACAGACCTGCACTATCAACTTGAAGAAGTGACTCGGTCCAAGACAGCGGTGAGTTCATGAAAATTGTAGCATGGGGTGTAGCTTCCTCATCCTGATTATATCATATACAATCCTCAAAGCTTATCATTCCTTCCTCCTGTCCACGTTGAATTGAAAGATTACGAAATATACTGTCGCATAATCTCAGAAAACTATTAAAATTTTACATTAAAACAGGTGTTTGAAATGCAGACAAACTCTTTCCACCATATTTTCCTAATATATACTTTATATGATTTTCTGCCTGACTCTTATCATTCACAGTTCCTTAAGAGTGGTTTTGGAGACCTACTTCAGGTCAAAATGATGCCAAGCGGGCACCTTCACCATTACTATCCATTACAGCTTTCCAATATTTCATAAACTCTTCAACAAATCATTAACCTTCAAAATCTATAAAATTCCTCTCAAAATATGCTTTTAAGAATATTTATTTTTCTTCCATAAGAATGGATGGAAGGTTAACTGCAAAGTGCGTGGAATTTACTGAACGTTTATCAAAGTATGCTTCCCACTGCAATTAGCAAACCTCGATCAACGTCCTGTTGATTTCATCCATCATGCTACCTGTCAACCGACACGGATTGACGCAAGACATCACCTGCAAGACGAGTTCTTCATTTAGTTGCAAAACACATGGATTTGAATTCACAGTCATACATGAGTAAGGATTTCCCTGGGATTAATAGTCACATCATATCATGTTGCTCAGAAGAATTGATACTACGGGTGGTCTAACAATACACCTGTGTCCCGATACGATCCCCCCAAGACTATGAATTTATTTTACCTCCTAAACTCTCCCGTGCACACCCCAAAGTTCAGGGTGGGGGAATCACATTTAGGAAGTTATTTAGGGGTGTATCCCACTCCAGGCACGGCGAGCTGATGTATCAGTAACCCAGAGGGCATTATGTCAGAAGAGAAAGAAGGACAAACAAAGTGCCCTGGTATTGTTTTAAGGGTTAAACTAACAATGGCTAGTTTAAACTAACACGGGCCCCTTGATGGTATGAAAAAACGTACTCATTTTTCTGACCTCAGAAGGATGACAGACTGAGTTAACCCACCTGGTGTTATTTCAATGGCACAACAGTGGCTCAAACTCAAGACCTTAAATCTTAAGCCGGCCACCTTAACTGTTAAGCCAACACTAGGCTTCCATAAGCACATACTATAAATTAACTGAAGCAATAACTGACTTGCCCAAGAATCCCAAATGAAATACTTCACATGCAGCATGCAATGCAGCTATACGTTAACCCACGACTCTCGACATGGAAAATCAGCTTAATCAAGCAATTCGCACATTAAACCCAGCAGATCATAAATGGGTGAAAGGTCGGCGCAGAGCCCCGCTGGTCTTATCAAAGTCCGGAGGGTGCACACAGATAATGAATCCGACACAGACGGTCATTCTAGTCATCAGAAGGTGAATTCCTGAATCACTGAAGCATCAAGGAGAACCAGATTCAGCCATTGCAGCCATTCCAGTGGTAATGAAGATAGGAACTCCAAGCTGAAAAGGATTTTTTTGCTTGAAGGACAAGGGATGTTCCATGGACGATAAGTTCCGAAAATAGACACCAGGCAACATGCGGATCGCTTTCTTGTAATGGTGTGTGAATCACAAAATGGCACCGCCCAGGTAATACAAAAAGCAATGTCCAAAAGACAGGTCCAACTAATGGCCGAGAAAGTCCAGCGGAGAAGAATACCTCAAAGGGTAGCTATAGGAAGCCAAGTTGAATATCCTCCATGGAGCAGGGCACAGCTGGTTAGAGTTGAGCCTTCGTGGCAAAGGGATCAGTGAGTCATTGAACCTTCACGGATTTGTACAAAGAAAACATGTCATTCTCCTCTTCACTGTGGATGTCGCAACTCAATGGAAGACACCATTGGAAACAAAGCATGGTCGCCGAAGATAAATCCCAAAGGAACATGATATTGTGGCTCAATTCTTCAATCCTATTTTTCATCCTTTTATCCTATTTTTCCCTGTTCAAAGTTCTTGTTTTTGTTTTTTTAATTGTTGTTGTTGTTGTTACTCCTTTTATCATGAGTCCAGAAACTTAACAGCAAGTCTTACTACATTCTTAGTTTCTAGAGTTCTAAAGTATTATTATTCTGCAAACTATGTCACCTTAACCTATAATAATTAAATCTTAGAAAAAGTATAGACTGGTCCAAAGCAACAAGGGGTTGATCCAGCTTTGTACATACAATTTTTGCATGCTTTCTTTTTTCTTCGTTGCTCTTATTTACCTTTACTTCCTTGAAAGCGCTGTTTATGTCTCCCTAATATCACTCGTGTCCCACTTGTAAGAAGATTTAGGGAGAATGAGACAATAAACCACTAACTATGCGAACCACACCCTGGTAGCTGGAGGAGCAGATGCTGCGGATGCAACGTGATGGCCAAGAGCTGCAAAACCGCCTGGATGGTGATCAGGAAGACCTAAACGAGCTGATGAAGAAGCACAAGGCCTTGGTGGCACATGTAAGGTTTTACACCTCTTTCGGTAAATTAATTTTTGATTCTAATTTCCATCAACACTTTTTCTTTTTTCTTTTAATTGAAGTGGAATGTTTAATAAATTTACCCAATAAAGCAATTGCTCTGAAACAAAATTAGAGAAGGTATTACAAAGTCCTTTTGGGGGTTGTACAAAAATCTGACGTTTCGCATAATCTTTCATCACTTGTAGCCTCGGGTATCCAGGAGTAATAACATGGAGGATCAATCAAGGCTCCGGTTTCACCGCAGCATCCAATGTCTCCCCTCTGAGAATTAAAGCTTACATATAATGGGAATGTCATTCATCTGCGGATATCTTTGCATTAGTTGATGAGGATCGATGATTGTCGAAAATGTAACGCGTTCAATCAGAGTGTGCATTAGTGTGCACCGTTGTTTGCAATGTTTGTGTCTTGCAGTCCTCCGGTGACCTAGCTCAAATCAATGAACTCCAGGTACAGCTGGACGAGGCCGCAAGAGAGAAGGAAGAACAGGTGGAGAAGGTAACGCACACTGCAACCTTCCAGTTGCTTGACACACAAAGAAAGTTTTCCACGATATTTATTCAGAAAGGAGCTGTGGTCTCATCCTTTCAACATAATCATTGTTCCAGAGTTGAGACGCACAGTGATCGAGGTGGTTGAGGATGCCAGAAATCGTGGCACCACGATCCTCATTAATTGTTTTCACACCGTGGTCGATCTTTTAACAACCAGCATGGATTTGTGTTCAAATGTCACCTTCACGTCTGTGCTTGTGCATCCTTGGCAAAGTTTATGTGCAATTTGAATGTGTCATTAAGCAAACTAGCCAAGAGCCAGGACATCTTGGATGTGCACGGTGACTTTTCCACAACATACAATGTATGCACAGGAGTCCTCAGGAATGGTGTGCAAAAATAGACTTTTTGTCTTGAGTTCCCTTGAGCTGCATTACAAGCCATACACATGGCAAGATTGCGGATGCATATGGCTTTCCCATAGGATTTCCAAGGATGCACAAGAAAACACAACCCCTAAAAGGGCCTATTTGCCCAGTTGCGCTCATAATATCCATGTCCTATTATATTATCTGTATATTTTATTTTGTTTAGAGAACATCCACAATACCATTTAATCTAAAAAGCTGATCAATGTGGCCAGGTTGCACATTGACCCAAACGGCTGGTGTTTGTGAAGTAATTGTTTGTTTGATTGATTTAAGGGATGCAGGTTCGAATCCCGTCCTTTAACCAAGCATAAGGTCAGAGCCTCCGCTCTGAGTCTGAGAAGTTGTTGGTTCGAACACCAGCAGAGGAGTACCCAAGACTTAATAAGAACATTCTCCTTGATGCAACATTCCCAGCTGACACCAAACCATAACGACAGCTTTCATGGTAACCGATTCCTCCAAGATCCAGAAAGCATGAAGATGTTCTTCAATGAAAGAATGTTCTTTTTTTTTCATCAAATCAATCAATCAAACCAATCAATCAAATCAAGTTTATTGTCATGTGTAAAATATACAATGAAATTTGCTTTAATCTTGGCACCAAAAAAAGAAAAAATGAAAACCAATGTCACCCTTAGGGTGACCCGTATCTTGCCAAAAGGTGACCACGTGTGACTTCTTTAAGGTCACACTGAGGTGAACAGAGCTGCTATCCACCAGGAGCGACTCCTTCAGGAATATCTGCCTACGAGAGATTCCGATGAGAATCGTTCTACAGAGTAACCATGAAAAATATGTGTTTGCCTCATAACGTCACCAAATGACGTCAATGTCTCAAGCTTGATATATCTAGAAAGCACTCATCGAGGTGTTCAATTTGAGGTACTACATGATATGGTTCCTAAAACTTGAAAATTTGACCTTGGGGTCAAATATGTTTGACCTCAGGCGCTAACCATGAAGGTCAAGGCCAATCGCCACCAAAAACGAATCAGCTGAGCGCCAGACCATATACTACATTCCATAAAGTTTGGAGACGATTCGATTAAAATTACTCAAAAATAAGGGTTTCGTCGACTCCCCTGATTTGCGACAAAGTGACCTTGACCTTTGACCTTGACCTTCAAAATTTATGCGCTGAAAGGGACCTCCATAGGCCTCTGATATGCGAAGTTACAAAAATTTCCAATGATAACTGTGCTCTGCAGAATTTTTTATACGTGATTACAGACAAAAAAAAATTAAAAAAAACATACAAGCTGACTAACATATCTTGCAAAACTTCTTTTGGCAAGATGAAAATAACCAAAAAAGGTACTTAACATTAATAAGTACTAACAAGAGAAATTAAAAATACAAGTACAATTCAAGCACAAGGAGAAATAAATCATTAATTCATTTTCCATTCATCATACATACTGCCATTGCCTAAAAGCTATTGAGGAAACGTTTAGACTAGGTCCCAATAGAGTGATAACGCTTCCCAGAAGGAAGAAGCTCAAAAAGCAGGTTTGCCGGGATATTTAGGTCCTGAATTATACCAAAAGCTCGGCCGATTACCCGATTGTTATACAAGGACTGTGCATTCAGCAGTCCACCACCGACTATCCGCTGTGCAGTCCGCACAATTTTGTCAATCCGGCGTCGATCGTCCGCCGCGGCATTACCATACCAGACAGTGACAGAGAACATCCAGACGCTCTCCACCACTGCCCGACAGAATTTAACAAACAGTGAACGATCATCGCCGAAACTCTTAAGGCATCTCAAAAAAAAACAAAAAAAAATTACCTTGCTGCGTTTTCTTAACACAATGATCAATATGGACTGACCATTTCAGATCCGCTGAAATGCAAATTCGAAGGAATTTAAAAGATTCAACAATTTCGACTGTATTCCCATGTATAAAAAGTGGTTTGATTTCAGAACCATTTTGCCGAAAGTCTCCAATAAGCTCCTTGGTTTTCACAACATTTATCTCCAGATAATGTTAAGAAATTATCTTAATCGATAATGACCCTGGAAGACCAGTCAACTATAATTTCCACTAGTTTCTGATAGTTATGCTCACTTGTGTCAATATGGCCAGCAATGTTGGTATCATCAAAAAAAATTGTAATCAAGAAATTGCTAAAAGACGATTTTACAGTTGTGCGTGAAAAGCGAGTAGAATAAGGGAGAAAGAACACAACCCTGGGGCATACCTGCGTTCAAGGTGATAGCCAATTTTAACTACCTGTAGCCTTTCCAAAATAAAGTCCAACACCAAGCTACGTATCGATCTGTCATGACTGAGTTGAACAAGTTTTAAATATAATTTGTATTGTGAAATAGTGTTAAAAGCAGAACTAAAATCAATAAATAATAATCGAACATATGGAGAAGTTTTCTTATCTAATTGCTGCAAAACATTGCGTACAGTAAGGGAAACAGTGTCATCAACTGATCGGTTGCTACGATAAGCAAACTGGAAAGTATCTCATGAAGGCAAAACACTAGATTTTACTAATTTCAGATCTTGGCGCTCAAATGATTTCATGACAATAGATGTCAGAGCGATGGTGCAGTCATCATTGAGATGCGTGATTGGAGTACATTTTGGCACAGGAATTATCACAGATTGTTAAAAACACTTAGGAATACAACAAATACACAATGACCAATTAAAAATGAACGCAGAAATGTATGAGAGTTCATCTGCACATGATCGCAGGAGAAGGCCCAGATATACCATCTGAAATCACCGCTTTACTAACTTTCTGATTAGAAAGAGATCGCTTACTCTCATGCTCCCCGATCACAAATTCTTGGGGAAGATCACCACTCTAATTGATCTGATAGGACACCTTGGATGTGCACGGAAGCTATTCCACAGCATACAATGTATGCACAGGAGTCCTCTAGGATGTTCTTTTTTCATGAAAAGGATGTTCTTTTTTTCTCTCTCTCTCTCTCTAATTGCATAAAGCTTCTGGTGGGTTATTACCATGCCCATCAAACCCTCAATGTACTTGGACTCAGAGTGAAGCCTTCAACTGCTGGCTTTTCATTCGAACATAATGAACAGTTTGATGGCACTTTGTCAACCTGAAGTTCATTTATCTTTCAGAGACTACTTTTCTTTCACACTGTGTAGAAATTAAATCTTTTTCACTCGCTGAACAAGTTCAACACGTATTGATGACTAAGTTCCTCATCATAGTCCACCCTTTTGTTATTTATCTGGCATGTTTTAATTAACTAAGCATATTCCAAACTGATGCCCTTGTCGTCGGTCTGTTGAATGTGTCTGCGTCGGCTGACTCAGTGGTACGTCCCAGTCTGTTGACAACTTCGCTGCACATTTTCTTTCTGCTTTGTGCCAGATCCTCAAGCCTTCTGCTTTTTGCTTTGATTCCCACTTAATCCCTCCACCTCCTTTTTGGTCTTTCCACTGGTCTTCTACCATTTAATTCTCCAGCACTCCGTCACTAATTATGTTTATGTGACTATAGGGTGGCGTATTGGTACAGTGTGATGTTCACGCATGTATGCCTTTGATTCGACATGAAATTAATTGTTTATCATGTATCAATGTGTAAAGTTTGTTGAGGTGACATGTTTATTCAATACATTGAGTAGAGTAAAAAGTTGACAAGTCTTATTGTGGAAAGATCACGAGAGTACGAGAAGTTTCTAGTTTCTTCGGGACATAAAACCATCTCAGAATTACGAGTACTTTGTAGAGGGAGGGGCTTTTGCCAATGTTCTTGCTCTGAGTTTATAAAAATGGGAAAGCAGAATGCAATGTGGAGAAGGGAAGAAGAATAGCTAGTCATTGGTTGCTTTGCTGTGAACGCTGTGCCGGAGTGTTGCGTGGATCACTTGTGCTTAATCATTGGAATAAACGCAAGTTTGGATGACACCCGCCTGTCGTTGGACACCGATCGATTAAAGGGCCTTCGGTTTCGTGAAACACCCTATTCAATCCATTAAAGAACCTTACGGTTTTGTGATGGCCCCCATTTTTATGCAGTCTGCTGTTGTCCAGGCGCATTAACCCATCTAATAGCCGATGGAGTATGCTGCCCTTTCAGAAGGGATGTTAAACCAGCTGTTCTCTTTTCTGGCACTTGTTTGTGGACTTTAAAGATTTTCATTTAAAGGGTTAATTCCCCCCATTGAATGATCACAACCTGCTGTGAGTGCGTTGATACCCTTCAAAGAGTAAAGGACACAGTCTTTTTAACTTCTTCTTCTTCTGTGTTCGTATGCAGCACAAGGCTGCGAGGTAACATCGTTGGCTGAGGGTGCGGCCATGCTGCTGATGGAATGCCCTCTCCTGGTTAGGGCAGGAATTTGGAATTTGGCCAGCGTGCTGGGAATAGCACGCCTACTTTTCATGAAGGACACCGTTAGATGTGGGAATGTTCACCAACTAATGCCGACAGATGGGACGCCAGTTTAACGTCCGTCCGTGGGACGACACCCAATGACGAAACACCCTGCTGTGAAACACCGGGAAGACAGTTTATAGCTTTGTCGGGATTCGAAGCTGGGATAGACAGCTCAGAGGGAAGTCCATAAACCTCTTCAGTCCACACCATCATTTCAGGATGACTTTTGATATTACCAAGCACACTTCCATTATTATAAGGTACTGTTAATGTCATCGTTGTTCCACCTAATCATCCTTTTCTTCGGAAATTATTTCCTCCTTTCTGTTTATTTTCTCCTTCCACAGCTAATCTCCAAAGTCCAAAACTAAAATTAATATTTTCACCAAACACTTACACTGTTGCGGTATCTTATTAAATAAACAACCAAATGTAATCTTTCGGACTCCGACATTTTCATTCTCAGCATGCACTCCCTTTTGTTTTATTTTTTTCCTATGTGACTTTCTTCTTCCTTCAAAAGTTAATCTTTATTATACACTGTGGATGTTTCAAAACGACGCATTTATCATATTCTTTCATTGCGTCCGATAGCTCATTCTATCGGAGACAGGCCCGTGTCATTGATATTATAGTCCAAATGTGTTTTTGTAAATAGACTGTGAGATTTATGAGATGAAATGGCGATGGTGGCGGTCATTTTTGCTCATGTTGTATCCAGATCCAGGTTCTGAGTTGCAGAATATCCTTCCTGGAGGATTCGCTGGTGGATCGTTCAATCGTCAGCCGCCAAGAAGGGCGCATCCGGGACCTGGAATCCAAGCTCGAGTTTGAGAAGATGCAAATCAGGCGCTTTGAGGTAAAATAAATGGATCTTCTTCACCCGAATATGACGCGCTACATTCAAATGTGTGTACATTGTCTTTATTTATCTACCAGCACAAATCTATTTATGACTGCCTCTCGAGGAAACATTTTGTATGCACTCCGACGACTGTAATGTACTGTGAGATTCCCAACTCCTCCACCCAGGCCCTGGTTTTGCGCCTGAAGGAGGCTATAGACCGGGTTTCAGCAGAACGGGAACAGCGGGCGGCCTCCGAGATTCGAGAGAAGGAGCAGAACAAGCGGCAACAGAGGCAATTGAACGCACTCCTTGAGGAAACGAGCCAGCTGGCAAGGCGGGAGGGAGAGGCCACTCGCAAGCGGCATGAGCTGGTGAGCAGTGAAGACTAAGCCACTCGGCCAACTGAAGAGGAGGAAAATCCGTGAGACCCGAGGGGCTCTCACAGCACCTGTTAAGCATGATGCATCAGAACCCAGACCCTGAGTCAGCAGGAAGTTGTACCGTGAAAACAATTGGCCTATAAACACAATGGCAGGGGACGGTGGAATCAATGGTGGTTGTATAACTTCGTGTGGCAAAGCTCCTTCCGTTTGTGGATAGGCCAGGTTTTATGGTCCGGCATGTAGTGCGGAGTGAACGGTGATGCAAAATTTTTTTCCATGTCGGCACTTTGTGCAGATTGTCTGAAGGAAGGAAGGTCAGGCCGATGAGTAGAAAATGCCTGCGTAAGGATTTATAGACCATCTTAAGTGACCTCAGAATACTTTTCCACTTAGATAAAGGCATTTCAGAAAGTCGTCCTTTCAGTGGCATTTTCCATTTTTATCACAAACTTTTCGGTGTTTCTGAAATAGCGTATTTCAACGCACGAATGATTCCTCATGCAGATGTTTAAACATTATTATTCAAGTCGTGTAGTACATTGAGGATAAGTTGTATTCCCGTCCGAACCATTGTATCTCACTACTTTGGACAGGAACTTGACATGGCAAGCTTGGAGGCGGCCAATCAGAGCCTGCAAAACGATCTTCGTGCAGCTTTCCAGCGAATTGGAGACCTCCAGGCTGCCATTGAAGATGAGATGGCGAGTGATGAGAATGATGAAGCTGTTGAGAGGTGTGTTGTGAGGAACGCAGCAGGTGGTGCATAGAAAAGTATGGAATAGTGACGAATGAAAACGGAGATAAGCAAGAATGAACAATATTATCAACATCAGACACTTCTTGAGTAGCGATTAGATCCGAGACGTCACGTACTGGTGGTATGTTGTCTGGTCCAAAAACCTAATTGTTTCTATTGCCTTTTTGTCTGACAGGATAGCTCGGAGGTAGTGTATATTCACCTTTAATCTGCCTTGTCTCTGTTCAGTTACCATCACAACTATATCATCATGATTTCGTCTACAGCACATGGCTGTGTGTTGCATCATTGCTTGGGGCACAGCTTTCCCGCTGACGCAGTGGCCCGTGTAGGTGAGAGTATAATTTGGAATTTGTCCAGGGTGCCGGCGATAGCTTGCCTAATCTTCACGGAGGACACCTCGGGATCTTTAACGTCCACCAGCTAATGCTGACATAGAGAACCAAGTTTAACGTCCATCCGAGGAATGGTATAGATTGATGAATTGCTCTGCCTGCAAAACACCATGATGACAGTTTATAGCTGGGTTGGGATTCGAACTCAGGCTAGACTCTGATAGTCTCATCTGTTATAATTTGCTTGTAATACTTGTAATCAAAATATAGACCAATTACTGCACCATTGTCCCAAGAAAGAAGCCAGACATAGCAATACACACACACACACACACACACACACACACACACACACACACACACACACACACACACACACACACACACACACACACACATATATACACATGTACATATACATACAAACACAATATATAAACACACAAACAGATACATAATGTTCCTGGCCTAATATCCAGGGGCACTCATTGGTGATGTAGCCACAGCTCGGAAATGATGTAAGTAGCATATCACGTTTGTAAATGAATCATGGTCAAGTGTACCTTCACCAGATACCTCGTACATAGATTGTACTCGTACCTAGACCATGGGATTTATGAAATTATATATTTTGTTCCTATATTTTAAATATAAGAACAAACTTTACTCCCTCCCCCACCGAAGGTGGACGGAGGTTACGTTTTCACCCCTGTCTGTCTGTTTGTTTGTGAACAAAATGTCTCAAAAGTTGTGGACGGATTCGGAGGAAACTTGGTGGGCAGGTTGGGTATGTAACAAGGAAGACTTGATTCGATTTTAGTGAAGATCCGAATCCGGATCCGGATCCTCAAATTTTTTTAAAAGTGATTCTTCACCATTGAGTGATCGGGTGAAAACGATATATAGCAGGGTATCTCAAAAGGTGATGGACGGAATTCGACGAAACTTGGTGGATGAGTTGGTAAGGTGGTGAGAACAAAGTCATTACATTTTATTTCAAATCCGAATCCAGTTCCGGCCAATCAGTGGGATAGAAAACGTAAAGGAATCAGCCTGGTGGAGGAATGTGCTCCACCCAGTGCCCTTCTCATTTGATTCAAGTCATAAAATTGAATTGCTTCCTTAGCATTGGTTTGTAAGTTTGGCAATTGGTGGTTGGGAAGGGAGGGGTCGTTGACATTATATCAATGGGTGGAGAGGAGAGTGGGGAGTGAATGAAATATTCATTATTTTGTGAATGTGTTTGGGTTTGTTCAAGAATCTCTGATTTAATCTTCACAGTGTAAGTGCTTTTGTGAACGTCTCTTACCTTGTACACATTATATTGGATAATTGGTTGATCATCTCTGCACTGTAGTCTAATGGACAGTATTTCATGTTGCAGTTCTCTTGAAAATTGAAAGATTGAGAGATATTGTTAGTTAATTTTTTTTTTTTCAGAAGATGTAATTTGTATTCTTCCCTTCCTGTTGTGTAATAATTGCTCGGAAAGGATGATGTTGTGCCCGAATGGTGCGTTCACCTCTAATGCAATCTGCTTCCCCCCCCCCCATATCTACAGGGTGCAGGAACTCGTGCTTAAGTTTCAGAAGAAGAAGAACAAAACGTGAGATTGCATGGCGTGACTTGCTCTGACAGTAATGGACTTGGCGGTGGGTGAGGAGAGGGAGCTGGTGGCGGGTGGGGGGGGGGACATTGGCTGGACGTGCTGGTGTGATTCACACCCACCCATATGCCCAAGCGATATTTATGACCTATGCATTAAATGGTGAGATGTTCCCATTGTCTTCATGAATGGTACATCCCGTTGGAAACCCACGTGTGCCATGGCCTCCAGATGTGCTGTGGCACAATTGTTTGCATTTGTGCCCAAAAAAATAGTTCACCCAGCCCTTCAAATCAAGCTCGACATGTGTACCGGTCATCGATTTACCACTGCTTTGTTTCAACAAAGAAGTTTCAAATAACTTTTCTCCATCAGGACAGCTGGTCCCCTCCTCCCCAAGTATATTATTAGGTTTTGTGGCTTCTTCTGCTCACATTGCTCCGTGTATTTTACACAAATTATTTTATCATGCTGCTACATTTATGCACCAAACGTAATTTAACTCTGCAGTATCACAAAGTCGCTTGTCCAACAGGATGGCGCAAAGAGCATACTTGCCTTTGTTGTGTCTATTCTGGGTTTGATTCTTGACCCGACCATAAACCGTCCAGTTGGTGCTTCCCAGGCAGGAGTCGCATCCAAAAGTGTGCCGTCCCTCCGACGGGACCTGCTAAACGCAGTTCTACTCATGTGCTAGCATCAATTGGTGGTGAATGTTCAAGATCAAATGTTGTCTTTTGAAAAAGAGTCGACGAGTTAAGACCAACACCCTGGAAAAAATTCCAAATTCCTACCATGACTAGCTTTGTAAAGTCCATCCCCCAAGTTGGGACATGAGCACAAACACTCTGATCACCCACCATGGATCAATGGTTCATGGCAGAGCCTGAAACATGGCAAGGATAAGTAATAACATTACCACAATAGCATGATCACATTTCATTCGCACTGACCTTGTGTATGACCCAGAGACAATACCACCAGTAGCTTATATAAGGGGCATGTGAAGGGAGAGACTTTGACAGGATCCTTTGCAGTAACAGAGAGAATTTTTTTTTTTCAGGGATCATTCTGAGTCTGACTCAGAGGTTGAAGACAGAGTGGAGAATGTGAAGTCCTGGTTATCAAAAAGTAGAGGTTCATCTGGAGACAGCCCCTTGGGGAAGAAGACACCATCTGATGAGAGCTCCAGCATGTACTCTGCCAAGTAAGACCTTTTTGGCTCACTACCAATACTTAGGTATCAATATTGTGGCCAAACATTTTACTGATGCTAAAATAGCAATGAGGCTGGAGAGGAGCTCGAGATATGCTATATTCACTTAGTACTGTAATCTTCCTCTGGTTCTGCACTTGTGAATGTTGTATTGTAGCGTTGACCTCATCCATGTCAAACAGACATTGTGATAGTGATTGTTGGTAGAGATCAGTGGCATCAATGAATTGGAAAATGGAACTTGTGCATTCTTACCATAGTGTTTATTTTAGCTGCATTTATTTATTTATTTTTATGCCTGGGAGGCATTATGTTTTTGGGTTGTCCATCCGTCCGTCATCAGTTTATTATTACCACAATAACTTGTGAACTACTAAAGACATTTCAATCAAACTTGGCACAGGTTTGGATTGTAATGCAAAGATAAACTGATTATATTTTGGTTTCAATATATCAAAGCTCAAAGGTCATGTGCCCTTTGAAAATCATTTTGGAGACAATAATTCGAGTTATAAGCATCCGATGTTGTCTCTCGCTCTCGTTCGCTGTCTCTGTCTCTGTCTCTGTCTCTGTCTCTGTCTCTGTCTCTGTCTCTGTCTCTGTCTCTCTCTCTCTCTCTCTCTCTCTCTCTCTCTCTCTCGACCTTTAATTAAGATCAAAGGTAACAGTGGGTTCACATCCAACATGGGTGGAGGCATATCCAGATGCATTTATGTCAAATTGAATTTTTTAGTTATTATTATTCCTCTTTCATATTGGTGCCTTGTAATGTGCTGTTACTGCTTTTGTTACCCATCCTCTTTCACTCAGATATACAGCGAACAATAACGATGTGGCCGAATCTCGTCCGGCATCTGTGCTGAGCTCTCTGAGCTACCGCAAGCGTGGAACTACTCAAGCGAGTGACGACAGCCGCTCACTTCTCTCATCACTTAGCAAAGAGCGCGATGCTGCCCTCGATGCTGAACTTCCTCCATGGAGACAGAAACGAGCATCAAGTCTTGATTATCTTGATGAAGAGAAGCCTTGGAACAGGTCACAGTCTGCTTGTGTTAGCCCAGTTAGCAGCATATCAACGTCAGTTAGAAAAATGAACAAGGGAAGTGCAGTGGTGGAAAAGCGCTGGACAGCTCCTGTTGTGGACAGTGATGAGGAAAAATCAACATTCTCCTCCACATTCACCTCATCGTTGAGACGTCAACCATTAGATCTTGATACCACACATTCCTTGGGTAGCCGACCGCTTTCGTCACATTTGGACAATGAAGTATCAAGTAGATATCTAAATCCTGACCTCAGCAGCCCAACACCAAGTCGTCTTTCTCCGATGTCATCACTCTCCCAGTCTGCTCGCTTTGACAGTTCTCCGCCATCTTGGGAGCGAACCAAAGATGGCACCGCTCGAACAGCATTGCGCAGTTTTTCGGTACCGCCGCAGCCACAAAAAATGGATGACAAAGGGAATAGTAATGAGGATTATCAAAAGGATGGAGATGAAATCAAACCCGTGACTCATCGAAGTTGGCTAGACCCCGACCTGGAAGCTGCAATTAGTGAAGTTCTCAACTACAAGCCCGTAAAACCCAAGAGGCGTCCATTCTCTGTTGTACCTGAGGATGGCAATGATGCTGAAGACATAAACGATGGCCGACGAAGTGTGTCCAGTTTGCGAAGCCTGCAGCCACATGCTGCGAGTGAGACACATTCTGGCCAAATTCGTCGTTCATATTCGGACATGGACATGACCGCCTCACAAACAGCAAAACGAAAAGATGGTAAGGTCAAAGTGGCCGAATGCTCTCTATCAGGCTCTTCTTCAACGTCGTCATCTTCGAGTGATGATTCCGATGAGAAGAGCAGGCACAGATCATCGCATAGTGGCAAGAAAATGAAGAATACGTCAAAAAGCCAGTCCATGCTCAAGAAAGATACCAGAAAGAAAAAGAAGAAAAAGAAAGAGGACGATTCCTCTGATTCATCTTCTTCCTCTTCGAGTTCTACCTACAAGAGCATGGATAGCGTGAAGTTAGGACCGAGAAAAAAGGAGACTGGAGATCATAACGTCGATGAGGATGGTGCTGAAAAAAAGGATGACAGGAGGAAAAGGAAGAAAAACAAGAAGAGGATCAGAAGAGTTGACAGCGTAATGATGAAGTATCTCTACCGGCCTGAGAGTGATTGAGGTAGGCCTCCAAACAGTGCTTAGCGCTAAGTCACATTTGCTCTACGGCGAGGATACGGCGGCCGTACGCCCTCTGAATTGACAGAAACGTGCGGCGGCCGCAGAGTTTCTGCGGTGGCCTCAGGGTGGCCCTACGCTGTTTGGCTATTTTTCAGGCCGTAGGGGTCGCCGTGGAATTATAACGGGAGTTATAACTTTTTTCATTTCTACGTTCGCCGTAGCAATTCGACAAGCCGAAAAAAAAAACTGGTAAAAAAAAAAAAAAAAAAATGAACCCACTCGTTACCGTCCGTCTGGCCGCACGTTCGCCTTAGGGCCCCCCTACGGTCCCCTTGCGGGCATCTTGAGGCTACCTTGCGTCTGCCTTGAAAATTCTATGGCCGCCGCAGGACCCTTAAGGTCACCGTGCGACATCAAATCAAAGACCGTACGGCACCCCACGTTTTCGGTCTCCACAATTTCTAAATACGCCGTGCGGCTCCCGAAAAACAAAAACAAAAACATATGTGACTGCTACATTGTGTGACCGTGGAAATACTGCGGCCGCCGTCTAATTGCTAGTGGCCGTAGATTTTGGAGACCCCACGGCCGCCGTGGCAAATGTGACTTAGGCCTTATGACCCGTGATCGACATCCTGCTGTTTTATTTTTTTTTCTTGTATAAATGTCTGCCTGCTTGCACAACGCTCATGTACGAATGACGTGAAATATCTTGAAATTAACAATGATAGCGACAGGCCATTGTACGCTAATCATGACGATCACAATGGAAATTGAGGAATTTCCATTCAACGGTTAATCCGGATGAATTTATACCGAGTCGTTGAAACTCACCAAGTAGTCGTCAGGTAATCGGCCGGTCACATCAAGGTTTCGTTTATGCCATATTCTATTTCTGAGTCCGTTTTGTTGAAACTCGATTCCTTCCTCGTTGTATTAACTTTCAAAGCTTTTTAATATTCATTAAAGAGGATGAGTGCGGGAAGATTGGGGATAGAAAGAACCTCTCTGTCATGACATTGAACCTTTACTCACTGACTTCTTTATTTGCTTTTTTCACCTCTTGGCTTTAGTGGGGCAACTTAGCTAAATATAGCATAACAATTGTGCATTTTGTGAGGAAAGCACCAAATTTGGCAAACAGTAGCCTATCATATTATGAACACATTTGGATATTGGGCCATCTCAAATTCAGCCACTGATGGCTGTGGCAGCCATTTCACTGCCATCAAAATTTTGAGATGGCCCAATATCCAAATCTGTTCATAATATGATAGGCTACTAGTGTGCCAAATTTGGTGCTTCCCTCACAAAATTCACAATTGTTATGTAGAGTTGCCACTACTTCTAAGGATTCTGTTCACACATCTAAGGATTCTGTTCCCAGCACAAAGAAATGGATGCCAATAATTGAACAAAATTATTCCCTATTTGTCGTTTTCTTTCCAAATCAGAACACAGTCGGTTTTCCTTCCATGATCCTTTAACATGATATAATTGAAGGCCTTCCTTCAACATGTTTCAGTGATGCTTTTCGTTTTGTAACGGTGTCCCAATTGGAAGTAGCTGGACATCCAAAGCTGCATAAACGTGCTGACTCTCTTGGTGCACTATGCGCAGGTGCTACAGTCTTACCGTGGCCTGGTGAGATTGGAGGAGCCGGGGCTGGCAACGGCATATTCCATCTTGGCCTGCGGATAAACAATCGCGATGCAGATTTCCATCGCGGCATCAAGAAACTTATGGAAACCATCGTAGAGGTTCTATCCCACGCTGTCATCATTTTGCTTCCATTTCGGGGAAATGGCTGTTGTCCTTCCAAATTGAGCAATCCTGCTGTAAGCAGACCTTCATGACCATCACCTGATCCACTCAGCTTGTTGTGCCTTTGTTGATTGTTTTTGTTGTTAATGGCATGAAAGTTTGCAATAAAAGGATTGCATAGTGACAATGTGTGGTATATTTTTGATAAGATCGTCTAATTGTACATATCGACAACGTGGGCAAAAATAAGAATAAACTCTCTTCATAGCAGGTAAGGCCACCACAAGCTTTTGGTGGCCGAATGTATCATGTTATCGCCACAATTTGGTTGGTGAAATGTGTTTTATAATTTTCTTTATTTCTTGAGATATGTTTGCACACATATGCAGACCAACACACACAGACGACACAATGCAAGTACAACAAGGCCACGACACAGTATATTGCATCCTACCTGCCTACTTACTCTCCCCAAAACATTTATCCTTCTCATCCCTTTGCCCTGAAAAGTATTTCTCCACATCTCTTCAAAGCTGGTTTCGCATCCTTGCTTCGAGTGCCCAACTGTGTCTGCGGACGTCCTCCTGCAGTTGGGTTACTTTTTATTCGGAGGTTGGTGGCAGGATTTGCACTCTGGCCACCGAAAAACCCTTCATTCCACAAAACATTCGAAAAGCAGAAAAAAAAATCTGAAAACCCACTCCGTGGGAGGACCTCCTGTGCAGTTGCCCTTCGCAGGGCAGCTCACCAGATGACGGGATTGGGGCAAAGCTTTTGGGACCCCCAATCTATGACGATAGGAAGGAAACCACTGCGTAACCTTCCCGGGTCAGATTGCGGTGCTATGTGTAGGGGTGGTGCTGAGGTGTCGTCCACCAGACGACGGTCTCCTTGGGTTAACCTGAGGCGGTCCCTTCGGGTGGGTGCCTGGAATTACCAATCCTGAACAGAGGATGATCACCTGTCTCTGTTATTATCTGAGCTCAAGCGTTCAGATATTGGTATTGCAGCACTTTCTGAGGTTCGGAGACCGAATAGTGGCGAAATCATGGCAGGTAGTTACACCTACTATTGGCCTGTTCACTCTGATGGTTACCATGCCCAAGAAGTTGCTGTAGCTGTTTCCAATAAGCTGACTCCAATGATAATTGAGGTAACGCCGGTCAATGAGCATATTATGAGATGAAGGATTCGTCACTCCTTAGGTGTCATTTCCCTGGTCTCTGAAAATGCTCTGACTGAGGCGAATGATCTCACCCTGAAGGACGCATTCTATGCCACGCTCAAGTCTGTGGTTCATCATTGCCCCAGGCGAGATACACTTCTAGTCTTGGGGGATTTCAATGCATTGACTGGAACTGATAGGGATGGTTATGAGGCATGTGTTGGTCCCCATGGGTCTGGAACTATGAACCAGAATAGCATTAAGTTCCTTGACTTTGCAAGAAGTCATGGACTTATGGTGGCTAGTTCATGGTTTCAGTGCCCACAGGCTCATTGCTGGACTTAGTATTCCAATGCTGGCGGTGTGGCAAAGGCGATTGACCATGTGCTCGTTGATGGTCGCTGGAGGATGATCCAGAACTGCAGGGTCTACCGGAGTGCTCAGTTCCTCAATACTGACCACAGGCTTGTTGTAGCAACTCTGAAGTTGCAATTTAAATCCAGGAGAATGGTACCATCCCAGCCTAGGCTGGATGTTGACAAGCTCAAGGATGAGAGGGTAGCTGAGGAGTTTGCGAACAGGCTGAGTGGAGATTTGGGGGGTCTGAGTGCTTTGGGGGATCCTGAGGAGTTGTGGAATGCCTTCAAGACCACCATCCTTGATGTTGCCGGTTGATGTCTTGGAACTCACCGTAGGGTGAAGAAGAATTTTGACTCTCAAGGGACACTGGATACCGAAGACCAGAGAGCAGGGCCAGGCTGAATGGCAGAGCTGAGCTGTTCAGGGAGCTGAGGTGTGAAACTGCTCATGCACTAAGAGTGGACAAGAGGGGCCCATGTGCGAGGAATCTGTGAGGGGGTAAGAGATCACCTGTGGTCAAGTGATTCTCATCCAGCTTACAGGGGAATTCGCGCATTGCTTCTCCAAGCCCATCCATCGGTGTACTGCAGTTAGAGCAGAGAGTGGTGGGCTCTTGACAAAGGAGTTGAAGTGAAGGCCCGCTGGGCCAGTTACTTTGAGCGCCTTACCAGGCTGATCCACCAACTGTCGAGTGGATGTCAGGGTGTTTCAATCCCTATTGCTGACCCTCCAATTAACTGTGGTCCACCTTCGTCTGTGGTGAACTGGTTGAAATGAGGTAAAGCTCCTGGGATCTGTGGCATCCATGCTGAACTTCTCAAGGCTGGTGGAAATGCTGCGCTCGTGTCGTTGCATGCAGTTCTGTGCTCTGCCTGGAACACAGGCATCATCCAACTGAATGGAGAGGGGCCTTGTTGTCCTCTCTGGAAAGAGAAGGGTGATCGCCAAGACTGCAACAACTACCGAGGGGTGACGCTGCTCTCAGTGCCGGGCAAGGTCTTTGCTTGGATAATTCTTGATAGGGTTGGCCACCATCTGCTTGAGCACCAGCGTCCAGAGCAGTCAGGCTTTACACCATCGAGGTCAACGATTGACCGTATCCTTTCTCTTCGGGTCCTCACAGAACACAGATGATAGTTTCGGCAGGGGCTGCTTGCAGCCGATGTTACCTCTGTAAAGTGTTTGATTCAGTGAATCGGGATGCCCTCTGGAGGATTCTTGGTCTTTGTGGGGTGCACCACAAACTGATCGATCTGATGTCTGGACTATACTCTGTTTCTGAGAGTGCTGTGAGCTGTGTGATATCATCTCTGATTTATTTGTTGTAGTTCTTGACTTCGTCACGGGTGTGTACTGGCCCCACTTCTTTCAGCACTTGTATGGACTGGATTCTCGGAGGATTGCGGAGAGATCAAGCTGCGGTGCATCGTTTGGGAATGTCAAGATCTCTGACCTTGATTTCGCAGATGATGCAGTCATCTTTGCGGAGACTCTCGATATCCTTTTGGGGGCCCTTGAGGTGCTGAATGAGGAGTCTAAGCCACTGTGAATACGGGTTTCCTGGGTCAAAACGAAGATCCAGGTTTCAATGACATCTTAGATGCTGCTGTCCTGTCTGTACCTGTTTGTGGCAAGGATGTTGAGGTCACGGAGAGATTCACTTACCTTGGCAGTGATATTCATGTCTCTGCTGCCTGTGAGCCAGAGATCATCAGACCTCTGGGTCGGGCCTGGGGAGTCATGGATTCACTGGATCATGGGGTGTGGTGCTGTGGTCGACGAAAGTCTGAATCTTCAGGTCCTTGGGCTTATAGTCTTGCTCTCCGGATGTGAGACTTGGACCAGGGATCCGAGACGGAGACTTAATTCCTTTGGTACCAGGTCTCTTCGGAGAATCCTTGGCTATCGCTGGTCGGACTTTGTCTCCAATGAGCGTTGCTGAGAGAGACTCAAATGAGATTTGTTACCTGCATAGTCCGTGAGTGTCAGCTGCGGCTGTATGGACATGTGGCTCGTTTTCCTGATGCTGATCCTGCTCACCAGATTCTCTCGGAGAAGGAGCCTCGTGAGTGGAGGAGGCCAATGGGCCGACCACGTGCCTCGTGGTTGCAGCAAGTTGATCAGCATCTCAAGGAGATGGGATGGCTCGGCATCTGCCTGGGGATGGCCAGATGGAGGCCCCTGGAGTACCAGCAGAAAGTGGACGCAGCGACGCGCTGCTCTTTGTTGTTCTGATACTGCTGCTCTTTGTTCTCCCATACTTGATCTGACCTGACTTTCCACTGCATTTCCTGACAAAGTCTTCCACATGCAATGCTCTCTGAGGAAAATACAACAAATAAACCTCCTCTCACCTCCAGCTACCTTGTTCTTTATCTTGAACCTGTGCCGATTCTCTCTATCTCCCACCTCTATCTGAAAATAACTTACTTTTATCTACTCTGTTGATTCTCCATAATGTGTTGAATATTTGCTTTATTACTTTGACGCAGGTTGTTTTTTGGACGGAGGTTATGTTTTCACCTTTGTCTGATTGTTTGTTACTTGCAAAAATCGAAGATTTTTCAGGTATATTGGTTGGTCGCATGCATTATTCTGTCTGTCTGCTTGTTCGTCTGTATGTCGATCACCTACATGTCAAAATTTTTCACCGACCTTCACGAAACTTCACCAAACGGTACAGTTGTTCAAAAGCAAGAACACCATTGATATTGAGGTCAAAAGGTCAACATAGGCCAAGTTCAACAACTAAAGTGGTGTTTCTAAAATCCTCAATTTTCATCCGATTGACTTGAAATTTGAACAGGATGTACATATCAGGTCAACGAATTCAACCACCAATTATTTTTGAGGTCAAAAAAGGTCAACATTTACCAGATTTCTAAAATCGTCAATTTTTCTCAATTGACTTGAAATTTGAACAGGATTTGCATATTTGGTCATTGATTAAACCACCATTATTTTTGAGGTCAACATAAATAAGCCGGTCAACAACTTAGGTATAATTTCTAAAATCCTCAATTTTCATCCTGTTGACTTGAAATTTGAACAGGATTTGCATATCAGGTCAATGAATTCAACCACCAATTATTTTTGAGGTCAAAAAGGTCAACATTTACCAGATTTCTAAAATCGTCAATTTTTCTCCAATTGACTTGAAATTTGAACAGGATTTGCATATTTGGTCATTGAATTACCACCAATTATTTTTGAGGTCAACATAAAATAAGCCGGTCAACAACTTAGGTATAATTTCTAAAATCCTCAATTTTCATCCTGTTGACTTGAAATTTTAACAGGATTTGCATGGCAGGTCACTGAATTCAAACACCAATTATTTTTGAGGTCTAAAGGTCAAAAGGTCAACATTGGCCGAATTTCTAAAATTGTTACTTTTCATCCGATTGACTTGAAATTTGAAGAGGATTTGCATATTTAGTCATTGAATTCAATCACCCAATTAATGTTAAGGTCAAATTTATTTGAGGGATTTCCCAAGTATCGTGCTCTGGACGATGTCTTTCTTGTTTTGTTTATCTGTCCATTTGTGAACAACATATCTCAAAAAGTTGTGGACGGATTCAGGCAAAATTTGGTGGACAGGTTTGGTGTATGACAAGAAAGATTTTTTTCGATTTGGGTGAAGATCAGGATCAGATAATTTTTTTATGTGATCTTCACCATTGAATGACAGGGCTAAAAACTATTTACAAGATAGAATGATATCCCAAAAAGTTGTGGATGGATTTGGACGAAACTTGGTGGGCAGTTTGGGTTTTTCAGAAGGACTAATTGATTCGATTTTTTTGGTGATGATCCGAATCTGGATCCAGATATGAGAATTTTTTAATTTTTATAAGCGATTCTTCAGCATTCAGAGATGAGGCCAAAACGATATATCGCAAGATTATCTCAGAGATGTGGATGGAGTATGACAAAACTTGGTAGATGAGTTGGTTAGATGACAAGAACAAGCCAAATAGATTTTCAGGTCAGCAGATCCGGCCTATCAGTGAGAAACAAAACGTAAACTGTTCAGCCTGGCCGAGGTATGTGCTCAACCGAGTGCTGTTCTAGTGTTTCTTTATCATCTTTGTCCATCCTGGAACCATTCTAATTATTCTCCACTGAATTTCTGATGCACTAATATCCTTTCGGTAAAATGGTGACTAAAATTGGATGTCATACTCTCGATAAGGCCGAAGCAAACTTGTACAGTTTACATAATCCTAGCACCAAATGTTGTGATTTGAACACAATGCCCCTCTCAGTGCATCCTAAAGTGTTGGTTGCCTTCCTAGTTGGTGTCTAATAATGTTTTATCTACAGTTATTCCTAAGTTCCCTCCACAAATACATAATATGTGATCAAAGGTTTTGCCTTGGTTTGAATGTAATCACGATTGCATCATAATATCACCCTACTACCATGAGGAACACTGGGTAATGGGATGAGAATAATAGGTGATTGAAAGTAAGCCACTACACAAAAAGTAAATGCACAGTTTCAATGGCTTCGACTTAAAATGCAAACTGGAATTCGGGTAAAAGCATGTGAAAATGCTAAAAGTTCTACGTTGTACTGAACAAAGTTCCACAGACATTAGCTAATACAAAGTAAGGAGTAGCTGATTGTTTTGCCAGAACTTTGGCCAAATCTCTGCTTTCACTTCTGGGAAGGCAACGGCAAACCACCCGGTGTAATTGTCAAAAGGTTGCGTCAGCACGACATAACTTACCTTTCGGAAAAAGTACTGGGGAGGTACAGAGGGAGAAGAGGAGAGGATAGAGGGGAAAACAAACGAAACCACAAACCACAGTTTGCACAAGCATCAATATAAGATGCTCAATGTGACCAATCATTAATGAATTGGCAGAAAAGGCATGTTGGCCTTTCACTGCTATGAGGTGGAGCTTCAGAATGCCCTTGGGATGTGGACAGGATACATTAGACAATGGAGTTTGACAATGCAAGGTGTATTACAGAGTGCAGAAAGTGCTGGTGCAAGAATAAGTTGTTTTTTTTGTAATTCTTGCCACGAGTCTGCTTCAGCAGTAAAGAATCTGTCTTTGGGCAAACCACCCAAGGGGAGGGAGAGAAAGAGAGGAAGGAGAGTGGATGGGGTGTGGAGGTTGAGGGATGTGGGGTTGAAGGAAAGGTGGGGGTAATTGACAGAGGGAAAAACAAATAAAGTACAATCCTGGTAACATGGGCATAAATATAACATGCTCCATACAACAAATTATTAATGAGATTGCAGAAAAGGCACGTTGGTCTTTTCCTGCTGGGAGGTGGCACCCAATAATGTCCTTGGGATTTGTACAGTGGAAGTTAGACAATGCAGTTTGACAATCCATGTGATACTGTGGAGTTCAGACACATGATAGTACAGCAAAGAAAGTTTTGTGTTTTTGTTTGTGGCAGGAAAGAAATAGCATACAACTTGCAATCTCTTCAATCACTTTCTGAAATCACAGATATGTTGCGTTATTGTGACTAGCAAGTTGCCCGTGCCCACACGGGATTCTAAACCGGGGAGGGATGGGGGAGCAAAAATGCAAATGGCGTCTTCTGTCATCGAGCCAGCAAGCCGGGAGCAACAATTGACAATATTATTGCCACATATGAAGGAATTTAAATACTTTAATGGCGGCGAGATGCTCCATTTGAAACTGTTTCTTCCATATATGTAGCTTTTTGATGCCGAGGTTGCTTTATCAAAATTTGTATTGGTGTCAAAGCCGATGAACAATTGCAAATTAGTAGTAGGATGGAGTTGAAGGCGAGTAGGCCACACACCTCATAGAATGGTGTGCAGATTCTTCCCTGTGAACATCACTGGGTCGCTTTGAGTACAAGTACCAATAGATATCTCTCTTTACGAAGCCATCAACATTTGGTATGGGAAGCAGAGTGGAAATGATTCCTCACCTCAACTAATTTGAAGTACTCTTTCAATGCCAGAGAGAATGCCCAGCTTGGTCGAAAGCAGTATACGTAAACGCCCGGTCAGATTCACAAGCGGCTCAGGGCAATATTGAAGTCATGACACACTTTTTATCCTGGTAGCGCTTTGTGCTCAAGGCTACTGTTTTTCTGTATCCGTTATCTCTATCCCCATGCTATTTCTTCTGGCCTTACAGATAATTTCTGCAGCTCAGCCTGCCACTTCTGAGCAACCATTTGGTTTCCTGCAGATATTGCCTTTTGCTTTTAATGAAATAAAAAGAACTTTGCAACTTGGAAACTCAACATAGATGAAGGGGTTAGTTTACTCAATACTGACTGTGTATTTCACCCTCTCAGACTCCCTGGGGAAGGGAAATGGCATTTTGGCAGCGTAACTTATGGCCTTGCTGTGGAGATGCAACACACTACTGTACTTACTAGTCTATGTGAAGGCTAGGTGTTGGTCTAGCACATCGGCAGACAAGATAGACAACGGATTTATCAACTTTAAAAGTTGATTAGAGTATGGTTTCTACCTTGGGAGACAACGTGTGGCTGACTAAGTGTTAGCTCTTTGCCAGAGCATAAAAGCGTGATTCCTTGTGGAAATCATTGAGGGGTAGGACTCAACATTTCCATGTAATTTATTATTCCTATCTCATTGCCTTTTACCCAATAAGTTATTTTACAACAGGACATACGTAGTACAATAACTTGTATTGTTATGAAAATTCCGGTTTGCATGTTTATATTGAGGTTGTGATATTTGTGCTCTGTCTGATGTGTGCCTCCTGATAATGTGGTGACTTTGTATAGATGAGGTTTGGAATATCTGTGAATTTTGTTTCGTTACCTCTGCCAAAGAAGGTGGACGGAGGTTATGTTTTCACCCCTGTTTGTTTGTCTGTCTGTCTGTCTGTCTGTCTGTGAGCAGGATATCTAATGATTCGATCTTAGGAAGATCCGGATACTATAAAAAAAAAAAATCTTTTTAATTTTTAAAGTGATTATTAATAATTGAGAGATGATGCATCGCATGATATTTCAAAAGGTTATCTTATCCTTTACTCGATGTGTATCCTCATTTTTTCCCATTTGCATTGTAAAAATAAAAAAAAAAGGCGTTGGTGGACTGTGAAATATTCTACACAATAGAGACATTAAGATAACCCAACAAATAACATTATATATGGATTCATACACCAATCTTAACACATAGCTTATCTTTTATTTTATTTTTTGTATACAATGTCGAGGCTTGTATGAGAGCTAACGCACAGAACGTACAACAAGGTGAGCAGGAAACAAGAGGGGCAAGAGAGGGAAGCACAAAACACAGTGGGGAACAAAGATGTGAGATCTGTGGAAGGGAGAGGGATGGGGCGCGGTACACAGGCTAAACAAGGTGGACAGGACAGGGACTTTCAGGAATGAAAGCAGGGAATTTGAAGGATGTGGGTTTGGGGCGGATTAGCGGGGGTAAAAAAAGATAGTTGTTTTGGATGGGGGAAGATATGAGATGGTGGTGAACACCTGTTTTGAAGACCTGGAGGGAAGAGTGAGATTCAAGAGAGTGTGGGAGTTTGTTCCAAAGGCGGGAAAAAGAGGAATGAACGAGTGACAGGTGAGCAGTGATTCGTGATTTTGGTAATTTTACCAGAAGGGGGTTGCTGGCGGACCTTGAGCACCCTGCGGAATATGTGAGGGAGGGGTGGCAGATAGCAGACAGAGCATAAGGGGGGGGGGGGGGTGAGGCCAGAGGAGACTGTATTTGACAGAAAATCTTAGCACTTGCATCACATCACTTATATCACTTATCCTAGCACTTGTATGTATGTTTTTTTTGCCTTTTGCAATTTGGCTTCAACCTCTATTAGCACTTAAATCTTATAACCAGAAGGAAGAGTGCTGATTCCATCTTCCAGGATGTATCTTTTGTCATCATCAGCATCAAAAGCCTTTTTGTTCACTTGCTCAGAGTACAGTTGATGGGCACAGCTTCTGATGTTGTTGATCCTTCTATACTCTTCCTTCCTCTTATTGAAACACTCATAATAGTGCTTAAAGTTTATCGATGATTCGATGACACATTTGTTAATCCCCTTCAACTTCTTTTCAACCACTTCATTCTTTCCATCCTTCAAGTATTTGTGAGCATAAGCCTTTGCCCTCAATCCTACAAACTCGATCATTGGGTTTCCATTCAACTCATCTTTCATCTTTCCCAAAACGTACTTAATCGTGGTGTATAGTGGATGGTTTTTGTCATGGTAATCACTCGTGTCATACCTTTCAGGGTTTGCAAGCACATCCTCATAAACATCATCGGTTTTGATCTCAAGTATGAAACTGTCAGTATCCATGTACAACAGTTGAACTTGTTAATCATATTGAACCTTCAAGTCCTGACAGAAATGATCAAACATTAAGAGCTTTGACAAGTTGAGGACTGAAGTTCCACCAACATATAGTGGCCGATCCATTACGATGTTTTCCTTTTCCATGTGGATGGCCAAAAGTTTTCAGTAAACATTTCAACTCATTTGAAGCTGGGTTTGTTGATCAACTCAGAAGCCTTATCCAAACTGGTGGCCAACCTCACGTTTTGCCTCTTCCTCACGTTTTCCATGTTTTTTTTTTTCCAAATACAGAGTTGTTCACCAGTTTGCAAAAGTTCTTCTCAAAATCGTTCGTCACTTTCGTTATTTTTAAAGCGTTGAAATCGATGTATTCCTTCAACCAACAGCTTTGCTTAAACCTCAGAATCATGTGAACCTTCTTTCTCATCAATCTAGATGCTAGAAATTGTTTTAGGATTCTCGGATGGAGCATATATTTGTGTTTATCATGAAGGGTCGTTAATCAGATTTTCTGTCACCCCTTTTTCTCTTTCCTGTTTTTTTATTTTCTGCCATCAGATTTTTGCTATCAGATCATCCTTCAAAGATTTCTGATATTCACTCAACCACTCATATTTAGGAACTCAGCTTTCAGGACCGAATGGCAAGTCCTTGTGTTTTTCTTGCAGGCTTTCAGGATATAATAGATCAATTTCAAAGTAGTATTCATATTTTGATTCATCCAGTTCACTCTGGGTAGACATTATTACATTTTTTCATGGTTTCATAGTCCTCTTCTTTAACCCAACTGAAGTCACCATGGGGAAGAACTTGAGACATTGCCCATCTATACAAGTTGTTAGCATCATAATACATCAGGTAAGAACTTTCTTTCGAAGCATCATAATTGGAGAGGTATTTATTGTTGACTTTGGCATACCTCTTTGAACACACTTGGGATATGCCACCTGTTTTTGGCTTTCTCAAACATCAATTACCTGTCTACATCTAAAAGCAATTCCAAAGACTTTACAATTATCTTTCACATTGCAGTCCATGCAAGTCCAGAAGGTATATAGAAATGAACAGGGTTTTTTAAGTTCAAAATTTTCCAAAACGTTTTGAGCATGTTTGTTGTCCTTGTCCTTGTCGGGAATATCAGTTTCCTCCAATCGATTGTAAAAGTTTTCTTTTGAGGGAAGCTTGGTTTCTTTGAATCTCTCTTGCCCATTCATGTAATCATAAGGGTACACGCCTTTCCTCAACAGTAGTTCAGCTTGTTCCTCATTTGGAAAGAAGGTTTTAAGGATAGGGAATCCATCACTTTAAGATTTGAGATTCTTTACCAAACTGCTGAGAAAACCTTGCATGAATTGAGAAATCTAATTGAGGGTTTTACAGGTTTGAGAATTATTTGCAAAGGAGATGTAGTTTTGATCAGTGTTGGATGGCACTGATATGGAATTTTCGAGAGTTCCCTAATGAACAAGTGAGTATCATAATAACAGGAGTTGTTGGTGAAGGAAAACTGGAATGAAATTTGGACTTTTGAGCAGGTGGTCTGCACTTTCCTGTGATATGACAATGATCCCCTTACCTTAAGTTCTTTCATTATAATCTTGGAACAAGTATGGCAAGTCGTAGCTTCCTCAAAACTCTTCTTTTCTTCATCTGTTAACACAAAAGGTTTGTTGTTTCTTGTCATAACTTTTATAAAATCAACATAGACTTTTTCAACCATTTTCACAAATACAGGGTGTTCCAAAAACACCTGGACAACTTTTGCAGTTCACATATTTAGTTCCACAAATAATACAATGATACCCTTTGTTTTATATGATACAGAAACTGACAAAGTTTTCTTTGTTTTCAGGTCTAGTGGTTCAATGTAAAAGAAAATGGTGACTCCACAGAAGAAAGCTTGGTACATCGAATGGTTCATTGAGA
The DNA here is from genome assembly GCA_035128595.1 of Eptatretus atami. Taxonomy (NCBI): domain Eukaryota; kingdom Metazoa; phylum Chordata; class Myxini; order Myxiniformes; family Myxinidae; genus Eptatretus; species Eptatretus atami. The sequence continues at coordinate 37,861,677 of CM068967.1, forward strand.
CGAGATTCGACACGCAAGTTCAGTTTAATTTCCGTACAAGGTATGGAAGGAATCCGCCATCACGGATTAGTATCAGAGAGTGGTACAAGGGGTTTAAGGAGACTGGAAGTTGTCAGAAACAGAAAAGTACTGGTCGACCAAGCACAAGTGCAGCGGACGTTGAATGAGTGTGTGAATCATTTCAATAAAGTCCCCAAAAATCAATCCGACACACATCCAGAGAAATGGGAATACCAACCACCACTGTAGACAGGATTTTTCATAAAAGACTGAAGCTTTATACCAATAAGGTGCAGATTTTGCAGGAACTCAAACCAAATGATGGAACCAAGTGTAAGGCGTTTACCTTGGAAATGCTCAGTCGCATAGAGGATGCCGAAGATTACCTGAAAAAGTTCATGTTCACAGACGAAGGTTGGTCTGATTTATCAGGGAAGGTAAACCAGCACAATGTGAGGATCTGGGGCTCTGAAACCCCCGATGTGGCCATTAAACACACGTGATAATCCAAAGGTCAATGTGTGGTGTGGCCTTCTCCATGACCGCTTGGTGGATCCGTTTTTCTTTGTGGAGGATACAGTGACCTCAACAATTTACATGGACATGTTGGAAGGATTCACCTTCCCACAGATTGAAGACTTGCAACCCAATATCATTTTTCAACAGGATGGCATTCCCCTTCATTAGGCCTTCGTCGTTCGAGCCATCCTGATTGAAAAATTTCCAGGTTGCTGGATTGGCCGAGACGGACCAACCGTCTGGCTCCCATGATCTCCAGACATAACCCCCCTTGATGTTTTTCTGTGGAGATTTGAAAAAAGATGTTGTCTCCGACACCAAGGTGGCAAACCTGCAGGATATTCATTCTCGGATCACAGCTGCATGCACACTGGTGGATGCAAACATGCTCAGCCGAACCTAGCAAGAACTTATGTACCGCCTTGATGTCCTGTGCATGACAAATGAAGCTCACGTTGAATTGTATTGATGGTGTGCTCAAAACCTTGAGTTTCTGTATTATATAAACCAAAGAGTATCATTGTATCATTTGTGGTTCTAAATGTATTAAGAACCAAAGTTGTCTGGGTCCTTTTGGAACACTCGTACTTGGGCCGCATCTTCCCCTCAATATAGATGTATACCTTCATATTTCTCACCCAACGAGGATTTAACATACAAGCAGAACCCACAAGCTATGTGTTGGTATGCCTGGGTGTAAGATTATTTAGGATAAGGGGAGCAAGTATGAATCTTTGCTGTGAATCTCTCAAAGTCGACGTATACAGTGAGTGGGTGTTCAATGCATTTGTTTACCTCTTTATAGTGAACGGTTTCTCCAAATTGTGGCATCTTGATTATGGTGGCTTGATGTGCTTTGCAATATTCCATGAGTTTGAAAAGGGCTTGCTTGGTGGTAAGGAAATTGAGACATCGAAGGCATTGAAAAGACACGCGTTTTTTCTCTTGTTTACTTGTGAGCTGGTCAACCTCTACGTGTTACTGATGTAAGCATAATGTGTTTTCTCCAGATTTGAAGTAGAAGAGGTTTATATGTCTGTAACCATCTTTTGGATCAGGTGAAACTCTCAAAACCTAAACTTGCAATTTTTTTAATCAACCCATAAACGTGTATCGAGAGATCATTCTTTTTTTTTTTTAACTCTGGGATAGCCTATATTTTCAAGGGGACGGACAATCCATCAAGTTTCAAAGTATTGTTACATGGAAGGGGTAGAGATCCATAGCTAGACTGTGGTAAGTACAGTATGGTCCGTGTGTTTCGAGTAGGTTCGATTGCCATGTGGCAGGGATCTGTCAGAGTAAGTCATTTGGTACGTACGTGAAGCTGAGTAACTTATAGACAGGGTAGACAGATTAATTAATGATGTATATGCAAAACCTCTTGTTGTGGAAGACCTAGGTGAGAACTTCCCAGCACAGAGGCACATACTCACGTGTGCAAAAAGGCTAATTATGATATCTCTGGCCAATATGTGCTAGCCATGGTGGTGCAGTGGAGCCTGGAGGAAGAGATGTACATTTTATTTTTGTAGGAGCCACCCATGGGGGGGGGGGGGGCACCCAAGAGAGAGACTCCACTGAAGAGGAAGAAGAGAATGGAAGTCCATGACAAGAGGAACAAGAGATGCTCATGTAAGAGAGAACTGAGTCAACAAAGAGAGAAAAGAGAGGCTCGTGTAAAAAGGACTGAGACATTGCTTAGAGGAGTAAACCTGTGTGGAATCGACCCAAACTGGGATCACCCTGTGTTTTTGGAGGATTTGGAGGAAGAAGACGGAGGGCAGACCAGGGGGCCTCGCTTTTAAAAAGGACAAAGGGGACCATGTGGCCTGGTTGAAGGCCTACTCACCAATGGCCCTGCTCGTGGCTGTTTTACTTTGGCTGGGCATCATCATAACTGGCTCTCATCATGCACCTCATCTCTAAAACTGACTGCATTGGGTTGAACTGCGTCCACCCTGTGCATTAGAGAAAAGGGAAGTCCCACCTGTCGTATTGTCGTGTTGTAACCATGTGATCTGTGGTACTTAGTGGGTTAGGATTTGAGTTTTTATTTCTAATTCATTGGATATAAGTTTGCATATTCCCATTCTCCTCTTTGTGTCTTTTGACTTGCTTGGTTTGTTCTGTTTATTATAGCGTCTTGTTGACCCTCTTCCTTGTGCTTTACAATATAAAAATAAATCCTTGAAAAGGGAAGAAAGTGTGTTTCAGCCATTTGCTTTTCGTGTGTCTTTGTCGTCGTTCCAGCTAATTTGGGCAACCTTGGGGAATGGTAAAGTAAAGTAATATTGAACGCAGCGCATATAAATCCAGTTTCAGTCTGTCCATCCAACATCGGTGTTAATTGGCATGGACACGACAGTATGTTCATACTTTTTAATAACAATTAACTCTCTCAGGCTTATGAGTTGCTGGAAACAAATGAGCTCATACAGCCCAGATGAAGCACATTTTGGACAATGATGACAGCCTTTTTCAGTTTGATACTTCCATGTTAGTCGATATAAGAAGAAGCTCTAAGAAGATCAGATTTCATGATGTGCACATCTCAGAAGAAGACTTTGTTAATAGTGAATCCACTTCCTTCAACACTTTTATCCTGCTAATATCTAACAAGAGAAAGCTCATCATCTGCTCTCTCTTTACACTCAACAAAGTCTTCAGGAGAGGCTATGAACCTTGGATAGTTAGTTCTCATGTATTAAGACTGCAATCCATTTTTGTTCTACATTTCACACTTTGTTCCCAGGTAATATTTAATGCTCCGGTGTGTATTTAAACTGTTGGATCAGAGTTTCAATTTCCTTTCTAACTTATAGGATTGTTTCAACTTTTGACTTTGGATTATTATAAGGGGGGAAATTGAAAATTGGTTTGAGGATTTTTCCTTCAAAAGACTGAGAGGTCTCTTTTGATGGGTGAGCACCTCTTTTCTTCCGTGTTTCACATTTAAATGTTTCTGAAGAGGTTCAAATGAGTGAAAGATGTTGAATATATGTTTGGAAGAGTCTAAATGCTTTTGCAAGTATCTCTTTTTGATGTGTTTATCACAGATAGAACAGTGGGATATTTCAGGTTCTGCGGATGAATCAATTGAAAAGTTTTCAAGTTTTGTCGAGCCGAAAGTAGATATCTCCCAAAGTTTATCTTTTTGACAGTCTTATCACACACCTCACAGTATACTGTACAGTCAACGGAGAGGCTTCTTTCCCCATCAATCCTTTCCAAGCTAAATTTTCAATGTGTTTGTGTGATTTTAAATGTGTGTCGATGTGTTTGTAATGTCGTGAACAAACATCGCAATGTTCCTCCTTCAGAGGATGATGTTTCAAGGTCATTTATGGGATAAAAAATTAGAGTAAGCAGTATGGCAGTATAACTATAACCACCTATTTAATAGTATGTCTGTACTTAAAATTAATTTATAGTCTGTACTTACGCCCTGGAGGGTGTCTTGGCAGTGTATCAGTGGGATCTTTGCATTGCATCTTCCCCACGAAAATGTTCGATAAATCGGTCAGCTCTGGCAAAATGAATTTCATTTTAAGTGAAGTTTGAAGTATAAATACTCAAAATCATGATGTTAAATGATATCCTCGCAGGTGATACTCCATTTCATCATCATCATATGTTTGATAATTTTACAACTTGTCCAGCATGTGATGGAGTGAGATTAAGCACAGAGTCAAAAGGTTATAAGTACTGTATATTCTGCAAAGATAATATAGTTATCAATTTGAATAAATATAGAAGGGAAGCCTGGTGTTGGCTTAGTGGTTAGGGTGGCAGCTTGGGATCCTAGGGTTCTGAGTTCAAGCCCCGTTGGCTGCTGAATTAATACACCAGGGGTTTGACTCAACCTGTCATCCTTCTGAGGTCGGCAAAATGAGCGCCAGTGTACTGGTAAGGGGGACACTGCATCAGCAGCATAGCCGCATCCCAACCAATGATGCAACCAGCAGCCACAGGCTGCACCCGATAGGGAACATAATTATTTCAAAATTACACCAAAAATGAACCTCTTTGGAAGATTAATCAGAGACATAAATATTTCTGAGGAATGACTTCTGAGGAAGTCCAACATTTATTTAAAAAGACTTGCACACCGTTATTGATGTTTATGATGTTGAGGATGCTCCTTTCCTTACAATGGAAGAGATTGATAAAACTAGAAAGATGTTTCATGGATTAATGTTATACATCATTCACGAATGTGATTAGAAGGGAAACATCCACACTAAGTATTATATAAATAAAATATTGGATTATCTTGAAATTACATCTGAATTCACATTGATTATATATATAGTTTTTGAAAAAGCTTGTGAAAGAAATGGACTTTATTTTCTGTCTACATAGCAAACAACCCAAAACCTTAGTTTTTCCCATCGTCTCAATGATGTCATTGAAGTATGACTTTTTACCCATCTGGGAAAGCAAGATAAAAATTTAACAACCATAAAAATATCCCAAATTTGCTTTGATGTCTAATCGTCAGCTTAAGTGGATGTGGAAAGACTTGTTTGCTTTTAAAGAGGCTCCTTACCCCTGACTTTTTTAGATTTTGAGAATTTAATCATTTTCACAAAGTCTGGCTTTGAACCAGAATATCAACTGCTCTCACAAGGTTTTAATGCAGGTATTGAAAAAGAAGCCATCATCGGTTTATTTAAACTTCAAAATAATCAAATTATTTTAACATTAAAGATATAATACAACTATTTTGCCATACTCAAAAGAAAAAGAAAGCCATTGTGTCTTTGATATCAGTGAAATGTCAATTAATTTAGAAAATGGTGTTTTGGTTAATCTTCCATAGACTGAATTTTTTTGATAAATAAATAATATGAGTTGTAAAGTGCCAACGGGAGTCTGTGTTAATCAAATCAATCTTAACAAACTAAAACTATGTCTTCAAAATCAAAAGCTTTGTGTAATGAACCCTTATACAATTCAAAGAAAAGATGCTGTAATAAATGATGTTTTGCTCATGAGAGACCAAGTTAAAATCCTAAATGATACTAGTTTGATGAGAATAAAAATGGCAAAACTTATGTTGAAGAAATATTCGATAAGTGAGACATGAAACAAGTAGAGGATTTATTATATCCCCCCTCCCCCCTTTTTATTGGCAGGTATTGGTGCAGCAGGAGTTTTAATGGGTGGTATTTAATGAGCGGTAAAAACTGTTAATGAAAGGAAGGCTCAACTACAAACTCAAACAGCGATGGAAAGACATAACAACGAGATAGCGAAACAAATTAGTGGAAGTGGTGTAATTGTAGTTTTTGCTCAAAAATTTGAAAGCCTACCTGGTAAAGCAAGATTTTTCGTTGGAGATATGCTTTCTTCTATCGCTCAGGCAGGTGTTGAACTAACTAAAAGAGGAAATGGATGATATCTTTCCTCTAAATAAACGAGGACCATCAGCGACAAAGTGCAAGTGCCTATTCATAAATGGTTTAAAGAATTTGGAAAAAATACAACATCAAATAGGGACAGACTGACAATATTCTGGACCCTCTGGCAAAAAGGGTGTTTGGGCCGCCGAGATAAAATTTTGAATGACACTTATTGCGAAATAAAAGTTTTCTAAAACACACATTTGTGCATAATGCATCCTAGAAAAGTACCCTCCCTACAGGCAATCTTGTTCCAAGCATACAAAACATTCTTCTGACGCATTCCTTTATTTGGGCAGTGTAGAGGCAACTGACAGCTCTGTATACGCCAAAAAAAAATAATAATAATAACTCGGCTTATGTGCATGAAGAAAAAAACATACCTACTTGCTTACAGTTCAAAAACATCTCCCAGCACTGGAAAACGTGGGCACAGGAATACGATACTGTAAATGGTGGAAACATGTAATACCCCCCCCCCACCTGGTGTGCGCTACATGATAGACATTTACATAGAGAATTTGCGTCCCCCCCCCCCCGCCACCTGGTGTGGCTCTACATGATAGACATTAACATAGAGAATTTGCGTCCCTCCCCTCCCAAGTGGTGTGGCTCTACATGATAGACATTTACATAGAGAATTTGCGTCCCCCCCCCCCCCCGCCACCTGGTGTGGCTCAATATGATAGACATTTAATAAGAGATTTTGCGCCCCCCCCCCACCACTTGGTTGGCTCAACATGATGACATTTACATAGAGAATTTGCGCCCCCCCCCCCCCCACCGCTTGTGTGGCGCTACTGATACACTATGCGTACATCAAGAATTTGCGTCCCCCCCCCCTGCCACCTGGTGTGGCTCTACATGATACACATTTACATAGAGAATTTGCGTCCCTCCCCTCCCAAGTGGTGTGGCTCTACATGATAGACATTTACATAGAGAATTTGCGTCCCCCCCCCCCCCCACCTGGTGTGGCTCAATATGATAGACATTTACATAGAGAATTTGCGCCCCCCCCCCACCACTTGGTGGTGCTCAACATGATAGACATTTACATAGAGAATTTGCGCCCCCCCCCCACATTGGTGTGGCGCTACATGATACACATATGCGTACATCAAGAATTTGCGTCCCCCCCCCCCCGCCACTGGTGTGGCTCTACATGATACAATTTACATAGAGAATTTGCGTCCCCTCCCCCCCCCCCGCCACTTGGTGTGGCGCTACATGATACACATTTACATAGAGAATTTGTGTCCCTCCCCCCCCAACTGGTGTGGCTCTAAAAGATAGACATTTACATAGAGAATTTGCGTCCCCCTCCCCCCCCCCCCGCCACTTGGTGTGGCGCTACATGATACACATTTACATAGAGAATTTGTGTCCTCCCCCCCCCCCCCAACTGGTGTGGCTCTACAGATAGACATTTACATAGAGAATTTGCGTCCCCCCCCGCCACCTGGTGTGGCTCTCCATGATAGCCATTTAAATAGAGAATTTGCGTCCCCCCCACCTGGAGTGGTGCTACATGATACACATTTACATAGAGAATTTGTGTCCCCCCCCCCACCTTTATTCTCCCCAAGACCACGGCAAATATAGAAATACCCATTTCTATTAATTGGGATCATGTTTATCCTCTGTAGCAAGTCTGGATGTAATCTGCCCAGATTATGTTTGAATAATAATTTTACTGCGTTTTCTTTTTTCTTGAATCAATCGAGATCGACTTTAATCACTCAACAAGGAACATACTGTTTAAATAAACGTTCTAAAATCGCATTCTTCTGCTATTTCTGGAAACGTAATCCTTATGTATATATATATATAATTTTTGTTTGTTTTTTGGAGCACGGGCCCCTTGATGGTCCGGGCCCTTGGCAGTACCCAAATTGCCCGAGTGCTCAGTCACGCCCCTGTAGTCAAGACAAATATTATTTTGATAGTTATGGCCTTCCACCACCTGTTGGAGTTCTGAAATTCTTACAGAACGGTGTTTATCAAACATTTCAAGTCCAGTGCTTAAATTCCAAATGTTGCGGTCAATTATGTTTCATTTCATCGCAACAATAATCAGGATTTTTTTATGATATCATTTTTTTAATCTCATATAAATGAGTTATGTTGGAAAATATGGTTCTACCTTTGGTGTATCCCAAGAGGCTTATTTTGATTTGCCAAAATATTACGCAAAAGCGCTGGTTGAAAGACAGAAATATAGTATAACAAAAAATATTTCAATAAAAAATGCTTATAAATTAATAAATTCTCCAAGCCCTACAGATGTGAATGGCTTGGTGAGATTAAGTGATTTATCACAATATATATATCTCTTGAAATAAAATGGTTGTGTATTCTTTCTAGAGCCCCACCCCACCTCCTTTTTTGTCAGGTGGAATTGCGATCCAATCATGGCTCAGCACACAGCATAGAACTGATGGTGTGGGGTGGGATGATGTAATGGAAAACCCCACATGGTTTCTCTCCACACAGGTCAGGTGGAGTCGGGGTTCAATCACGGCTCGGAATGCGGCGCAGCACACCAATGTGAGACGAGGTGGGACAAATGAAATCCACACTTGGTCATTATTCACACAGATCACACAAGGACGAACATCAAAGAAATGAAATATCTATACAAGGTCGCTCATCACGACGAACTGACAGTTCACCACATGGCACACACACTATAACAAAAGACATTTGTCAGCCTACCACCATTTGTAAGTCTGCCACTAAAGCAGTATAATTCATTAATATGTTTAAATAAGGTACAGGAGGTTGAAGTTGGGTTTGAACAGTTTTATTGTCACCGTTTTGGTTTTTTTTCTGGGATTTTATAATGATAGCAGAGACATATTTTTGTAATCAGGTGTTGTATTGTAATCTGATGTCCTTGTGTCCATTTAGCTCCTATTTTGGGATATCTTATTTGTTCGACTATCCAATAACTCTGTGATGGGACTGTGACACCTGCCTTGGGGGTGTGATTTCACTCTGCCTTAATGGAGGATCTTAGCCTTCCAATCGCCCTGTGGGCCATCTACATTATACTGAGCTGTACTTCCTTCTGTGCTACAGTAAGTGCATAATCATTATCGTCTAACTCGCAAGCAGAACTGGAGCATCGTTCTGTCATTTCAGCATCAACTGTGAAGCCTGGTGTTGGCTTAAAGGTTAAGGTGGCTGGCTTAAGATCTTAGGGTCTTGAGTTTGAGCCCTTGTCTTTTTACCTTTGAATTAATACCAGGTGGGGTTGACTCAGCCTGTCATCCTTCTGAGGTTGGCAAAATGAGTACCAGTGTCCTGGGATAGAGGCCACTGCATCAGCGGCACAGCCGCATCCCCAGAAAATGATGCCACCAGCAGCCCCAAGCTGCAAACGAAAGCTAGCATCAAGTGTTCAGCCGTTCCAAAAAAATCTCTCATGAAATCTAAAGGTTCTCGTCTCGTGAGAAATATCTAAAGCTGTTTCGGTAAGGGAACAGACAGAAACAATTTTTAGACAATGAATGCGGATTCATACCTGTGGACGTGATCACTGTGCTAAACAGCTGCCTCCAGTCGGTGCTGCTGTTTCAGAGATTAGTCGATCACCATTTCCCTCTGACCCCTCCATTGATGGGAATTGCCAACGCCACATTAAAAAGTGCCTTCTTTCTTTTCGCCAAATTGAATGCTGACATTTTTACTGGCATTGCGCACTGGGGTGGAAAAGCTTCTCCGAGATGGAGTGTGAGTTTACGAGTGGAGAAGAAGGGAAAGGAGGGGAAGGAGGAGCCGAGAGCGTGTGGGGGTCTTATATTCTTTCCAGTGATAACGATCATGGCTATACGTGCCTATTCATGTATGACGAAGTTTTCCACTACAAAAAGCACCAAGTCCTTTAGATTCGAAATTCCCACCCGACTTATTATTACAACAGTGTATGCAGGTGTCACATGACAACGTTGTGGAATTGAAGTGGAAATATTTTGCTTAATTGGCTGGTAATTCGATGAGTCACGTTATGTATAGGGTTTCATCCAGAAAGTTTGTGGAGTGTGATATGTATCGGATTGCCAACCACAAACTTCTCACATGCAAATTAGACAAAATGCTATCATCTTGAAGTGCCTCAGATTGTTGCAGCTTGGAATGCAATCTAAATATCCATGCAGTCACAATCACTCCGTTCTGGTTTATTCCAGCTAGCTATCATTTTTGGAAGTACAGCTGTGCCACTGATGCTGTGCCCCTCCACCAGTGCACTGGTACTCATTTTGCCAACCTTGGAAGGATAACAGGCTGAGTTAACTCCACCCTGGTGTTAATCCAGCTACCATTCAGCTGCCATTTTACAAAGGTGAAAAATAGATTTTAAATAGCCAGTTTCAAACAAAAAAGAGGAAATAAATAGGATAAAAATATAATTTAAATAGGCAGTTTTTGAACAAAACAAATAAGGTAAATAGCAACCACTTTGGTGTAAAAATACAACAAAGTATAGAAAAAGTGAAAAAATAACAGCAAATTTGGTGTAAAAGAGAAAAGTCCAGGAAAATAGTGAAAAAATTGCAACCACTGTTTTTTTACACCAGATTTGCTGCTATTTTTTCAGTATTTTTCTGTACTTTAACAAGGAAATCCAACACAGGTGGAGGCCATTCAGCCCATCATGCCTGGAATGCCTTTCTTTGTTTTACACCAAAGTACAGAAAAATAGTGAAAAAAGTGCAACCACTTTGGTGTAAAACAAGAACGTACAGAAAAATAGTGAAACAAGCCGGTAGGCGGCGATGGGTCGCCGAGCATGGAAACTATGATATAGAGCAAAATGGATGTTCAATATAGCGCATAGAGAATCACCTTAAGATTATGCATATCAAATCTCATCCAGTTCCATCTACTGATAACTACTCGGTATCCATTTGAATGAAAAGTACCGAAAATGTGGTTTGAAATCGGAAATCCCCAAAGTTCGAGGGGGTGCTGTGGGTGAACAAAGATCTAAATCGAAAATCCGGCTCGATTGTTTGTGCACAATGTATTCCAGACGATTAGTGTGAATTTTCATGACCATCCGACCATAACCTAGGAGAGTAGCATTTGGCGCGAAGGCACCTCCAGCTTTCGCATATTATCGATTTTTGCACCAATTGACTTTTGACCCCTGACCTAAGCGAAATCGGTCAATATGTCCTGAGGCAAAGTTGTAGTACTCATTGAGTACCATGAACCTGCAAAGTTTCATTAGTATTGATGCACTCACCTGGTCGCTAGGGGGCCTTCAATTTTCGCCAATTTTCACGCATACCCTAATTGTAGGGGCGCTGCGGGTAAAGTATTCCATATATCACAAAAACCGAATATATTTGATAGAGCATCACTTGTAGATCATTCGTGCCAAATTTCATAACCCTACGTGGGATAATGGCTTTCGGAATTGATTTCGCGTGAACGGTACCGATTTTGAAGGTTTTTCGGTTGTTGCTAGGGAACCAAAGCGTCCCTAGCAACCATCACAATTTCCAAAGCACTAGGTCATAAGATGTACCTACCACCCGAGTTTGGTCAAATCGGCCCACGTTTACTACCAATTATGCTGATGAAAACGAACAAACATCCAAACAAACAGACAGAATTACTGACAATAAGGGTCACCTATTTCGGAGACCCAATAACAAAATCGACCAACCAATATACTGCAAAGTCTGCCCCTCTCTCCAAAGGTTACCATGGATGCATCGAATTGTCCATTTCATTAAGATTAAAATTAAGAATATTTAACAAAGCTCAGGTCAATCGGATGAAAATTGATTATTTTTTCAGAATGAAATTGATGAATTCAGAAATTTGACCTTGAGTTGACCTTTGACCTCAAAAATAGTTGCTTTCCCAATCAGTGATGGACTATGCGAATCCTGTTAAACTTTCATGTTAATAGGATGTAAATTGATGATTTTTCAGTTG
>CM068967.1:37873568-37908054 GCA_035128595.1 Eptatretus atami
ATTTTAGAAGTTTAACCTTGAGTTGACCTTTGATCTTTTATCTCAAAAATAGTTGCTTTCCCAATCAGTGATGGACTATGTGAATCCTGTTAAACTTTCACGTTAATAGGATGTAAATTGATGATTTTTGAAATTTGAACTCAAGATAACCTTTGACATTTGACCTCAAAATCAATAGGCGTCTCAGTTGAGACTACCTCTGCAACTTGGGAAGGTTTCATGGTGATCGGTTTAGAATTGTGACCTGTTACCGATAAACCCATTATGCAAATTTTGGAGAAATTGCACCGACACCCCCAAAATAGGTATTTGCTTTCTTCTCCAAAACCACACACACAATTTTGATGACACTTGACCACAACTTTCATCGACCCATTGATATACCAAAGTTTGTTCGTGATATTTTAAAAAATGCAGATTAAGGGGTGTAAAATGAGGTGCCCCCCCCCCCCAACTCCCTAAATATGTATTTGCTTTCTTCTCCAAAACCACACACACAATTGATGACACTTGACCACAACTTCATCACCCATGATATACCAAAGTTTGTTCGTGATATTTTTAAAAATTGCAGTTTAAGGGTGTAAAATGAGGTGCCCCCCCCGCCCCAACTCCCTAAATATGTATTTGCTTTCTTCTCAAAAACAACACACACAATTTTGATGAAACTTGACTACAACCTTCATCACCTGTGATCTACCAAAGTTTGTTCACGACATTATATTACAAATATTGGGGTCTAAGAGGATTTATGGGGGTGGAGGTGGCATCGGTATTTATGTGGGTGGAGATCAAGGGTGATGATTTACAGGGGTGGAGGTGGTATAAATACCCCCATAATAGGTATGAGCTATAACAATGGTTTGTTGGTATATTTTGCTAATTCCGTCCCACGTTGACTTCCTCCTCAACAACATTATTCTACCAGGTGATCACCCAGGGGTATTGCCCCTTTTTTTTGCCCCCATTGGACTTAGTTCGAAACAGGGGCTTATGGATTTAGTCTCGATTTCCGTGTGCGTGTATCCGTGCGTGCATCCGCGCAACCATATCTCGGACATGTATAGACTGATTTGATTTGTACTTGGCACAAAGACAACACATGATGTTATACTTAAGCACGTCATTTTTTTTTCGACATCAAATCCAAGATGGCCGACTGGCAGCCATTTTAGCTGTAAATGGGCCATTTCTCCACATGGGCTAGCCCTTTAACTCCGTGCAGCAACATTACTAAAACAATGGGTGCTATGACATTTTATGGATTTTTTACTTGTTAATCTGTATAATGAATGCTAAACTCTCTTTTCCCACCACGACTTTCCAAAGCAGACATAATAGTGAATAGATGGGACAATGTTATGCGCATCCGCTTGTACAGAGTGAGATGCTAACGAACCATTACTACTACACTGTTTCACATTTCTTTTTCATGGTAGCTTGCAAAAACTCCCTGAGGTTTTTCTGGAAAATATGAAAGTTTTTCCGCATCATACGATATTGAATGATTCTCTCCTCTTTGCAACAACTTTGGTTCATCGCAAAGGTAAATCACTAATGAGGTAATCCACACGACAGCCAAATTTAGTGATGCTTCAACAAGCAAAGCACGTTTGATCGAAGTGAGCTTGCCCCCGGGTTAGTTTGTTTGGAACCATTCGAGCGTTGTTATGGCAATGTGATGTCGCACTTAGGTGCTCTATACCTCGCAACCTGATGAATGCCATTTACGCATGTACAGAGTGAGAAACTCTGCCATAAAACTCACACTTTCCAGTAAAACTCACTGTCTGCCGTAAAGTCTCTGTCGTGGATTACAAGGCCACGTGGATTGTAAGGTACGACAACATGCATAATTTACAAAGGAAAAGGGCCCAGAATGGTCCACTGATGCTTTCATTGAGGTTCACAGGGGGTCATACCGGTTATTAAAAAGAGCATTCTAAATTCACCTTTCCATATACCGTATGTGTATGATTGTTCAAGCAAATTGTGCAGTCCCTCATCCTTATGTAAATAGATGTGATCATGTGACCCCTTTTTATAAGGTGTCTACTTATTACATATACACAGGGTAGGGAGGGGTGGGGAGGGAAGAAATTGGAAATGCAAACATTGAGTAAAGGAACAGAAGGGAAGAAAATAGGAATGGAGGTATCTCTTCATTGTGTACCTATAGAGAGGGAGTAAATTGAGGAAAAGAAGAGAATGTATGACGAAGAAAGGAGAAAGGAGGAGAAGAAAGGAGAAGCAAAGAAGCTGAGCAGAGTTTGGGAGAGAAAGGGAGGAAGATTGGGAGGATATAGGATTATGGGGATAGAATAGAAGGGAAGGAGCAGAGAAAGAAGAGAGGGTAAAGAAAAATTCTGCCATGTTGGGATACAAAATAAATAGATGATTCCAAAAGTGCAGGACAACATTGTAGCAGAGCGTCTGAGTGGACAAAGAAGGGACGGGAATATTGGACGGGACATTAAGAGAACTATGAAAGAGACTTGTATGAGATATATCGCTGAAGGGGTGGGGGTCGGAGAGTTCCCCATGTCGACGCCCCTCAAATGAAGTTTCTACATGATGACGCTATTGGCATCCAAATCGGGAAAATAGATTTTAACAAGTCAGAAAAAACATTTAATAAAAATGGAAAAACATGTCGGGATGGAATCCCCAATAAACAATCAACCGAGGTAGGAAGGTATGACAAGAAAGGTATGACAAGGTAGGAATGGCACCACAATACAACACTACAATCCTTTTTCAGATTGCCATCACATCTTTTGGCATTTTACCATCTCAATCCCAAAACAAATAAAATACACAATTACACCAACCCACACTACAAATCCACAACTACCTCTAACATACACATCTTCATCCGATGGTGACTATTGCTGCCTATAACAAAAATGTCAAAAGATGTAGTGATGGCAATCTGTAAAAGGATTGTTGTGTTATTCCTACCTTATCATTCCTACCTTGTCATTCCTTCCGACGTTGTTTGGTTGTTTTAGGGGGAATTCCATCCATACATTTCTTTTTCTATTTTTTTTTTTTGTGTTTGTATTTTTGACTTGTATAAATTATGAATAACAGAGGCCCTAATATAGAGTCCTGCGGACACCACGTGTGACTGATTTCAAGCTTGATTCATAATTATTTAAAATGACAAACTTTTCTATTTGTAAGGTAATTCTCAAACCACTCCAAGGCCTTTCCACTAATTCCATTGTATGATAACTTATGTAAGAGAATGTTATGGTTGATGGTATCAAATGCCTTGGAGAAGTCAAGGAAAATACTGACTGTGTGGGAATGATAAACAATGGCATTTACGACCTTATCAACGAATGTTAATAAAGCATGAGTGGTGCTATGTTTCTCCCTCAAACCAAATTGTAAATTACACAGGGTATTAGATTCATTCAGAAAATTAATCACACAAATATGCAGTATAAATATTTTATGTTTTTGCAATAATTTTATAGACCTAGGTTGCTCATATAAGCAAATTGGGCAGTAATTGCAAACCTCTCAAGAGTCTTTTTAAAAAACAGGACCAATTTTAGGGATTTCCATTTTTTTCAGGTACGACTCCAGAGGCAAGTGATAAATTGAATATATGTGTCAAAGGAACTATAATTTCAGGAAATATATTGTTAACCATTATATTCTTCATTCCATCATGACCTGCACTCGTTTAATCTTTAAAATGATTTAAAATATCCATAATTTCTGCTGCACATGAGTTGGGAAAATAATTAATTAATTAGAATCAGCAGAGGCGGCATTAGGGGTGTGCAATTGCACGGGGTCCCGAGATGACAAGGGGGCCCCCCGAGGGTGTGTCTCACTTTGCCGACAAAACTTATCAACTTGTGAGTGGTGATAAATACATCACAAAGGGAATGCTCCATCTCAAGGAAAGAAAGCATTGTGACGTCATGAATCGATTAAACAACACATTTTTCCCTGATGTTTAACGAGACAAGACTATTACAAAATTAGGAGGTGACTTTATGTTAGTCGACAAAGCAAGTGCAATAATAATGATGTTTAATGTTTACAAACATAACAATAATCACAATAAAATTTGTATAATTCCTCATGTTAAAACATATTAATATTGTTTAACAAATCCACACTACAATTTATTGTACGTTAACAAAACACCCCCTTATTAGTAAATGAACTAACGCATGCGCACAGCAGAACGTTTCGGTTTTTAAAAATCAGAACACCTGTCCCGACGGTGAAACAAAACCATCCCAGCGGTGCTGAAAAGAGCAAAAAGCTAAACAACAGTGGAAAAGGGTGAAAATCACCCGAAATTAACTTTTCTCATCACACAAACGGCAGAACCAGAAAAGGGCTCGAGACCGAGCACATGTGCTGGGGTATGTTCCCTTGACCAATCAGCTTGTAGATCACTCACCAAGCGGCTTAAGCACTCAAGTGAACTGTCCAATGAAACTTTTAATATGTAACGGCTGGAGTGACAGTAAGCTGATTGGATAATGGAGGACACCCATGGATCAGCTTTTTGCGTGAGTTTGTGTTTGTGGCTGGCAGTGAGATAAGGAAGTTACCGTTATTGTAATCATGTAAAATAATTTAGAATGTATCCACGGGGGGGGGGGGGGGGGCACATTATGACTTTTACTATTGCCAATTATTATCCTATTATTATTGTAAATATTATTAATATTATTATTTTACAAAACTATCGTGTTAATATTATTATTGATATGCTATTATCATTATTCTGAGATATCCTTGGAAAATTGGCACGATAAGGTGGAATGACGCTCAAGCTGCTGTATATTCACCTTTCGATTGCAGCAAAGGTAATAAAAAGGGAATTCATCCAGATTCTTTTTTGCAATTGAGGCGAAAGCAACATCGGCTAAGCGAGTGTTGAAAATAACACAAAGTCCTCTTTACTCGAGATATAATTGAGGGTTCTGAAGTGTAACTCGTAACACCCTCTCCCACCACCACCAGAAGTGGCGCTACATGGTACACATTTACGAAGATAATTTGCATCGCCCCACCTTTGTGAGGGGGACAAATTCCTGGTGAGGGGGACAAATGAAGTCGCTACAACCTTGACTTTATGACCCGTTGTCCTCTTGTCAAGTTTAATTGGTTTGGATTGCATAAGTAACGACCGAATACATCGACATCAGAGAGAGAGGGACCTCAAAATAGTTATCTATCTATAATTCCAGCAATCTATTTGTGTGTGTGTGTGTGTGTGTGTGTGGTGTGTGTGTGTGGTGACCGCTGTTTCTCGACAACCACTGGTCCGATGTAATTGAACTTGCCAGGTATATTGCTGGGGACCTGAGTATGTGCCTTTTCCAGGTTTGATATTAATCGGACAAGTGGTTCCCAAGTTATGGCCATTTATTTACCAAACCAATGACAAGACAGTTGCTGCGTAGGCGTGGCCGATGGGGAAAGGGCGCCTTAGTTACCGTGGCGTAGGAGTGGCAATGGTCAATGGCAGCGAATGTCATGGCAAGCAAAGACAGGGAGGTAAACTTGATTTTAATTTGGATTTTAATTAACTCTGTGTGGTAAGTATCACAGCAGTTGTTACTTCAATGCAAGCGATAATTCGTGGAATGCTTGTGAACATTCCGTACGGGCACGGCACTACTTCCGGATAGTAATGACTTACTGTATTCTAATAATTTCTCGATTTCTTATGCGCATTTATAGATAAACACAATGCCCCAATCCAGTCGTCATTTACGAGAGGAAGGAACGGCCTGTGTGTTGTTTGAAAGTTTTTTTTTTTTTTGGTTTGCACGTATGGGCACGTGAGAGTGAAGGAATGGCCTGTGTGGTTGTTTGAAAGTTTTTTTTTTGGTTTGCACGTACGGGCACGCACGTACGTCCATGCATGTACGGCACGTGAGAGTGAAGGAACGGCCTGTGTGGTTGTTTCTGGCACGCGGTTTGAAAGTTTTTTTTTTTTTTTTTGCACGTACGGCCACACAGCACGGCCACGCACGTACGGGCGCGTACTAGTTGGTGTGATGACAGGTTGACAGGGGCCCCACTGGGCCATTAATGTGTTTTGGCATGGGGGGGGGGCTAATGACTAACGCTAAAAATCGTTAAAACGTTTATCTGAAACGGGAACACTCCTGGCTAAATAATGTCCAATATCCACAAAATGATCATTAAAATATTCAACAATAACACTTTCATCTTCAACTTACGAACTCGTACTCTTCCCCAAGAAGATCAGGGGATTAACAGGAAGTTTTCCTCGACTGTCTACCGACGATGATGAACTGTTCACAACCTCCACTCAACTTTGACAAGGAGGAAGATTGTCCTCAGCTACTTTCACCTGCTCTTCTCATGAAGACTTCATTCACTTTCATACTTTTGGATCGACCAAGGCTCATAAAAGAATCGAATGACGGGGGAAATTGAATCAAGTCAAAATGGGGCAAAGGGAAAAGTGAGACAACTATGAACAGATGTATGACGGCAAAGCAGAGGAACTGTAGGAGAAGGGTAGGAATAGGTAGTTGTAGTGAGTTGTAGTGAAGCTTAGTAGTGGAAATGGGAGAGATGATGAGATGGCTGTGAGAAGCAGATTTGAAATCCTGTAAGCAAGAGGTCAAGACAATGGATTCAGGAAGATGGTATGAAAGAATGAAGGTGAGAATTGAGTTGAGACTTGGGGAGGGTAACAAGGAAAGGGTTTCTGGCAGAACATATTTGACCTGGAGGAGCAGAGGTGAGACAGGGAGGTTAAGAGCAAGAACAGAATAGAGTTGTTAAAAAGCTTGAAGGTCACCAAACTGCCTCTATTTATCAAGAAGCAGACCTTGCAACTCAGTTTCCTGGTGTGAGCTTTGAATGACACGGGGGGCCTTATATACCAGGGAATCAACCTGGAGGGAGGATGAGAAGCACTGGCAAGAGTGTACAACGGCGAGCCATATCTCATTATCTTATGGATGAGGGCTTTGCACACCTTTACAAGTGAAGGATGTCAGGCCTGGGCTCTGTGGAGAATTCCAAGGAGGTGACCAGCTTGAAAGTCAACTTGGAGACATCATCCACAGAAGACAGGTGAAACTGATGGAATGGCCAAGGATCTCCTGAGACTGCCCCTCTCCCAGAGGATGATCACAGAAATAAATATATAGACGGGGTAACACCGTGAGAAGTTTGCTCTTTTTTTGCATTAAATGACATGTTCCTGGTCGGTGACCACTTATTTATTTTCTCCAGAATTTTTTCCTCTCATCATCGAGGGTGTCTGAAAGAGCGGTGCGGCACTAGCTTGAACCGAGTGGAGTCATCTGGGAAACGATAGAATGGATTTTCCAATGACTAAGACGTGCCATTGATGTATATATATAGAATGTAATTGGTCCCAGAGCACTATGTTAAGGACACATGTGGCCTGTCGATGTACAGCATGGGATCGAATTCCATTCAAATTTGGAGATGAGGATGGGGTGCCAGTCAAATGCACGTTAAATGTCAAGTGAGATAGCCCTGTCCTGTTGTTTGAGATCGAGAGCATCTATCCATTGCTCACATCAGAAGCGGTACAGCCAACGTGGTGTGACCTGGTGGAAGCCAAACCAATGGTCAGAGATCAGAGAGTTAGAGAAAAGCCGAGTCTTAGGTGTGATAAATGTATCGATTCCATTCTTTGCTTGGGATGGAGAGAAGGCTGCAGTTAAGAGGGTCCATCTTGGCACCACTCTTATTAACAGAGAGACATTGGTGATAATTATCCATGATGCTAACAGGTGGCCCTTGGAAAACGACCTGGAAAAGAACAGAGGAGTAGACAAGGCAAACAAACCACTTTTTGAGTAGGAGGGTATCGGTGCCTTCGGGCTGAGTGGCAGTGGAGGAGTCGAGAGAGGCTCGGAATATCTACACCTTGGCAAGAGAGAATTGTAAGATGCTGTAGCAGGTTTTCATTGCGGGGGGGGGGGTATGGGAGGGAGCAGGTGGGTACAGGAAGAGAGGATTAGAGACCATGGCTTTTTCTGCAGACAGAATTAAGACAATCACACTTAGCATGAGCAGTGTGAGGCGTGCTTGGGATCCTGGAGTACTGAGTTCAAATTATGCTCGGCCATTGAATTAATACCGGGTGGGATTGGCTCAGTCTGTCATCCTTCCGAGGTCGGCAAAATGAGTACCAGCTTGCTGGGGTGATTGAGCCATTCGAGTGTCCTGTGTCAGAGTGGCGACCCGTCCAGGATTATGCCCAATAGCCCAGGAGACTGCTTCAGCAGTACCGATGCTCTGTACAGAGTATGGTCCCAATGGATTGAATGGATGGATGAGCAATGTCCTCCGTGACCCTGATGAGAGCCAAGGAACAAATGAGAAGCTTATACCATGAGACCGACTTCACCAACTGCCACCAATAAACTTCTGAAAAGACAGAAAGCTATTGCTGTAGACCGAGTCGAGGGACGTTGAAATAAAGAGTAATCTAGGTACTTGTACTTATTTGCATTAATTGCACAACTAAAATCAAAATTTTCTGGAGTTTTGTCCATAAAGTTGATTGTTTTTGTGGATTAAAAAATTCGGTTTTGCATATTGAAGCTTATTAATTGCTATCGTCGGTTTTGCATCCTGAGCTGTCACGTCGGTCGCCTACAACTGTATTCCACTCGGATTTTTGTTCCAATCATTATATTCTATAAACACTGATGATTTGTCCGGAATGCCATGCTCGTCAAATTTGATTATACTTATGGACAGAGCTTTAGTGGTCCGAAGCTTAACCTTTTAAAAGAAAAGCATCAAATTAATAGTTTACTCAATAAGTCTGCATTATTGAAACACAGGCTGAACACGTGATTTGACATTCGCTCGGCTCAGAGCCAGGGCGTCACACCAAATTGAATCATTATCCTTTGCGTCGATTTTGAGTCTTTGCTAAAAAAATAAAAATAAAAGTTTCAACGACCTCCACACAATGATCCATGATGATGATCAGCTGAACTGGGACTATACTGCCAGGTTCTAAAAATATGCAAACGGCTTATTCACAGCAAAGTGACCATCCTTGTGCTTACCATTCATGTTACTCGCAGCAGGTGGTTCGTCCACCTCTTGTGTTTTTGCCTCGTGTAGCATAGACTTACTGCGGGTTCATTATTTTTTTTTATCTTTTATGCATTTCCATCCTGTGCAGGTGACTCATGGCTGCGCAACAAGATCTGTCTTCTTTTCATGGCTCTACAGAGACCATACTTGGAATAAACAACAAATCCGACGTGGAACAAATAACTGCTATTTTTCATTCCGACCCCCATTATCTTGCAACTAAACAGTGATGTTGGGAAATTATTTTGGCCCCTTACATCCCAATCAAACGGGTATTTATCGTCTCCACGCGATTTATCACACTGAGGATGGATGTCTCATGTCTGAAGGGAGATTTTATGAGGATTCGACACAGCAAGGTTGGGTTTTATGACCTTTTCCTTGAATATGTGGACATAATACTGTTCTAAATTCGCTTCGAGGCTTTGAAGGATAAAATACGAGCGAGTGAGTGGAGGCTTTGCTCCCCATTTCCAGCTCACTGTATGCAAGAACGAAGGGAAGGTTGGCGTCCATATACCATGCTTAAATCACTTGGAAATTACCTACAGGCTGTGGGTTACAGTTCGCCTGTATGTGCTTAGATTTTGTTAATCCTGAATCAAATTTCTCAGGATTTCACCTTCAGTCGAATTCCAGTTTGCCCAACAGGTGAATCCACTGAATGGTCAACCATTGGGATCTCGTGGGGAGAGGGTTGTCCTGATACCCCAAAGCTGACCCTTGGAGGCATGTATCTTGAAAATGCATCCTCAATGCCTGTGCTTTCTAGAGATACCAATGGATCTTTTCCAGTGAAAAATGTATTCCCATGGATATTGAACCACATTTACATTCACATGGATTCCAATTTGGTGACCTAAATGTATATGGAAAGTTTAGATTGTCTAAGTTTAAACCTCCATCTCTGAATCAGGTAGAACAATGTTGGTTTGGACTTACTGTGAGACTGAAAATTGATTTAGCAATCTTCATTAAGGCCTTTCACTCTGAAGATTGATAATAATGAACAGAGTAGGACAATAAGCAAGTGGGATTGTTGAGATGGAGCAAAGTTGGAGGAAGTATAGGGGAAAAAGAGAGTAAGAATACAAAAAAAATAAAAATTGTTCATAGACTAATTGGTATAGGGAGGTAGTTTGCCAGGAAGTGTTATATAATTAAACAAATCGGATGAGGAAGGAGAAAACTGAATAGGTACCAAGAGGTGTATTCATACATTGTGAAGGTGAGTAAGTAGGACGGATTATGTGTCGGTGATTGTTGCATTTTTCAAGTTTTATGAATTTGGATCTGCATGATCATGTGCAGCATGCAGATGACAATTTAATTATAATGCACATACTGGATGTTTTCTGCATGCACCTTGCCTCGATCTCCATTCCACCATTATAGTAGATATGAAATAATAACCACTCTTTTGCACAGTGGGGTGCATAAGGCTGCCAAGGCAGTTTCTTTTTGGATAAAGAGTACAATCCTGGATGGGTCACCACTCTGACACAGGATGCTCAAATGGCTTATTACCCCTAGTAAGCTGGTACTCATTTTGCTGACCTCAGAAGGATAACTGGCTGAGTCAATCCACCTGGTGTTATTTCAACAGCACAACAGGGGCTCAAACTCAAGACCCTAAGATGGTAAGCCAGCCACCTTAATCGTGAGCCAACACCAGGATTCTCAGACCTGGCAACCCCAAATTATGAAAAAGTGTGAGAATGTAAAATGTGTCCAGCGAGGTTGCAAAGTGACCGAGAATTGAGGCCGTGTCGCGCCTGAAAAATCTAGGGAGGTCTGGGGGCATGCCCCTCCACCCCAGAAAATGTTTGCTTTCTGGTGTGTCTTAGATGCAATTTCCTGCATGCTAGTGCCAAATTCATCCAATTTTTTTTTGTCAGAAGATCGGTTTTAATGTCAAGTTGTTACTGTTTAGTCCACTGCATGGACTAAAAGAAATGAATGAACAACATGAACAAACAAGATATATATTTTATTTTCATCAACAGATCAAATGCTGTACAGGAATTAGAACACTCATCATCCTTGTAATAAAGATGTATTATTTCAGATTATTGAGAGTATTTCCCAGTATTTCGTGGCGATTTCGCCGAAAAAATGACCCACAGTAACAAGATATTTCATTGGGTCAGATGGTCGTCGAGAATTGACCAAAAATACTCCGTCTCTCATATAGGAGTGCGGAACTACACGAAGCAATCGTATTTAAGTCCTATTCAGGCTAAAACATCAGTTTACCAGTCGCAATGCAATAATATTAGAAATATTTTTGGGTGCGAGAAATTAAAAAAAACCGTGTGAGATTACAGCAAGAACGTGACTTTCAATAGAATGTCATGAGTCTCATGGCAAAAGCGTGGGAGTTGACAGGTGTGGATTCTTATAGCATATATATATATATATATATATATATATATATATATATATATATATATATATATATATATATATTGTTACGGCTGTGGAAATTGACAGAACACCATAAAGGTCCCTAGAGTTTGGCCGATAAGTCCGTGTCCAGATAGATTTCCCCACCGTTGTTTAAAGGGAACTATTCATGTTAACGGGCTGTGATCTTTGAGTTAGCCGTTATTCTTTACTATCGTTATTTTGGACCAACCACGTCCACCACCAACATCTTTCTCAACAACCGCTTTACAACAACCATCCCCACCAACATTGCTCTCAACAACCGCTTCAGACCAACCGCCTTCCACCACAACCACACCTGCCTCTCACCAACACGCCAACCTCACCACTTCGCCAGCAACCGTCAACATCTCCACACCACAAACATCGCCTCACCTTCATCTCTGAAACGACGCCATCTTTGCGCCAGCCGCGGCGAGTCCGCATCGAGCGGCGTCGCTGCAGGCCGACGCGGGACGTTTGCTCGTCGGATCAAGCTTGGTGATCTCGCGCACGTCCGCTCTCCGCGCGAGGGTCAGAGGTCAGAGGTCGAGATCGGAGGCCAAACCGCGTCTCACCAGCCCTATAAAGGACGAGCAGAGCGCCAAGCTCGCGTTCGAGTTGTCGGTCGGGTTTGATCAGTCTGGAGAGGTCGGGGAGTCGGGAGGAAGCCAGAAGCCAAGGAGCTGCGTGGAAGTCTGGGCTCGTGGCGGAGTCGGGAGCTTGGACTTGCAGTCGGTGGAGAGTCTGGCGTCGCGAAGGAGACGCGAGCTGGAGCGCAGCCTGCTGCTGTGTCGCGCACGCGCGTCGTGTGGAGAGAGCCGGAGAGAGCTCGCCACCAGCGACAGGCGGTCCGAGGTGATCGGGCTTCGGCGCAGTTCGAGCATCACTGAGGGACGGACGGGTTCTTACAGAGCATCAACTCTAAGAGAGCAAAGACCCGTTCGTTCCTCTCATCGAGTTGCCGACTGAGGCCCGCATCACCCGGCCGCTTGGCAAGGCCCGAGCTCGACCGCGGCTACGCTAGCTGCCGTGGGGAAGGAGCATCACGGGTCGCCCAAGCGCGTCGTGTGAGAGAGCCAGAGGAGGCTCGCCTGCCACACGGAAGGCCCGAGCTCGACCACGGCTACGCTAGCTGCCGGTGGGAAGGATCGCGGGTCGCCCAAGCGCGTTCGTGTGGAGAGAGCCAGAGAGAGCTCGCCTGCCACACGGAAGGCCGAGCTCGACCGCGGCTACGCTAGCTGCTGTGGGGACGGGACGTCGCGGGTCGCCCAAGCCGACACCACGAGGTGCAGGTAACCTGCAACGGTCTCGTGGGACTCGTTCGGTCTGCCAAGTCCCACCCATAAAGACCCAAGAGGTCCAGTCTGACCCCATTGCCTTTGATGGGTCTTTTTCCTGCTTTTCTTCGAATGAATGTTGTGGCGCCGAGTCCGTAAGTAAAACTGTGTAAGTGACTGTACATTAAAATTGCTTATAGACGGTTGTAGCGCTTTGTCTTGCCGCGTGCCGTGCCGCATTCATTGCTTGTTCTGTATACGTGCATGTTGGTGTTTTTAATGACTGCATGATTGTTCCTGCATACGTAGAGTAAATAAATGTGCTGGTTTAAATGTAAACCTGTTTGTTGCGTCCATGCCCCCATTGAAATGCCATCTTGCATTGCGGAATGTTAGTTGGGTTTAAATACCCGTTAAATAGAATCGGATCCGGCGAGGTCGGGCGATAATACCCGCTCGGTTATCTCAGAACGGAACGGACCGCTTGAGCGGTTCGTTTCCAAGCCGACCTGCATCGAGGTACGGTCCCTCGTAGGTTACCCGCGCGAGTACTTAGGTATATTGGATCGGCGATTGACCCTATTTCGGCGCGGGAATACGGACTGGGCCGTGGTGGGTTGAACCCACCCGTGACGGGTTCTGGCGTGGTTCCAGAAAGTCACGACTAGATGCTCGTTCGGTGGGCGAACCGGCTGCTATTGGTGAAACGCGGTCGTTCGCACGCCGGGCGGGTGCGATACTACAACAATATATTGTATATGTATGTGATTATGTATGTATGTATATGTATATTATATAAATATATATATTATATATATTGTATATGTATGTATGGTGTTGGCTTAATGGTTAGGTGTGGGGCTTGGGATCCGGGTCCTGAGTTCAAATCCCGCTCAGCTGTTGAATTAATACCAGGTGGGTTAACTCGGCCTGGCATCCTTCTGAGGTCGGCAAAATGAGAGCCTGCTTGCTGGTATCCTGTGTTGGAGTGGTGACCCGTCCAGGATTGTGCCCAATAGCCAAAGAGACTGCTGAAGCAACACCAACGCTCTGCACAGTGTCTTAAATATATATATATATATATATATATATTTATATTAATATCTTTCGAACCACTCACTCACTCACTGACTGATATTAAAGATAGACATTGAAGCAGTATACTAGTCCGGCAGATATGTGAAAAAAATGTGCCTTTAGTGATCAAGCATGAAATTTGGCACACTGCTAGGGCAGTATCTTACAAAGATTTTTGGTATAGGGACATTCCAGATTCTTCCCAGAGCCAAAATGGCGGCCATTTTACAAAATAGCCGATTTTGTGTTGAACAAGGAGGATACATGTGGATACAACTATATTTAAGAAGCATACCATGGTTTTATTTAACTAAATATAGATTCTAGCAAATAAGAAATAGCAAATAAAGGTGACAAAGCGTGAATAAACCATTTATTGTGTCATTTTTTGGTGCATTTTTGCACTTTTGGACGGTTTTCTACAACAAACTCTTCAAAAACTGTTATCAAGCACCATGGAATGACTGTTGTTCATTTAACACTCTTGAACTCAGAGGAAGTGCTTCTGTTTTTCCTAACATCAACTTACAGAGTCACAAATTATACAGTGGAACCTCTAGATCCAGGTACAGAGTCTACTATGATGCATGGATATATGTGTACATGTTACATAATTATCATCTGTGATCTCTCTTGTCCCAGTTCTACTCTCTTGTAACTCCCCACCACAGTGACATAGAGCTGTGCACTGGAGTGCAGCCTTGACACACTTGCACTGTCCTCTGTCCCTTTTTGCAGCCACACCTTAGTAGTTGCCGACATGCCTCAGTTGCCTCTGGGAGGGTTGTCCAGTATATGTCCAGCATTATCGGTGTGAACCACCCCCAGTCACTGGGCAATGGGAGCTCTGGTGTGGACACCATCATCTTGCCCCAACAGTAGCCGGCTTGGTAGGTAGCTCTCTGTGATGTGGTTTCAGGGCTTCACGAGTTGGTGGGAGAGCATCTATTGATCTGCCATTCTGGGGTGAACAGTGCTTGCGACACTATTGACATGTTCCTGGCTACTGGTGCGATCATAGAGCAACAACAAAACGCTCCAGTGCATCCATGTGGCCATCTACGGCTGAAGGAGTTGGCGTGGCAGCCAAGGCAAAGAATGCTGCAGTGACATCAGTGACCTCATCACAGGCTTTCCAGGTTTCCCATGCTTTTTTCTTCCCCCTGCCTCCGAAGCTTGAAACGGTGTCGCATTCCAGTGAGGGCATGGAAGAATGGCAAACTCGACACTTGTTAGGTCCCAGTGCCACAGACGTCTCGTGAGCTGCAAGAACCTGAAGTTCTTTCCTGTGCCAAAAGCAACCAGAGCTCATCAACGTCCAGATGTCCAGCTGCTGTCACCACCGGACCACGACATCAGTGTCTACTGTACGGATCGACACTTTGCTGTATCCCGCCTCACAGCGTCTTCAGCATGGAGTAGCCTTCTTCTTGTATCAGCCTCTTCATGGCTACAAGGGGCAAGACCAGCAACATCTCGGGCCTGCGTACAAACCACATATTTTGTGGTGGTGCTGATGACTTGTTTGTCTGTGTCTTTGTTGCTACTGATGAGTGGCTTGACTGCTCTTGGATCGTGGGACTTCAGGATCATAGCAACTAGTGCCACGAGAGAATTTGGCACGGATTGTTCTTGGCAGAGGGCATCAAATGAACCACTAAAGGCTGTCTTCATCTTCAACATGTCTCTTCGGACTAGTTTCGCGGCTCTAGCAAGATGACACCATCACTATCAGCATCGTTTCACAGGCCTTGTGAAGGGCTGATCCGATGTCCTCGTTGAAAGCTAGCAGAACATCTCGGCCAGGCTTGTGCTCTTCCATGTCCGGAAAATGTCATGATCGCGTGCTGAGTTTGGTCGAGTGAACACGTCCAGTCAAGACTGTTCCAAGCTGTTTCAGCGGTTGTTGTACAGACTTGTTAGGTTCTGCCAGCTTGAACACTGGTGCCACAAGAGCGTCCATGCGGGCATCATCGATGTAGGACACCAGTTCTCCGAGAGCTATGCCATGATTGATATCATCCTGGTCATCCAAGGTTCTCTTTGTGTCCCTTGCTTTGTTATAGAGGGAAACCAGACACTTCACATGGTACAGGGCATCTTGTGCCATCATATCTCCAGCACTCAGTTTAGCAATAAGTGGCTTGTCTTCTAGTTTCAGAGCACATTTCCTGACTCGTCTGTCCAGGTCAAAGGTAGAAGCTTTGCGCAAAGACTCGTTACCTGCTGGCTTGTCACAAAAGAAACACGTTTCGAGCAGTGACTCTGTGCGGTCCACACTCTGACGGGTATACTTTCGTGTCACGCCTTCGGTATCCCCACTGGTTGTTTTCCTCTTCTCTGCCCGAATCAATTGAGTTTTGTTGTATTGTAGTCTGCACGAATCATGCCACTTAGCCCTGTGGTGCTGGAAGGTGGAGTCAATACCCTCACCATCGTCCAAGCGGGACATGTCGAGAGATTTGGCAAGCAGTCGATCTCACTGAACCTGAGGAGGTTGTCTGCCAGAGTCTGTATCCAGACCCTCCTGTGCTTCGCTTGGAGTCAGCTGGACAATGAAGAGGCTCAGTGGTGTCCATCTGACACAGCACACATAGGTTCCAGTGTGTCTGGTTAATTGATGTAACAGAGATGTACTTGGCCTCGCTGCTGGGGGTCTAATAGTTTGAAATGCTTGGCCATTGTCTTGAACCACCACCAATCAGTCACTGTAAAATTGGGAAGAACCACCACCAAGCAGGGGATTAGTCTTTGGGTACACTACAGTGGAGTTATCACCTGAAACAGAATAGCAGAGTTAAAATGTTTTCAACTACGAACCCCAGCCCAGAGGAGATGCATATATACACAATGGCGATCTTGGGTGATTGTCACTCGATGTCCCCAATAGGCCACCATACATTATTTCTTTGCGCTGGACAGGACCATGTTAAACCCAAATCAATATGAACACACCATTGTAGTTTGAACATTTCTATTTGCAATCATGAAAATTAATACAGTGAGCATCAATATCGATTTCGCAAATTTATGCATTTAATCGCGACATTGCCAGCTACCAGTATGTAATTAATAATGGAAATATTCATGGAGTCTAAGTTCCTTTCACCAAATTTGATTTTTTATCTATTTATATTTCCAGAAACAATATTCAGGTAACATTCACATGCATGATCATATTGCAGAGCTCTTGTTCCAGCCATGCATTATTGCGATGGTAAACTGTTATCTGTGTCCCTCATAGACCACCGTAGATGCATTTTTTAGTCAAATATGAAGTAGATAATGAAGCATGTGCATACTAGTTGATAATAATCATATTATACTCACTACATTGTGTTTTGCACCAAGCACATATGACTTTGCTGACCTTGTAGGCAGAATTTGTTATTCGTGGCAGACATTTTGTAAAATGGCCACCATTTTGACCCTAGGGGTAATCTGGAATGTCCTATATCCAAAATGTTTCCTAAGGGTATGCTATAACTGTGTACCAAATTTCATGCTTGTATCATCAAAGGCACAAAACTACCAGAATATTTCACATATCTGCGGACTATACCAGAAAAATTCACCAGAATCGTCAGACAACATTCATAAATGAAAATAGAAACAAATGAAAAAAATGCAGGTGAGTACCCGAGACAATTGGGAAGCATGTAATTTTGTTGTGCCATCACCGCATCGCGTAGTTCTCTACGCCGCTGTTGTATTACGTTATTCTCTCTCCTCTTCAATTTATAGTTCCTGGTCCCCCTCGCGATCGCTCTTCCGCGTTATCGTCCGACTCCGCGCACTCTGCTCTCCCTTGCCTCGCTCTCTCCTTGTGTACTGTCACTCTGCGTCTTCTTATAATCGTCTGTCTCCCTTTCAATTCCGCTTTCTGCTGGGGCTCCCACATCCTCTGCCCCGACTTACTATATTCGCTTACTCGGTTGTGGAACCATTTTCGACTAGTGTCTCAGCCATCCATTTCTCAGCGTTTTATTCCCACGAGCAGCCTCAGTCTATGCCGGATACGTGAGTTTCAGATTCATATGGTTGTCCTCTCTCTTCTTTGCTCCTTCATCCAATCCGATGCTTATCTTAACACTCTGGGTTCATATCTTTACGCATCATTTTTCGATCGCCTATATGTAACAGGTTGCTGTAATCTCTGTTGATTTGTCTCGCCCTTAGCTATGTCTCTATCTTTCTTCTTCTTTCCTCTTATCCTTTTCTTTATATACTTGCCTTGGCATGCCTCCAACTCCATTCTCCCTTTTCCTACCATAGCCAACTACACACTGTCTATCCTAGCCACTTCACTATCCGCTTCTCACTGTACTCTCCTACGCCACGTGCTCGATCTGCCTCCTTGCGTAATCTCGTCTGCCTATAATCTCTACGCCATCACCACCTGTCTTTCATCCCACTACTCCCTGTTCTCCCATACTATACACCTCAACCGCCGCCTATGTCTTACGCTCATCCACCTTTCTCTGCCAAACGCCTACATCCGGCCGCACCCTTTACACTCTACTCACCTCATACATTCCGTTTTATATCTCTCTCGCACTCTCTCACTACCCGCACACTCTTGCATATCTACATCACTCTCTCAATCTCCGTACTCTTCTATCCTCTCTAAATCTCGACCTTGGCACGCCATGCTCATCTGTAGCCACTGTAATCTTCGCAGCCGATTCACTTAGCTCCACCACTATCATCGATCTCTCCTCTCACTCCTCCTATCTTCCAAATCATACTCGGTCTCCTACACTCACTCCACCACCACCTTAAGCTTCTCTCTCACTACATCTCTCAATCTCTCCGCATCCTTAACTCAACCTATCTTAATCTACCCTTGTCCCCTTACACGCCTAACCACGTTCCCATATCATCGTAGTCCAACCAGTCTCGTCGCGCTCATGCTCTCTCATCGCTCTTCCGCATCTCCACCGCTCCCTCAGATCAATAACTCATTCTCACACCATCGCGATTATGGATGCGCTTCCTCAACTCAATCATAAATGAAAAGCGAATTGCATACCGCGCCCCGGTCTGTCAGATCATCAAACAAGTAAGCTTCGATTCACCGACCAGATCCAAGTACTCGATACAGTCCTTGCTATTTGGTAAACCTTTTTACTCTTCAGAACTGGGTAAACAGTAAGTGACCAGTTGACTACCACAACAATACCCTACGCAGCCACGGTGCCACCTGATTGCTTCTGCCTGAGAATTGTGCCTCCGCTGCAGCCGTGCGCCTGCTGGGATACGGTGGGGCCGCGAATGCTCGTGATCGCCTCGCTCTCGTACGCACGTAGGGACGTCGTTCGAACGACGTATCCCGGACGATATCTGGGCATGTTTCAGTCTTCGGGTACGATGATGGATCGACGTTCCCGCTCTCCTGTAACTCTTCTGCCCCGCAGTTAGTCCGAGCGAGTAGGAGTCGCCAGCAGTTGAGTTGGGAGGAGGAGACGCTGACCAGCAGTGGAGGAGAGGAGTCTGCCAGCGTTGAATCTGGAGTCCTGGAGTCGTGAGTCTGGAGTCGGAGAAAGCAGTGAGAGAGGAGTTGGCAGCTGTGCGGTTAGCGAGTGAGTGGAGAGTCTCTGCTCCTTGCTCTCTCTCTCCTCTCTCTCTCATCTCTTGGTCGACGGAGGCGCGGGGAGGAGTCAGGAGCTGGTGGAGTCCAGTCGGTGGTGACGAACATCGAGGGTCGCCCAGCGAGTCACCCGAGGGTGGCAGGTAACCTGCAGGCACTCTCAGGAGCCTTTTGCCAGTCAATCCGGCTCCGAGCAACCATTAAAGGCCTACGGGTCCTGTTCCACCCCTTTCCTTTCCTTTCCTGGGGTTTTCTTTGTATGAAAGTTGTGGCGCCGTGTCCGCTAAGTGGAATTGTGGCTAAGTGATTGTGTACATAATAAATAGTATAGTCTATTTTAATAATACAGTTTACATAGGCTTTACCTATTAGGCTTGAGCTTACCTTAGATCCGCAGAGCACTACTTTCCAGTGGGATTGCACTGTAGCCAGTACCAGGAAGAGACTTTAATTCTCAATTTTATCGATAAGTCCACCGCCGAGAGGGAATATCCGAACATCTATTTGACATCAGATGTTTTGTCCCCATACATGGAGGATCGAAGCTCATGCCTCTGCAAAGCTCATGCCTAATATGTGGAGCCTGTCATGATCATTACAATGATTTCACTGACATGTATCTAAACCTTACTTTGTGAGTCAAGTTGTTTCGTGCATATTGCCTTCGTGGTTTGAAGTGTACATATAGACAGAGCTATGACGATGGAACAACAACTACACAAGATGTACAATCCCACCCAGGTGGGTGAAGTTTCGTCGGACGAGGAGGTTGAGGTGGAAATTGCCTGACTCAGGTGAGCAAGAAACGACACATTTTGGAGAAGCTATTGATACAGCCAAACCTCGACACTCTTTTCATCTTTCCTGAGTTATACTAATACATATAACAACTGTTTCTTGTTTTCACCCCCACGGAATCATAGTAAAGTGAATAGTTATTGTCTCTGAGTCTGATTATGTTCTAATGGCTGATGATTGCCTTTTTTGTGACGGTTATAAAACACATGATTTAACCATTTTCGTTCCATGATGATTTGTACTGTTCAGCCTTTGATCTGTTTATGTTCCATTGCCTTTGTGACTTTGCAAGCACAAAATGAGCCGTTCGTGTATTTGTGTCTGCAGTTACCGTTGTATTAAAGAGAGCAGTCAAGAACCTCCTGTGCCTTTGCATGTTCGTGACGATCAAACGAAACTTGCTGGTGGGATTAACACGACGTGTTCAGTGAACGCTACGCATTAACTGATGCCAGTACAGAGCATGTGCAATAGGGATACAACTTTTTTGCAACTCCATAGTCCTGTATCATATTCTGATGAGCTTTTGCTAGAAAACAATGAAAATCAATGTTTTTTTTGTATTTGTTCAAAAAAGTTCACCCATGACTAACTTTGAAATTTGCATGACTTGCATGATCTTAATTGCTCGCTCACAGCATTGATTGCTTCTGCTGATGTTTAGTTTTGATGGCTCTTGTTTCCAGTGATTTGTCAAGGATTTCAAAGCAGTCTTGTAGGGTAGTAAGGCTTTTTTAAAGTTAAATAAATAATTAAACAGGGTTCTAGTTTTTGGAAATCCACCCAAATGCAACCGAGTATAAAAATTTCAAAGTTAGTCATGGGTGAACTTTTTTTGAACAAATACAAAAAAAACATTGATTTTCATTGTTTTCTAGCAAAAGCTCATCAGAATATGATACAGGACTATGGAGTTGCAAAAAAGTTGTATCCCTAATGTGCAACTCTGTATCCAGAAGAGCCTTTTAAAATTTAAATTGTTCCTGGCTGGGATTTGAGGCTGGCCAGAACTGTCTTGTGTACCACAGTCAGGTTATTGTGAGGCAGGTATTTCCTCTTGGTCAGGATGCATGCAGCAATAGCTGGGGTGGCACTTGCTTCCTGGTACCCACTCCAGTAATGGGGTCTGATCTGGACACACACACACACACACACTGAAAAGGTTTTGAAGCCCCCCAAAGTTTGCGTTTAAGTTTGAGTCCAACTTCGCTCATTGTCACGCTTGCAAATACTCGGCAAACAATATTGGATATGATAAAATTAATTTATGTAAAATCTCAAGTGTATGAATGAATGCAACTTTAAGGGTTAACACGTTCACATGAAAGGAAGCAAATGTTTGGGCAAGCTTTTTTGAAAACGAAAGTCCGACCCCAAATTTGTGCCCCATCACAACCATTGTCACGCAAATCCAAATCAGCAAGTGTCGCCTTGGCACGCAAACACCATGCTCATGTTAACAAGAACAACCAAAGGGGTTTTGATGAATGTAGTTGGGCAAGAAGATCATGCAAGTCAGTGGTCAGGCTTGTGCAGACCGTCACCCAGTAGGTAATCACTGTGGTCGCTTGTGGCCAGTTCCCCATGCCGTCAAAGAAAGGGTCTTAATGGCTCCTTGTCAGTGTCACATGAGTGCCAAAGCAAGAGAGGAGTAGAATGGGCAATCTGTGAACGCGTTTCTGTCTACTGGCCATCATCAGCATGGCGTGACCACCCTGTCCCGGGTCCTAAAGGAGATGGTCCGTAGAGTGCTCACTAATCATGACTTTGTCATAAAGCAGAGCCTTGCGTATGGAAAGCAAACTGGGATTTTCAAACCCAATCCCAGAATGCCTGCAACTTTTCATGGGAATAACGGGGGATTTGAGGCTGGCACAGATGTAATCACAAACGTGCTCAATTAGCACAAGAAATGTCATTGCAATTTTTAAAAAACTAGAAATAGAAATCAGAGATTGAAGACTGGGACCTTCGCCAGGACTTTTGTGTGGTGGTTGTGTAAGACAATGCATTGATGACGTAGGTTGATGTTCATACCGCGGACTAACGTGCTCGTATTGTCAGAGTATGTACTTTATGGACGTACTCGCACTCTAATTGTACATACTTTATGCACAGACTCACTTACATTCTAATTGTACATACTTTATAGATGTAACTCGGTTGGAAGAAAGATAACGTGTAATACTGGCTACCACCAGGTGGCGTTTGTGGCCGACGATAGCACATTCTGTGCAGAGAGACAGACAGACAGACAAATGGACCCAAATGTTGGGGAGTAGCAGAAAATGTATTTTACCGGCCTCAGGGTTCCTTCAATCAAAGGAGAGGCCTAAAACTCACATTCAAGAATACCCAAGAGGAAAACTATCTTTCTTTAAATAAATGATGATTCCTTTGTTTTTTTTAATGAGGTATAAAGGCCCATTTGTATATTGCAGCCATAAAATTGTGGATTTGATGACCAGAATGTTCCTCTTTTTTGCCTTTTGTGACACCACCTTGATAAGACTGTTCTATCCCTCCATTCCCTCCAGGGTTTCAAGCAGGTGGTGCATCACCATCTCATGTCATTCCCCCATCTTTACCTATAATTTTGCATTTACCCTCATTGACCCTGCTCATCCCAACCCTCATTACTTGGCAGGTGTGGGTGTTTCCTCTCTCCTATTTACCCTCATTGACCCTCCTCATCCACCCTCTTACTTGCAGGTTGCGGTGTTTCCTCTCTTCCTATTTACTTCATTGACCCCACTTATCCAACCCTCATCTTGCAGGTTGTGGTGTTTCCTCTCTTCCTATTTACCTTCATTGACCCTCCTCATCCCACCCCTCATACTTGCAGGTGTGCGGTGTTTCCTCTCTTCCTATTTACCTTCATTGACCCTCCTCATCCCAACCCTCTTACTTGCAGGTTGCGGTGTTTCCTCTCTTCCTATTTACCTTCATTGACCCCACTTATCCCAACCCTCATACTTGCAGGTTGTGGTGTTTCCTCTTTCCTATTTACCTTCATTGACCCTCCTCATCCCAACCCTCATACTTGCAGGTTGCGGTGTTTCCTCTCTTCCTATTTACCTTCATTGACCTCCTCATCCCAACCCTCATACTTGCAGGTTGTGGTGTTTCCTCTCTTCCTATTTACCTTCATTGACCTGCTCATCCCACCCCTCATACTTGCAGGTTGCGGTGTTTCCTCTCCTCCTTGTTCTCTTCTTTTCCTGTTCCTTCATTCTCTTGCTCACTATATTTATCTAATGCCCCACTGTGCACAGTTTGTTACCTTTCTCCCACCACTCTTTCACCTCGCCTTTCCATGAGCCTCGATATATCGTGAAATAAAAAGAATGCTCTCCAATACTTACCCCCTTCCTCCTTATGTCCTCCACATTTTCTTGATCACTGGCCCTCCTTACTGCTTCCCTTTTCTCAAAATGTATTTTATTTTCTCGCCTACCTCTCAAAACCTGTGTACCTAATATGTAGACAGCCATTAATGGAATCTGCTTTTCCTTCTTATGGTGTTTGCTAGAGAGCCTGCTATAAGTAAGATCATAATAAATTTCGTTTTAATGACATAATCGTTGAACCTTAACCAAAACTTTGGTGCCTCATTGTCAAATCCAGATCCAGACCGAACAGAAAGTTTAAAGGAACTCAAGTAATTACTCCTGAATACAATTAACCAAAGCAGAGCAAGATAAAAACACAAAAGACAAACTGGACAATTTGGTTATGCAAAAGATAAGCTTGAAATTTGTTCCACAATTTTAATTCACTTTGTACAGGACAATTGATGAAGGAATAAAAAACAATTACACACAGATAATTAAACACAATTTTAAAAACCAACCAATTAAAGTGATCCAACACAGGAGTAAGGCTTTGAATAATTAATATGTACAGGCAATTTGAAAAATAAACTATCAAGCTTTCCACTCCAACATTTTCATAAATGTGTTGAAAACACAAAAGGGTGTTGAAACAGATTTAGGCCTCAATTGTTCTCCTCCAGAGTGAAAGTTTTTCCTTTTGTTCTGGGCAGGACAATGGCAGACGGAGTGGAACAAACAAAGGTTCATTGTGACGGCGCTGAGAGCAGGATTGGAACAATGGTTTGGGCGAAAGGTGAACTCATTCACAGCTGATGGTCTGTGCACACAGATTTAGCATAACATGACCTCGGACATCAAGGCTCTTCCCTCCACAGCTCACAACTTACATGGATCCCTTGGAGTGACGAGATATCCGCCTGACTAGCTTCCAAGCTCTGCCTTCTGGCTCCTCACACTGTCAGCAGCATCTCTCCATAACGCCTCCCAGCTCCTGTACACCCTCCGCTCCCCGACACTCCGCTTTTTATTCTGAACTCACCAAAAGGGAAGGTGGGGTTGATTGGCAAGAGCCAATGGGATAGACCTCATCACACCTTGACACATCCTGGGGCCAGGGCCACCTCCGTCCACAACAATGTCATTCCGGGTCAAACCGAGTCTACTCTCTCTACAGATTTTCAGTCTACTCTCTCTACGAGTCTACAGATTTCTCTCTCTCAATGCTTCTGTAAGCCTCATGGAAAAACTAGAACAACACTTAGTGGAGTGCATACCTCCACCAGGCTGAATAGTTTAGGTTTTGTATACGACTCATTGGACGGATCTGCACCCGGATCTTCACCAAAATCGAATCAATTTGTTCTTGTCACCTACCCAACTCATCCACCTATTTTTTTCATAACCCATCCACAACTTTTTGAGATATCGTGCTATATATCATTTTTGGCCCTATCTCTCAATGATGAAGAATCACTGAAAAACATTCTCGAATCCGGATCCGGATTTTCACCAAAATCGAATCAATTCGTCCTTGTCACACACCCAACCAGTCTACCAAATTTCGTCCGAATGCATCCATAACTTTTTGGGATATCCTGCTCACAGACAGCCCAACAGGGGTGAAAACATAACCTGCATCCACCTTCGGTGGTGGAGGTAAAAACGAAAGGTAGATAAAGACTGGACCAATACTCCAAAAATAAAAATGCACAAACCACTTTAAAACGAATAAACATTCCTTTGTTCATTACCGAAAGCCAATATGGCCTATTCCCCAAGATAGTACTCCCCGATGCTCATCACGGCACTCCATGAACCAACTCCATACCTGCAAACCATCAGGATGACTGTTTACAGCCAGGTCAATAATGAGAACCAGTCGAACTTAATGCACTACCTCTGAGCTACTACCTTGACAGCCAATCTGCTGACGTACAACTGTGGAATCTCAAACGCTGAGAGAGTAAAATTCATGATCAAATCCCATGGAAACATCATTTAACTACCGGCCCATATATATATATTGGGTAGTCGATCTAGTTGAAAAAAATATATACAGTATATATTTTTTTGGAGATTTGTTCTCCCCTTATTAATCAGTATTTAAAATGGCGATTTCAGTTAATACAATGGCGATTTCGATGAACTTGGTGGGTAGGTTTCTACCATGACCTAGTTGTGTGCAAATGAGAACCGTTGCTTTGGACACCACCGTTGCCTAGCAACGGGACTTTGAAATTTTAGAAAAATCATTAAAAAAATTATTTTTTCGAAAATCAAAAATCGGGCCACGAGCGACTGTGGCAGTACATTCAGCTATTGTCAAAATTTCCAGCCGGATCTATGAAAACTGTCGGAGAAGATAGACTTGAATGAACCCTGGTCGAAATACTGTAATCTGTATGTAGTTGCAGTCACTGATTGGTGGTGCTTTTATTTCATGTAACGATGGTTTCATTCAAAATACTCTGAACACAATGTGGACAAACATCCTGCTAATAACAACGATAGTATGTATGATCTTTTAAAGGTTCACAGAATCAAAAATATCATAATTTTTTTCATGTGATTATATTGATTTTTAGATCCTCGTGGAGATCTCCAAGTCTTACTCACGTTGTTGTTCTTCTACTTTTGTGGACTTTTTTGTTTCAACAGCCTCCAGTACTCCTCCTACTGTTTCACAGTACTGCCACAGTCGTCGTGGCCCGATTTTGATTGTCGAAAAAATAATTTTTTCAGGTCAGGTCAGGTCAGATCTGTGACCTGCTACAGGTACCATGTAAACTGTACTAACCTGTTCCATGGTCAGGTTGTCGGCGACTAAACCGTCTCCCCACCAGGTTTTCTGGTGAGGAGGGTGTTTGGATATGGACACCC
Source organism: Eptatretus atami (assembly GCA_035128595.1). NCBI lineage: Eukaryota > Metazoa > Chordata > Myxini > Myxiniformes > Myxinidae > Eptatretus > Eptatretus atami. The sequence goes on from CM068967.1 coordinate 37,900,070, forward strand.
AGCAGGATTAAAACAAAACCTGTCAAAGGGCGGAGGAGCACCTTGTGTGAGCCAAACGGCCATACCAATCTAGTGCCCAACTGTGTCTGCGGACGTCCTCCTGCAGTTGGTTACTTTTTATTAGGAGGTTGGTGCAGGATTTGCACTCCAGCCACCGTATAAAACCCGCTTCATTCCGCAAACACAAAAACGCAAAAAATCTGAAAACCCACTTCGTGGGAGTTCCTCCTGTGCAGCTTCCTTCGCAGGGCAACTCACCGGATGAGGGATTGGGCAAAGCTCGGGACCCCCAATCTTTGATGAAAGGAGGGAAACCACGGGTAACCTCCCTGGGTCAGATTGCGGGAGAGTGTCAGAGTGGGTGCTGAGGTTCGTCCACCAGACGGCGTCCTTGGGTTAACCTGAGGCGGTCCCTCTCGGTGGGTTGCCTGGGAATGTCCTATCCCTAAGAGAGATGATCACCTGTCTCTGTTATCATCTGAGCTCAAGCGTTTTGGACATCAGTATTGCAGCACTCTCTGAGGTTCGGAGACTGGATTGCGGCGAGATAATGGTGGGTGTTACACCTACTATTGGTCTGGTCGCTCTGGATGGTTACCATACTCAAGGAGTTGCTGTAGCTGTGTCCAATAAGCTGATTCCAATGATGTATAATTGAGGTAACACCGGTCAACGAGCGTATTATGAGACTAAGGATTCGTCACTCCTTAGGTGTATTTCCCTGGTCTCTGTCTATGCTCCGACTGAGGCGAGTGATCTCACCATGAAGGACAATTCTATGCCACGCTCGAGTCTGTGGTTGATCAGTGCCCCAGACGAGATACTCTCTACTAATCTTGGGGATTTCAATGCATCAACTGGAACTGATAGGGATGGTTATGAGACGTGTGTGTGTCCCCATGGGTCAGGAATATGAATCAGAATAGCCTTAAGTTCCTTGACTTTGCAAGAAGTCATGGACTTGGGGGGCCGGTTCATGGTTTCAGCGCCCACAAGCTCATCGCTGGACTTGGTATTCAACGCTGGTGGGCGGCAAAGGAGATTGACCATGTCCTAGTTGACGGTCGCTGGAGAATGATCAGAACTGCAGGGTCTACCGGAGTGCTCAGTTCCTCAATACTGACCACCGGCTTGTTGGAGAGCAACTCTAAAGCTGCACCTTAAATCCTGGAGAATGGTACCATCCCAAGCCGAGGCTGGATGTTGGCAAGCTCAAGGATGAGAGAGTAGCTGAGGAGTTAGCGAACAGGCTGAGTGGACATTTGGGGTGCTGGGTGCTTTGGGTGGTCCTGAAGAGTTATGCATTACCTCTAAGACCACCGTCCTTGATGTTGCCGGTGGATGTCTTGGAACTCACTGCAGGGCAAAGAAAGATTTGTCTCTCAAGGGACACTGGATACCATTGACCAGAGTCGCAGGGCCAGGCTGAATGGCAGACTGAGCTGTTCAGGGAGCTGAGGCGTAAAACTGTACGTGCACTAAGGGTGGACAAGGAGGCCTATGTGCGAGGAATCTGTGAAGGGGTGGAGAATCACTGTGGAAGGTGATTCTCGTCCCACTTACAGGGGAATTCGCGCATTGCGTCATCCAAGCCCATCCCTGGAGCACTGCAGTTAGAGCAGAGAGTGGTAGGTCTTAACAGAGGAGTCTGAAGTGAAGGCCCGCTGGCGCGGTTACTTTGAGCGGTTGTACCAGGCTGATCCACCAGCTGTCGAGTTGGACGTCAATGGTGTTACAATCCTGTTGCTGACCCTCCAATCAACTGTGGGCCACCTTCGCTTGTGGAAACACGGGCTGCGGTGAACGGTTGAAACAGGGTAAAGCTCCAGGATCTGTGGCATCCATGCTGAATTTCTCAAGGCTGGTGGAAATGTGCACTCGTGTCATTGCATGCAGTTTTTGTGCTCTGCCTGGAACACAGGCATCATCCCAACTGATTGGAAGAGGGCCTTGTTGTCCCTCTCTGAAAAGGGAAGGGTGATCGCCAAGACTGCAACAACTACCGAGGGTGACGCTGCTCTCAGTGCCGGGCAAGGTCTTTGCTCGGATAATTCTTGATAGGGTTCGCCACCATCTGCTAGAGCACCAGCGTCCAGAGCAGTCAGGCTTTACACCAAAGAGGTCACACGGCATTTATTGTCTCACCGAACGCAGACGAGAGTTTCAGCAGGGGCTGCTTGCAGCCTATGTTGATCTCTGTAAAGCGTTCGATTCAGTGAATCAGGATGCCCTCTGGAGGATTCTTGGTCTTCGTGGGTACCACAAACTGATCGATCTGATGTCTGAACTCTACTCTGGTACTGAGAGTGCTGTGAAGTGTGGTGGTACCATCTCTGACTTATTTCCAGTTGTTACCTGGAGTTCGTCAGGGGGTGTGTACTGGCCCCCACACTTTTCAGCACTTGTATGGACTGGATTTTAGGAGAGTTCGGAAAGACAAGCTGCGGTGCATCGTTTGGGAATGTCAAGATCTCGGACTTGATTCGCAGGATGATGCAGTCATCTTTGCGGAGACTTTAGATATCCTTTTGGGGCCCTCGAGGTGCTGAATGAGGAGTCGGAGCCCGCTGGGATTAGCGGTTTCTTGGTCAACTAAGATCCAGTCTTTCAATGACATCTTGGATGCTGCTGTCTGTCTGTGTCTGTTTGTGGTGAGGATGTTGAGGTCGTGGAGAGATTCACTTACCTTGGCAGTGATATTCATGCCCGGCTGGCTGTGAGTCAGAGGTCAATAGACGTCTGGGTCGGGCCTGGGGAGTCATGGATTCACTGGATCATGGGGTGTGGCGCTGCCGGTACCTGTGCGGGAGACGAAAGTCGAGTCTTCAGGTCCTTGTTGCTTCCAGTCTTGCTCTATGGATCGAGACTTGGACTCTGACAAGGATCTGAGACGGAGACTTAATTCTTTGGTACCGAGGTCTCTTCGAGAATCCTTGGCTATCGTTGGTCAGATTTTGTGTCCAACGAGCGTTGCTGAGAGAGACTCGGATGAGATTTGTTACCTGCATGGTCCGTGAGCGTCAGTTGCGGCTGTATGGAATGTGGTCGTTTCTCCTGATGCTGATCCTGCTCACCAGATTCTCTCAGCGATGAGTCTCGTGAGTGGAGGAGGCAATGGGCCGACGACGTGCCTCGTGGTTGCAGCAGGTTGACCAGCATCTGAAGGAGATGGGGATGGGCTGGCATCCTGCCTGGGAAGGCCAGACGGAGGCCCCTGGAGTACCGGCGGAAAGTGGACGCAGCGACGCGCTGTTCTGGCACATCGCTCCCATGCCTGACCCGACCTGGTCGAAAACATAAAAAAATGAAGTTCGTTATATCTCAGAGACTATGAGTCAGATATACATGAAACTGGTATGTTAGGTTCATGGTATGTCCGAGTTATGCGTGAGAAAGACTGTTGCTATGGAACCCTCCGTTGCCTAGCAACGGCCGAAAAACCTCTAAATGTGGGGTATTTTAACGAAAAACACAATCTGCAGCATTAACCCTTGAAGCTAGAATCATGATTTTCTTGTGCTTAATCTCAGGTCATTCCCATCGAACGGGCCCATCGCGTCAGGTTCTATTGGGTAGTCGACTACCCATGTCCGCCTACCGGCTTGTATATATATATGGATATAGATATAAGATATAGATATAGATATAGATATAGATAGATAGATAATAGATATAGATATATATATTGTCGTGATCCGCTGTTTAATATCTTCCAGCACGGAATACTGACGTCAATGTCCGAGCTTCAAGCAGTCCACGTGTGGACAAATAGAAACCAAAACACACCACTGTGTTTCAAATCGGCCTCTAGGGTAGGCACGATATTTTATTGCTGGTAAACGAATGGAATACACAGCACAAAAAACCTGCCAGAACCTCTGGAACAATAGAGTTCAAAACAGGTTGTACAACTCAGCTCCGCTCAACGATATCCAGGAATAACGATCACACTCCCGATTTAACTCAATCCTTTAGACGGAGCTATCAACGATCAGCACGATCGTTGCTGTCGAGAGTCTTAAAAATCACTTGAAATCGCATTCACCATGCGATTCGGAGCGCTCGATATATTTTTCCACTCGCGATCTTAGATCTTCCACTTACACGTCTGTCGCCAACAATGGCGCCCGCGGCTCTGATGCAGTCCACCCATCACGTGCGACTAGCCACCAATCCCTGGGAGCCTGAAAAAGGTCACGTGACGTTGTGGGCGGGACACTAAATTTGGTGAGAACATGGTTTTTCTCACAGTCCTCCCCACCTAAAGTAAACCCGTCGGATAGACGGCGTTTTGAAACCAGTTATTGTACTAGTTGCAAATCACAGGCAATATGATGGCGTGTGATCGTTAACATTCTTGTACAATAAACAATGTTCATCCACAACACAATATTAAACACACAACCACATGAATATCTACCCCACCATATTTACCCATCGCCGCACCACATTGAGAGACAAAGGGAACCAAACTGAAGTTGGGAAGCGTTTACAGGAGGAAAACGGACCGAGGAGCAAGGCTCCTTCGGGAGTAAAAAGGGGCCCAAACCGGTATCCCCTCTCCGCCTGTGGGCTTAACTTAACTTTGGTGCTCCTTGTCTACTGATGGCGACTAAGGAAGTCAGCTAGTCTGTTCTCCACTCCTTTCACTGTTTGACTGTGAGGTCGTATTCTGAGAGAAGCGCCCAGCGCAGAATACGCTGGTTGGAGGTTTTGGCTTGGCTGAGCCAACACGAGCGGGTGGTGGTCGCTGTAGATGGTGATGGGTCCATGCCCAATGTAGACAGCGAATACCTGGATGCCGCCATGATAGCGAGGAGCTCCTTCTCTACGGTACTGTAGTTCCGCTCCCTGGGCAACAGCTTGCGAGAGTAGTAGATGACCAATGGGACAGCTAGCGCAATAGCGCTTGATGTCTCGCGACATGCGGGCCATATAAATTATCCTTGACCTTGGCTAAGGTCTTGGCCGCTCCGACATGACCCGAGGAATATTGTCACGGGCCAATTGCATAACTGACTGACGATGCCTCCCTGGTACGACAACTCGGGGTCGTACCTTCCACGTCTGGGTGGAGGACATGTTCTTGGGGAATATTTATGCATCAGCACACCTGCACCATTCACATAGTAGCCTGTTCGTCCAGGCTCGGAGTCTTCTCCCATTTCCAGAGGGTGAAGGGTGGGATCGAAAGTGCTGATCCCTCCACTAGACTGGTTACCGCAGAACAATGCGGGAGTGACCTCAGGCACAGAACTGGGTTGCTAACCGCCTCGGAGGACTGATCCTCCTCACTGGATTCGCCGACCAGCGAACAAGTAGCTGGGGTCCCGTGTCACAGACGGGAACGGTCCGGAGGAGCCCAGCTCCTGAGGTTGGCCTGACTGGAGGCTCGGTGGACTTCAGTTGAAGCAACGTCACCGTCGGAGGCTGGAGTCGAGGCGCGAGGCTCCTCGGGCCAGAGGGAAGATATGTCGACTCCGCACTCTCTCCACCTGTTTGCTCTGGGATCTAGTGACCACCCCACAGGTCAAGAGTCAATAACTCCTCCTGGCCATTGCATCATTGCCAATCAGCAAGGATACCCCGGTACCGGGTAGTAGGGTACCACCGCACAGGTCATCGGACCCGTAAAAATGTCATGCCGGATCTCTGGATGAGCAAGGGGATACCAGCCAGGAACCTGGTTAATTGCCCCGAGGACGATATACTCGCCGGTATAATGCATCTGAGAGGCCAGAACTACCCCGCCCGGAGAACACACAGCGTCGCCCAGTATCCGAAGGTATTGGGCCTTAAACTTCACCACCGAATCAGGGCCACCCACTAAGGCTGTCCCTGAATAATCCTGATGCAGAGGATGAATGGTATTAGCCCGTGGCAGTGACCTCTGTCACCGATGCTACCAAGTCATGCACCGAGCCCGTTCGCATGACCTCACATGACTTACTGGTCAGTTGCCTGACGGAGGATTCTGCGGTCAAGACCGCCCCCTGTCTGCCCGGCGGCTGATCGAGGGGAAGGGTTCCCCGATGCCTCCTCACTGGTGGCGGTCGTGAGCTGCAGGCCAGGGCACGGCCCTGGTGCGAGCTTGCAAACAGCGTGGGGCACGGTGGAGACGCTGTTTTCTCAACCCAGCTAGTCCGGCTATCGAGCAGACCCGGTATGTTACCGACCAGGCGAGGTTGTGGGCGGACACTAAACTTGGTGAGACATAGTTTTTCTCACTATATAATATATATATATATATATATTATATATATATATATATATGGATTTGCATGTCATACCTAGTTAACCTCCGCCATCTTCGAGATGGATGGAGGTTACTGTTTTCACCCTCTTCTGTTGTTTGTTTGTGTGTTTGTTTGTTTGTTTGCTGTGAACAGTATTACGGAAAAACTCGACGGATTTCGACGAAACTTGGTGGGGGGTTAGGTTGGTCACAGATCATGCCATTAAATTTTGGACTTGGTCCCCCCCCCCCCAAAAAAATTTTTTAGAGAAAAATGTTTTTTTTTTTTGCATTTCTACATGTTTTAAGTGATTTCCACCCCCCAAAAAAAATTGTACCCCCCCCAAAAAAGAGAAAAAAAATGTTTTTTTTTGCATTTCTACATGTTTTAAGTGATTTCCAACCCCCCCCCCCCCCCCAAAAAAAATTTAGAGAATTTTTTTTTTTTTTGCATTTCTACATGTTTTTAGTTATTTCCAACCCCCCCCCCCCAAAAAAAAATTGGTAGAGAAAAAAATAATTTTTTGCAACTTTTTTTAAAACAATTTCGATTTCTTTTTTTTTGCATTTCTACATGTTTTAAGTGATTTCAACCCCCCCCCCCCCCCCCCCCCAAAAAAAAAAAATGTTGGAGAAAGAACTATAACTCTGTCAGCACTGTTGACTCATATTTAATGAATAAGATACAAGGTTCACTTGAGTGACCAGCAGTATTGGCGGCGGAGGTTTTGCACTCTCCGAGTGCCTCCCTCTAGTTAAATGATGTTTCCATGGGATTTGATCATGAATTTTACTTCTCAGCGTTTGAGATTCCACAGTGTACGTCAGCAGATTGGCTGTCAAGGTAGTAGCTCAGAGGTAGTGCATTAAGTTCGACTGGTTCTCATTATTGACCTGGCTGTAAACAGTCATCCTGATGGTTTGCAGGTATGAGTTGGTTCATGGAGTGCCGTAATGAGCATCGGGGAGTACTATCTTGGGGAATAGGCCATATTGGCTTTCGGTAATGAACAAAGGAATGTTTATTCGTTTTAAAGTGTTTGTGCATTTTTATTTTTGGAGTATTGGTCCAGTCTTTATCTACCTTTCGTTTTTACCTCCACCACCGAAGGTGGATGCAGGTTATGTTTTCACCCCTGTTGGGCTGTCTGTGAGCAGGATATCCCAAAAAGTTATGGATGCATTCGACGAAATTTGGTAGACTGGTTGGGTGTGTGACAAGGACGAATTGATTCCGATTTTGGTGAAAATCCGGATCCGGATTCGAGAATGTTTTTCAGTGATTCTTCATCATTGAGAGATAGGGCCAAAATGATTATTATGCACGATATCTCAAAAAGTTGTGGATGGGTTATGAAAAAAATAGGTGGATGAGTTGGGTAGGTGACAAGAACAAATTGATTCGATTTTGGTGAAGATCCGGGTGCAGATCCGTCCAATGAGTCGTATACAAAACCTAAACTATTCAGCCTGGTGAAGGTATGCACTCCACTAAGTGTTGTTCTAGTTTTCCATGAGGCTTACAGAAGCATTGGAGAGAGAAATCTGTAGACTCGTAGAGAGAGTAGACTGAAAATCTGTAGAGAGAGATAGACTCGGTTTGACCCGGAATGACATTGTTGTGGACGGAGGTGGCCTGGCCCCAGGATGTGTCAAGTTGTGATGAGGTCTATCCCATTGGCTCTTGCAATCAACCCACCTTCCTTTTGGTGAGTTCAGAATAAAAAGCGGAGTGTCGGGGAGAGCGGGC
>CM068967.1:37945786-37959236 GCA_035128595.1 Eptatretus atami
GTGAACATTCCGTACGGAGCACGCAACTACTTCCGATAAGTGATGACTTACTGTATTCTAATAATTTTCGCATTTTATGCCATTATAGATATAAATCACAAATGCCCCAATCCAGTCGTCGTTTACAAGAGAAGCGAGACGGCTTGTGGTTGTGAAAAAAAAAAATTCTTTTGCACGTACGGCCACGACCACGTATGGCCACGTACGTACGGGCACGCGAGAGCGAAGGAACGGCCTGTGTAGTTGTTTCTGGCACGCGGTTTGAAAGTTCTTTATTTTTTATTTGCATGTACGGCCACGCACGTACGGGCACGCACGTACGGGCATGCACTAGTATCTTAAAAGTATGATTCATTCATTCATGCGAAGCACATGGCTGGAGGTTGCATCACTGCTGCAAGCACTGCTGTGCTGCAGATGCAGTGCATCCTGTAGGTTAGAGCAGGAATTTGTAACTTGTGCCAGTGATGGCTCGCTAACTCTTCACAAAGGACATCGTGGGATCTTTAACGTCCACTAACTAATACTAGTGTACAGGTCCTCAGTTGAATGCCCGTCCAAGGTATTGCATCTTCATTCATTGAACACCTAGCCTGCGAAGCACCAATCCGACAGTTTATAGTCGAGTCAAGATTCAAACACAGATGAGACAGATCAAAGGGAAGCACACTGCCTCTGTGCCATTTTGTGGGACATAAACTTGATAATGATCAGATGAGCCTGATAGAATGTGAATTCATGCATTCGCAGTCACCCTTCATTTTCACTTAACTGAGAATGAATATCAACCTGAAAGCCATGAATGACCCCTTTTAGCACCAATACTCTTCTGCAAAATGGTAATGTATCTGTGGCAATGGAGCGAACAGCAGTGGCTTGGCTCAATATTTGGATAGAGTAGCAATCTCTACTATTTGTCTTTTCCATTATGAAAATAAAATGTGAGTATCGGAAATCGTAGCGGTGTAATGAATGGATTATTGTCAGCTGTGTAATCACAGGCACGGCCTGGTGATTATATGGCATGATGATATTGTTAATCCACTGGTTTTTCTTAATGTTGGTGCCTTGGTGTTAAATGTTTGACCTCATGCAATCTATATTAATGAAAGCAATAAAGCAATAAGGATTTAAATGGAGAAAGGGAATGAAAATGTAAACGAAGGGCCTGTGTGGATTACAAGGGACAATCTGCATAGTATGAAGACAGGAGAGGCAGTTGAAGGTTTCTGTAAAAAACAATAATCATGGCGCCGTATTGGGCATCGCTTGCCAAGGTTGCGCATGTTCATCGTCTATCCGGAGTTCCTTAATATGGCGGTGTAGCTTATTTCTAAACAATGTAGTTCGTTAGTGTGTAGGTACCACAACAATGTGATTTGGTAAGGAGTTCCAGGATTTGACCCAACGACGATGAAGGAATGATGATAAAGTCGAAGTGTGGATAGGGTGTGAGTGGAATGGAATTTGTATGCGATGGTGTTCCTGTAAACCTTCTGCCCTTGTCCTTCCAAGTGTTAGGTCATGGGTTTGGGCCAATGCCACCGAAAGCAGCCTTTGATTAGTTATTGCAGTGCTATATGTACATAATACACGCTGTGGTTATGGTACACGGGTGGTGAAGGGGATTGATGGTTGTGGCCAGTGGGTATGGTGCCAATCAGGCAGACTGCACTATTTTGCATGATGTCAAGCTTTTTGAGTGCCAGTTCAGCTTCACCCATCCAGGCGAATGGAGACTATTCTACCACATTCCTAACTTGTGCCTTGTAGATGACAGAGGTTCGAAGGAGTTATAAGATGAGGCTCGCTGTACAGAAAACTAATTGTATAACCTGTTCTAATAGCCACAGCAAGCCTGCTGTTGGCTTAACGGTTAAGGTGGCTGACAAGATCTCAGGGTCTTGAGTTTGAGTCCCTGTCTGCTGTTGAATTAATACCAGGTGGGGTTGACTCAGCCTGTCATCCTTCCGAGGTCAGCGAAATAAGTTCCAGTATACTGTTAATAGATGACTGCCTTAGTGGTAGAGCTGTGCCCCCAGAAAATGATGCAACCAGCAGCCACAGGCTGCACACGATAGCTAGTAACCACAGCATTAATGTGGCTGTTGTAGTTGGGTTACTGGGTCTATCTTAATGCCCAGGATATTAATAGTGGGGGAACTCAGCAATGGGAATGCCATTAAATATCAGGGGGGAATGGTTCGTCTCTCTCTCTCTCTCTCTTGTTAGAGATGGCCATTGCCTGGCACTTGTGTTGTGTAAATATTTAGTTGCTACTTGTTAGCCCTAGCCTGGATATTTTCCAGGTCTTGCTGAATGCAGGCATTGACTGTTCTATTGCTGCAGGAATGGACTCTTAAGGTATTACGAATGGGGCTGAACACTCCAATCATCCAAAAGCCTCACATCTGACCTTATGATGGAGGGAAGGTCGATAGGGGAATTTTGGAGGTTGAGAAGAACATTGAGAAAAGGAAGGTAGGGGGAGTAAAGGAAGAAAAGTCGAAGCTCGGAGTTGGTAAGGAAGGAAGATGAGAGGAGGAATAGAGTGTTGGGAAGACAGGCAAGGGAGGAGAGAAGAGGGAAGCCTAATGAGTGGGGAAAAGGAGGTACAAATGGGGGTGAAAGGGGTAGATAAAAGTTTACCATTTTTGAGATGTAATTTGTAGATGGTGGTGAATGATATATCTTGTATGAATGATTCCAAATGGGGAATGAAATGCTTTTATAGCATCTGATATCAAATGCATACATGGTGATTTATTCATTGAAGTTTTTTTTAATGGCCACTCAAAATGCAGTACCGTACTTGTCTCACGTGACTAATAAGCCATTGCTTGATAGACCATAAGTGTCCTTACAGCACAATTGGTTGTTAACATTCCTTACCCATGCAAGCCAGACATAAACAGGAAATTTGGTTCAGGGACGTATTGGCTGATCATGGTGTGGCTGCCAGGACCATTTGTGACACTTTAAGCCTTTCCATAATCTATTTGATTCCCAACCCGTATTTGCCCAAATGATTCCCACTCTCTGCAAGACTTGATTATGTCCAATTTATTCTCTCGCGTTTTGTGTTGTTCATCAGCTCTCCTTCACTCGCAGATCATGTACTCTTCAAAATAATGTCTCTCTGGTGACCTTTATGGAACCACCAGGGTTCCACTATGTTTGGCAGGTTAACAAATGCTAACAGACTGGAGTTTAACATGTTAACAGATTGGTGTAGCCAGCTGTATCGTACCATCCCTTCCACTGGCTGGCACACTATCTCTTCAGTTAAGAGTGCCTGCGACTAATTTCTTAAAACTACTTTCTGTTTCTCTCGCTTTCCTTCATCGGTTAATACCTTCCTGCTTCAAGATTGATACGCCATCCAACATCTCGCCACTGGTACAATGATACATGTAGTCAGGCAATTGCCAGAGAGCAGCTTGCATTTTCCTCCTGGAAAGCCAACCACAACAATGGGAACCTACAGTCTCTCCATCAAATCCGCAGCCATTGTTCCCCCTTCAGAGCTCAACATCAGGTCCATCTGAGGTCTGAACTCACTGGTCTCTCAACGTACACAAAAAACTTCGTGGCTGCAGTTTATCAAGTGTGTCTCTGAAACATGGTCGCTTTTCATCTGTTTCTTCATTCTTTTTAAGGATTGGTCATGGTGGACACTGTTCATGCTAAGGTCTCTTTCTTTCTTTTGTATGCAGCACATAGCTACAGGTAGCATCATTTGTTGGGCTGTTCCACGTACGCAGTGCCCCCTGTAGGTTAGAGCAGGAATGTCTAATTTGTTTTGGGTGTTGGCAATAGCTCGCAAACTCTTCATGAAAGACACGGTGGGATATTTAACGTCCACTAACTTATGCTGACAGACAGGTCCTCTTGATATTATTTTTATATACTATTATATAATATATATAATATATATAATATATATATATATATATAATATTATTGTTACGAATTTGGGAATTCGATTGCCACACAACATTCAGGTTCCTTTAGTCAGTTATGTCGATAAGTGCTTGTTCCCGAGATAGCTCACCTTCCATTGTTTAATGGCAAAAATCGATTAAGTGTGCTGGGATTCAATTTAATAGTTAGGGAGCGATCATAACACATGGAGACCCCCTCCCCCTCTTCTGCAAAGAGGAAGAAGAGCCCTCCCGTCCTGAATCACGGGATGTAAACAACTCCTCCCACCCGCGTTGTGTGGGCACGGGGGATGAGTCACGCCAGGAGCGGGGAAGGCGGAGAGAATAAGGAAGAGATCCTCGGTTGGTTCGGGTTGGTTGTTCAGTAAAGCTTCGGCTTCTGCTTGGCTCGGGTTAGGGTCGAGGCTTTTTGATGCTTTTTGAAGGCTTTTTGCTTCGGCTTGGCTTTTCAGCAGACCTTCGGGTCTGCTTGGCTCGGTTCGCTTTTTGGGCTCTGGCTTGGTTCGTCAAAGAGAGGCTTTGTTCATCGGAAGAGAGTTGAGCTGGTTGCTCGGCTCGGAGTTCTTGGTTCGTGTTGTGAGAGGCTTTGTTCATCGGAAGAGAGTTGAGCTGGTTGCTTGGCTCGGAGTTCTTGTTCGTTTGTGAGAGGCTTTGTTCATCGGAAAGAATTGAGCTGGTTGCTCGGCCTCGGAGCTCTTTGTTCTCCGCTTGCCCCGGCTTGGTGCGACTCCTTGGCTTCATCTTGGAGGTGGTTCTTCGAAGATAGCGACGCTCGACGGGAAGGATCGGTGCCTCGTCTCACCACAGTGTTCGGAAGCGCGAGGAGATTCGCTGGAGCTCGGGCCGAACAGCTTGAAGACCACACGAGGTGGGAGAGGTTCGAGATAAGGTTCTGGGTTTCAGCTCATCTGTCCTCTGAGTTGAAGTCCTTAGTAAAGGCATCAGCCACCATTTATTGGGTGTGTATGTGTGCGTACGTGTGTCCGTGGGCCTGTCTTACAAGTAGAGAATTGTTAAGTGCTTTGTGTGCTGTAAATGATTGCATTGCATCTCGTATAGTCGGTATAGTTCTGCTCGTGCTTCCCTAGTTTCCATTATTATTAATAAATACCCCAATTGTTAATGTTTTCAAGCTCATCGCGTCGATTCTTTCATTGACTGAGCATTTCGTGTGTTGGTAGTTAGAAAGCCGTTGGTTTGCGTAAAAGGGGGACATTCGGACCGACGGTTCTCGGCGATTTAGCCACTCGGAATCGCGCACGGGACAGGCTTGCTTAAGTGGCTTGTTTCGTACGAGTTCCGTCGAGGGTGTGGAGGCTCGGTGGATCACCACGTGGTCTCTAGGTATTTTGAAGAATTGGCAAATAACCCTGTACCACGTGGTGGAAAAATTACCCTTCACGGTTCTTGCACAGGACCCGTCGGCCTCGGAGTTATCCGGGCGCGATCTATATTCCGGGCGATTGGTCGGGCGACTCGACTTGCGGCTCTGTCAGAGCGGTCGGCTCGCGGCCGATCCCCGGCACCGTAACAATATATATATATATATATATATATATATATATATATATATATATATATATATTATGAGCAGATCACATCTCCAGCTAGCTTGCTACCAAATCCAGCCACCATCTCTGAATTCTCCACAGAGCCAAGTCCTTCTTCTGCCATTCTAAACTTATAATGGTGTACCAAGGCTTTCATCTGAAGTGTCATGGAATATGTGCCCCCCCCACACCCACACACACACACACACACACACACACACACACACGACTGGACTGGCACTGCTGCTTCCAATCTAGCTCCCATTTAGGCTGTGGAATCTAAAAAGCGTTTTCCTAAATAATTTGATCCTGAATAATGGACTTTCTCATCCAAATAAATGGCACATCACTGAATACACTTTAGCACAGGTAAATGACCTGTCTGCCATGAGGGAGCAGCAAGCTTTGTGGTTCAGCCTTTTGATGGGTGTTTCTAGAAGCTTTGGGACAAGGCCTCTTACTTTTTCAAGAGTGAAAGAAAGCAAGAGATGAATAAGACTGTTGTGCAGTGTAGGAAAGAACAAAAGAATAATAATAGTGAAGGAGGGGTATAAAATAGTTTAGGCTCTGCTACCTTTGCATTCATGAAGTTCCACATCACACCTTACTCATCAATGATGTCACTTATTAGAAAGCACGTGACTCGAGAGCCTGTAATGCGAATCTTTGAAAAAGCACAATAAGCTATGATAATTATGCATAAAACTCAGGTGTACTGCCCGAGTGGTAACTTTGGCTTTTTAGTACAGTTATTGTAAATGTTATGGAAAAAGCTAAACTTTTTATGTAATGTGAGTCTAAACAGCAATGGAACTTCCAGAAAGATGATGTAACCCTCCAGTACTGGCGACTTGTTAGTCAGGCCTTCTGGGCAGGATGCCGATCAAAATTCCAGAGGGTTTTCAATAAGCAGCAATAGTCAAACTTTTATTCTTCGTGCAAATTTGTTTTGTCAATCCAGCGAAATGTTGTTTTCTTCCACTATAAATGCTTGACTCATTTCCTTTGGGTGTCCACACAGCAATGGCAGAATTGAATGGCACTTTACCCTCGCTCCAATTCCCTTTCCACTTCTCTGTCACCATTTTTACTTTCCCCGTTGTTTGCACTTGTCTCTTTTCTCACGTCTCCTCCGTGGAATTACATTCCACAGCTCGTTGAGCTCCAAAAACGTTCTTCTTTGTTATCCTTCATGCTCCGAATACGAGGATGGAAGAGCAGTCCGAAAAACAAAATGGCTCACAGAAGAGCAGAATAACAGGGGGGAAATGGATCAGCAGACAAAATGGGGCAATGGGGAAAGTGGGAGAACGACAAATGGATGCACCGTGGCACAAGAAGATGAATTTCAGGAAAAGGGCAGGAACAGGATCTTAAGTGAAATACACTGCACGAACAAAGAGTGTTCTCTGTTCAAACACCCGTCACGTGGGATAGCATATTGGGGTCCAGTCTGGTGGCATTAATTGCTGTTCACCGTTAAATATCCCACAGTGTCTTTTGATGAAGAGTAGGTGAGGTATCGCCAGCCAGTATCTGGGAATAAATTACAAATTCCTGCCCTGACTTGATCAAGTTTAACCTCTGAGTTGGAAGCTCTGGCACCGCATTACCTACCAAGGACCAAAGCAGAGCCATAAAACACATATGGGATAAAACAACAATGTGTGGTGGTGGGGAGGGAGGAATGATGAAAATAGTGAAAAGTAAGAAAAGGGGGAAGGAGGTTTGGAGGAGGTTGGAATACCGAGGATGGGAGTGATGGAGAAAGAAGAAGAACACATGAGACCGACAGAGGTGAAGTCAACATTCCACCATTTTTGTTCAAGAACATGATCAACATGGCCTCTTTCAAATAGATCTGGCAATAAGGTTGACTTTATACTTTGTGGCCATCAAATAAATGAGTTTAATGAGCAATTAACATGGTTAGACGCCAACCATGACCGAGGTCCAATCAATCATGGTATTTTGTGGGAAACGACCCAAAGTATCGTACTTAGAATCTCAGGGGGAAATGTGGAAAATAACATAAGATTGCACAGCCAGAAAGTTTCCCCCACAAATTAAGTATGAATTATGTTTAAAAGGAAATAAATCAATGGAAAACGCATTAAGTAATTGTCGTACTGTTTATTGGACTATTGGATCGCAAAAAGGGTACAACTACAAATGTTTCATAAGATTTTTTTTTTTTTAAACGAATAAGATACACTTCAATGATGAGAATGAGATGGCTTGGTATTTCTTGGACGAATGTGTGTCTCCTCCTGTAGAACTTTTTGAATTTCCTCACGAAATCTCAAACAGTGGGAGATGGACAAATAAGAGATGTTGGAAATAATGAGGGGGTAGGGGAGGACGCACGGAGTGGACAAGATGGACACAGAAGCAAACTCACAGGAAGGAAGGAGGTTGGCTTGGGGAGGGTTGGTTAACAGGGGTAGAAAAGATCATGTTTTCATTGGGGCGTAGTGGATAGTGTTATCTGAGATACTGGTGAATCGCTGTTTTGAACACTTGGAGGGAAGAATGAGATTTTAAGAGAATGTGGAAGTTCATTCCACAGGCAGGGAAAAAATATGGAGGAATGAGTAGAGGTGAGCAAAGATTTGGGATTTTGGGAGTTTCACAGAAGGGGGTTGCTGGGAGACTGCGTGCACCCTGAAGAAACCTGGGGGGTGACAAAGCACGGAATGAAGAGCAGAGGACGCAAGACCAGGAAGGAGGCGGTAGAAGACAGAGAGATCACCAACCTGTCTGCGATGGCAAATTGATAGGTCCATAGACTCTACTTCATCACGGGAGAGTCCAATGTTCTTGAAGACAGCTCTTGTACGAGCCTCGACAGTGTATACCAAAAAAAAAGAAGAAAAAAAAGACAATGGTTTCCATAGCATCAATATGTAAGGCAGGGGTGCCAGCCCAGAGGGGGAACAATACTCCAAAATGCTACAGATGAAGGCCTTGTAGCTGGAATAGATGAAAGGTTGCGAAGGAAGGGCTTTGCATGACAGATGATGCCCAGTCAGCAACTGGCTTTGGAGAACAACTTATAAATGTGGTTCACCCAAAACAGATGATGGCTGATAGAGAGAGAGAGAGCGAGAGAGAAGAGAGAGAGAGAGAGAGAGAGAGAGAAGAGAGAGAGAGAGAGAGAGAGAGAGAGAGAGAGAGAGAGAGAGAGAGAGAGAGAGAGGATTCTTAGGATTGTAAGACATATTCCAAGTGTTTGATGAGCTTGTCAAGGTTTGACAGAGGTAAGTGGCTGCTGCCATTTTCTGAAGGTGGTGTGGGGGGGGGGGGAGCTTTGAGAGAGTGTGATGAGGGGAGATACAGAAAGATAGGGCATGGAACTTTGAGGGGGGGGGATGAGAGGGCATGTAGGGAAAGGGGACATGTAGAGGAGGGATGCTGTGGAGGGGGACCCATAGAAGGGGGGCTTGGAAAGACACAGGCTTGAAGGAGATGTGGGGGAGGGTACTCACATGGAGGGGTTTGACAGCATCAAAGGATGTGAAGGAGAATTGATTAACATGAGTAGACAACCTCTGCAAACTGGACTTCTCAAGATTCCCAATCTGGACATATGGAGACAGAGATCATGGGATGAGTGGAAATTTTTTTGTTGAAGGGACGGAGGAAGGTGGTGCTGTATGCACGGAAGGAGGGTTGATATACCAAGTGTGGGGATCGATCGGCACTCTCACCATGGCCGTGCTGCCCTGACAAATCTGGGCAGCAGGGAAGGGTGGGGAAGATTTGGCCCCCAACTTGCATTGGGGGGTACAACCACCACAAAGAGGCATCAGGAATACTCTGTTGTTATTATAGGAAGAGCATAAAAAAATTGTTTGAAAGCTTGTTTAATGCCATTAATATTATTTACTTTGCTTTCAGATCGATCCATCATGGCCGAGAGATTAACTGTTGCTCAAAGAGCACGAATTACTGTACGGTATGATATTTGGCAGTCTGTAACTGTAGTAGCACAAGAAATGGGAAGATATGCAACTTTGGATCCAAAAACGATGAAAAACTGTCACGAAAAGCTTATAACAACTGGGTCAGTCATGGACGTAAGAAGAACAGAAAGATAATGGAATCCACTGCGAGATCAGCAGAAAACATTTACTGGGTACGAGACATGCTCACAAGGAGCCCGAAGGAGTCGATCAGCTAAGAAGTGTGGAATAAATTATCATGCAATCCATGCAGTATTGAAGAACTTTAGGATGGAAACCATAGAAACCTTATTATGTTCAGCAAATATTTCCAGATGATTGTCACAAGAGAACGGCGTGTTGTGAACATTTCCTTCCGTGGACTTATGTCTGTCCATGTGTGTTACATCACATTATCTGGTCTGGTGGGGCTATTTTCCATGTTTGTGGTTTTGTCTTCAGGCATAACTGCCTTTACTGCCATTACTGTTCAGCAAATTATCCAGAAACGATGGGCGAACACAGCCAAAGTCGGTCAAAACTGCTTGTTTGGTGCAGAATGATTTCGACCCAACTCATTGGATCTTACATCCTCGGCGAGATAATGAATGGACAGAAATAATTGGAAGTATTTCAAAACTTTCTTCTTACAAAAATTCAGCAATGGGACAATGCACGTTAAACGATTTTTTTTAATGCAAGATGGTGCCCTTCCGCACTCCTCGATTGAAGTTTGTAATTGGTTGGATTCCCACGTTCCACACAGATGTATTGGGTGAAGACGACTGATTGAGTGGCCATCCAGGAGTCCTGATTTGACCCCGAGCAACTGTTTTCCTTTTGTAGAGATGGGTTAAAGAAACGGTGTCCACCAGCAAACCCGCTAATTTAGATGAATTAGAAAGTTCTATCCACAATGTTTTTGCCATTTTGCCAGAGGAGTTTCTTCTGGGTAATATTCAAAATTCAAAAGCAGAGAAAATGTCATTCTTCTCCTTCTTCCCTTTATGTATGTGGTGAGGCCTGAGGCCAAATGGTACCAGTCTCGACCTTGAACACGGTACTCCTCCACTTCCCCCTGTTCTCAACCAACTCTCTCCACTCCCCCCAAACACCCCATGTTACTGATATCCCTCCTCACACAATTAGCACAGTGAGACACGATGGCGGAGCACACAATGACATTAAGAACCGGCCAAACAAGGCAAGGAATGTTTTCAGAATGTTAAACAATGTATGGAGATCCCAGCAATACAGCACCAAGACCAGGCTGAAGTTATACCAGAGCTGTGTCCTCTCCACCCTCTTATATGGCTCGGAATGCTGGATAATGACGGTAAGCGACATCAAACAGCTGTCAGTCTTCCATACTAAGAACCTGAGAAGAATCCTGAGAATATTTTGGCCAAACACCATATCCAACCAAGATCTCCTTGCTCAATGCCAACAAGAGAGCATGGACACCATCATCATGAGAAGGCGCTGGAACTGGATTGGCCATATACTGAGAAGAGAACCAGACAGCATCTCAAGAATAGCCCTGCACTGGACGCCGGAAGGGAAAAGGAAAAGAGGGAGACCCAAAACCACTTGGCGTTGAAATGTAAAGGAGGAAATGAAAACTATGGACCTGACCTGGGGTAGCGTCCAGAAGATAGCCCAGAACAGACAGGAGTGGAGGACCTTCGTTGCTGCCCTACATGCCAGGAGGCATAATGGGCAGTAAGTAAGTAAGTCCTCACCCAATCCTCCCATCTCAAGCTCAGTCTCCCTCTTTTCCTCCGACCTTGCTCCCTCAACCTATCCGCTCTCTTTGCTATCCTCTCTTCCCCCCACCATCTGCAACACATGACCAGCCCACTTCATCTACCTTTTTAATCAATATCCACACCAATCTCCCCCTCAGTTCATCCATCCTCCTATCTACCCTCTTCACTCCCGCAATCCTCCTGACACAGTTGTTCTCGTAAACACACAGCCCCCGGTGTTGTGTCTCTGTCAGTGCCACCGTCCCCAGACCGTAAAGGTCGGCCGGCATTGCACAAGACACTAGAACTTTTCCTTTCAAGTTGCTTGAAATTTTTTTCTGGCTGCCATCAATCCCCATCCCTCCACCCTCCTCCATATACATTTGCAGCCACTTGTATTCTCCCCACCTCGACCTCTCTGACCGACCATCCCCGGTCACTTCCCCCCCCTCCCCCACCCAGATCCTCGATCGCATTTCTTATCAACCTTTTAATCATCGCTCCCTACTCTTTTTCTGTCGTCTTGTCTTCATTTAATTTCCTCCCACTCCTGATTGCATCGTAAAAATCGTGGTTTTTTTTTTGGACTTTGATATAATGAGAAAGTGCCAGGATGAAAGATGTTCGGGTAAAAAAAATGAAGATCAAATCATATGAAAGTTTTAAAAAGGATGAAAGAATATTTTATAAAGGAGGATTTTTTATTTTTTTTTTTACAATTCTGACAACGGCGGATGTATATTTGAAGAAGAAGAAGACTCCGTGATTTGTGACGTAGCTGCAGCTGCAGCTCACAGCCAATGAGCGCCGGCCTGAGCTCCTCTCTGCGTTGCCCTTGCGGCGCCTATTTATTGCGTTGGACGCGCAGAACCGCGACATATCGAAGATACCAGCCGTGCAGTCGGGCTGCCGTGTTAGATTACTGGAAGGAAAAAAAATAATATAGTCTCGCGGTCTTTCGGATGTCCAACGAACCGTTATTTCACTCCACCGTTATATCGGTTTGAATTCAAATCATCCAATCTCCATCGTCATTTTTTTTAATCATCCTTATTATTATTATTATTTCTTTATTGTTTTTTTCCCCCCACGCCGCGGCGGACGCCGAATCGTCCTAACGATGGATGCGCCGGGATGGAAGCTCAGGGCAGCGCTGACGCTCGTGCTCTGCTGCGGCCAATCGCTCATCGTGGGAAATCCGGCGCGAGGTAAGTAAGGAGCGCGCGCGCTTCGGCAACGCGGAGTCGGGCGGCACCACGGCAGCGGCGGCGCCGCCATCGGGCTCTTCTGTGCGCTCTGAACGAGTGCCCATTAATTGATTAATTAAACCAAAAAAAATACACCGTGTGTCTTCGACACGGATCGGACGGCCATGTGTACCGTCGTGACGTCGTGCTTGGTGATTTGAAGTGCTTCAGAATTAAAAAAAAAAAATTAAAACTACAACCAAAAAAACAATCCGTGCTTTTTACCGTTTTCCTGATTTTTCGCAACAAGTATAAATCACTTTCGTGCTTCGAATCATAAATGTGAGGGTTTATGTGTTTATTTATATATATATATATTTGTGTGTTTTTCAGCCGTCGTTGAATTGCAATGGTAATTTATGTTCTGGAAAGCACGATGAATGTTCCCGTTTTTATTTCGACCGAGTGGTGTACCTTGTTCTAGGTTATTGTTTTATATGCGGTGTATATATGGTGGTCGTGTGTGTAAATATTTTATGCGAAGGTTTTGCTTTGAGGTTCGGCGAGCTGTTCTGCGCCTGAGGTGATTTTCCTCATTGACTGCTGGGGTTCGGTATTGGTAACTGGACGAGCCCTGCAAACCATCGGCGGCGACGCCGCCGCTAACTACACCAACATGGTAATTCCATGTCGTCTCACGAGACGGATCGAAATCCCGGCACGAACCTCAGGCGGATGGTGTCTGGCCCCAAACACTTCACTGTCGTTTCCCCCCAAAAACACGATTCCTGTTGCTATGGTGACCGATGTATCTGTCCTGATATATATATATTTTTTTACCCCATATGAAATGATCAATCAATATTAACTCCAGATTTCATTTGTCGTCTTTTTCCGTATTGTTTTGCCGATTGTATTTTGACCTTTGTGTGAGATGCAATTATCATGTTTGTTTAGTTGACGGCTGCATCGCTGAAGGTTTGCTGAGTTGAGGCTCATTTAAAAAAAAAAGAAAAAAAAGAAGACAACAACCTGTACCATGCTCCTTACACAGTGTTTGGGATCCAGTAGGCCAAG
>CM068967.1:37985725-38007627 GCA_035128595.1 Eptatretus atami
TAGACGGCTGCGGGTCGCCGGTAACCGGCTTCTAAGGAAACCCCTGTAGATGGAATTTTCAAAGAGGGAATCAATGACATCACAATCAGCAGTGTTCGGCGGCAAACCGACGGCCGGGTCCCAGACGACGTGCTTGTACTTTACTTAACTAAGTCCATGAGTTCAGAACGTTTTGTTCATCTCAGCATTTATGACTTTTATCCTGCCATGTTGTTAATCTGTTGATGGAGGTAATATAAAAATGATGAATATGTCAAATCGTTCGTGTTACTCATCCGGCACTATGTGTCAAGGCCAACAATCTAAAGCGACCGGTCTCAAACGCTACCATGGGCACCCAGACACGCCACCAATATGAACTGAGCTGTTGAATGCGGCGTAAAACATCCAAAGAAACTACCGTAACCGAGCATTGTGAGTCCTTCCTGTCCCCCATACCCGTCGTGGACAGGTATCTGCTAGTGCTGATAATAAGAGCTTTCGATTGTACAGAATCCATGAGAGGCAAATGTGATGTTGGAACACCAGCCTATAGCGGAAAGCAGTACGCCATTGAACTACAAAAGCCTTACATACTGTACGTAGCTCTTGGAAAGGGCTTACTAACCCCTGTTGGACGTTGTCCAAAACAGGGGCTTATGGATTGGGTCTCATGCATGCGTCTGTCCGTCTGTCCGCAGTCATATCTCGTACATTTATGAACTGATTTTGTTCAAAGTTGGCACAAATACAGTACATGATGGTATACATAAGCACCTCATTTTGTTTCACGATTCGATCAAAGATAGCCGTCTGGTGGCCATTTTAGTTGTAAGAAAGCCAATGTCGAACACATCCTCAACCATTTCTCTGACATGCATTTACTGATATTGTTCAAATTTGGCGCAAAGATAAGGAATGATGGCTTACATGTGCACGTCTTTTTTTCTTTCGAGATCAGATCCAAGATGGCCGACTGGCGGCCGTTTTGTTACTGACGCAATCTTGCATGTCATATGACCACTCAAGTCAGTTGCGCGTGCACATAAATCTTGTAAATATGGGCTAGCCCTTCAGCTTCCTACAGCAATATTAATAAAATCACGGGGGCTGTGACATTTTACGTCTTTCTCTCCTTGTTATCCAAGGAAAGACTTGAATCGATGGGGATGCTCAGTCTGTGGCTGGCTTTGGAGGCCAGTTTTGCTTATATGGTCAGCCCAGAAGAGGTCTTTCAGCCCATGGAGCCCACATGCAATAGGCTTTTTCTTTATCTCTCTCTTTCATTATATATTTGTCGAAGGAGAAATGAATTCTTTCATAAAGTTTTCTGTAATCGAAATAAAGAGCAATTACTGCACCATTGTCCCAAGAAGGAAGCCAAACATAACAATACATGCACACACACACACACACACACACACCCACACACAAGACAACACTGGACTCTACCTCAAACTGAGCTTGGGGGAAATGGTGTCACTTCTTTGGGCATGGATACCAGCAATGCCATTTTGTTTTTTTTTTATGATGTTTTCTCTCCATGGTGCAATTCAAGAGAAATCTCTTCCTCCTACCCACGGCTGCCAACTGTTCTCAATTATTTAAAGAGCACCTTTAAATGCTGAGTGTAAAGCAAGGAAGCAGTACGTAACTTTATTCGGTGTTATGAGTCGGCCAGGGTCAGAATGGAACCGCCGATCTCCCAGACTCAGAGCAGACGCTCTCGAACCATTACACACCCGAGTATGGTTAACATTAGAAGGCCGGGTGGAAAGGTTCAATTTTTAGATTGCATAGCACGAAAGCAAGATAATTGACTTTGATCTTGTGCTCAATTTCCAAGCACTTTGTGTTTTTCATATGTTTTTCACATTCTCCTCATGTTTAATAATCGTCACCTTTACAACGAGTTTACGTGATGAACATTTGTTTTATCAACAAAAAAGTAAATATTTTTTTATTTCTCCATACACTACAGTTTGAACAATTAATTTAAAAGCGCAAATTTAATGCTTTGCTTTAATTGGGAATCGTAATTTGTGGCTTGCAATCATAGAGGCTTTTAGATCGACACCTAGACCAGATGTCATTAAATGAAAGTGAGGGTTGGGATGTAGTTCACCTCCATTAGTTATTTCTGGCCCTCCACCCCCTCCTCGCACCACAGGTAAATGTTGCCACCACGGTAAAGTGCCACCACAGATTTTCCAACGCAGTAAAATAATGCTCGTGAATCCATGTAAAGTATGAGCACTGGAAGTAAGAGTAGTGAGTCTCGTAGGAAGAAAACAAGAAAAACTAGAAGGGCACTTGATAGAGCGCATACCTCCGCCCTGTAATGTCTGATCCACGAAAACTTATCGGGCCCAATACATTTTTGAAATATCGTGCAATATATTCGTTGAGCCCTCTCTCTCAACGGTGAGGAATCGCTTAAAAACTAATCAGATCCGGATCTTCACCAAAATTGAATCACTTCTTCCTTGTCACACACCCAACATGTCCACCAAGGTTCATCCAAATGCGTCCACAATGTTTGTGAGATATCTTGGACACAGACAACAGACAGAAAGGGGTGAAAACATAACCTCCTTCACCTTGGGTGTGGGAAGTAATAACAACCAATGACACACACAACACACACACACACACACAACACACACACCACACTCACACACTCACACTCACACACACACGCTTGGCTGATTTCGGCAACAACCCAAAATCCATGAGTAACTTTCATGGAAAAACATAGGCTGCATTTATTATAGAAAAGTTTCAGGGATATGTTCACAACATTAATCTTTATAACAGCTGCGTGTGACAGGTGGAAAAAAAATTGTCTCGGTAATTTAGAAAACTCATTAATATGGCAAACGGCTCAAAATCAGGTGTCATTTCACAACAGGCCGAGGGCGACGGAGCGCAAACCACTCGCTCAGGGCGACGGAGCGCGAACCACTCGCTCAGGACGACGGAGTGCGAACCACTCGCTCAGGGCGACGGAGCGCGAACCACTCGCTCAGGTGGCGGAGCGCGAACCACTCGCTCAGGGTGACGGAGCGCGAACCACTCGCTCAGGGTGACGGAGCGCGAACCACTCGCTCGGGACGGAGCGCGACCACTGCTCAGGCGAGGAGCGCGAACCACTCGCTCAGGGCGACGGAGCGCGAACACACTCGCTCAGGCGACGGAGCGCGAACACACTCGCTCAGGGCGACGGGCGAACGCACCGCTCAGGCGACGGAGCGCGAACCACTCGCTCAGGGCGACGGAGCGCGAACCACTCGCTCAGGGCGACGGAGCCGCGAACCACTCGCTCAGGGCGACGGAGCGCGAACACTCGCTCAGGGCGACGGAGCGCGAACCACTCGCTCAGGGCGGAGGAGCGCGAACCATCGCTCAGGGCGACGGAGCGCGAACCACTCGCTCAGGGCGACGGAGCGCGAACCACTCGCTCAGGCGACGGAGCGCAACCACTCGCTCAGGGCGACGAGCGCGACCTCCTCGCTCAGGCGACGGAGCGCGAACCACTCGCTCAGGGCGACGGAGCGCGAACCACTCGCTCAGGCGACGGGCGGAACCACTCGCTCAGCGGACGGAGCGGAACCACTCGCTCAGGGCGACGGAGCGCGAACCACTCGCTCAGGCGACGGAGCGCGACCACTCGCTCAGGGCGACGGAGCGAACACTCGCTCAGGGCGACGGAGCGCGAACCACTCGCTCAGGCCGATGCGAGCGCGAACCACTCGCTCAGGGACGGAGGCCGAACCACCGCTCAGGACGCGACGGCGGGCGAACCACCGCTCAGGGCGACGGAGCGCGAACCACTCGCTCAGGGCACGGAGCGCGAACCACTCCTCAGGCGACGGAGCGCGAACCACTCGCTCAGGGCGACGGAGCGCGAACCACTTCGCTCAGTGCGACGGAGCGCGAACCACTCGCTCAGTGCGACGGAGCGCGAACCACTCGCTCAGGGCGACGGAGCGTGAACCACTTGTGCTTCCACATTGTCTCTGTCACTCCACCTGCATTTGATTTTCATTTATTTATTTCATCATTTAAAAAATTTATGTCTTGCAAATTCGAAGATTTTTCAAGTGTCGTGGTCAGTCGATTTTGGCATCTTGCCAAAACGAAGTTTTTGCAAGATCTGTTACTTGGTAAGTTTTTTTTGTTTTTGTCTGTAATCATTGGATTTTTCACCTTTATATCACTCTGTAGAGCACAATTCTCATTGGAAACTCTTGTGGGTACACATATCGTAGTATTATTACAATACCCTTCAGCACACATAAAGGTCAAGGTCAAAGGTCAAGGTCACTTTGCGGTAAATCTGGAGGTCGACGAAACCCTTATTTTTGAGTAATTTTAATCGAATCATCTCCAAACTTTATGGGAATGTAGTATATGGTCTGGCGCTCAGCTGTTAGTTTTTGGTGGCGATTGGCCTTGACCTTCATGGTTAGCGCCTGAGGTCAAACATATTTGACCAAGGTCAAATTCAAGTTTTAGGAACCATATCGTGTAGTACCTCAAATTGAACACCTCGATGAGTGCGCTTCTAGATATGTCAAGCTTGAGACATTATGACGTCATTGGTGACGTTATGAGGCAAACGCATATTTTCATGGTTACTCTGTAGAACGATTCTCATCGGAATCTCTCGTAGGCAGATATTCCTCAAGGAGTCGCTCCTGGTGGATAGCAGCTCTGTTCACCTCAGTGTGACCTTAAAAAAGTCACACATGGTCACTTTTGGCAAGATACGGGTCACCCTGCGGGTGACATTGTTTATTATTCTGTCTGTCGTCAGTTTGTCGCCCTCCAGTACAATATTAAACCGATCTTCACAAAACTTCACCACCTGGTAGGTTCGTCATAAGAAAGAAGCCTATTGTTTTTGAGGTCAAAAGGTCAAAAGGTCAACATAGGCCAAGGTCAACAACTAAGGTGGTATTTCTAAAATCCTCAATTTTCATCTCGATGACTTGAAACTTGAAGAGGATTTATATAGCATGTCACTGAATTCAACTAGCCAATTATTGTTGAGGTCAACACGGACCAAAAGGTCAACATAGCCCAAAGGTCAACAATTAAGGTTGTATTTCTAAAATCCTCAATTTTCATCCCATTGACATTTCAAATTTGAAGAGTATTTGCGTATCAGGTCACTGAGCTCAACCACCAATTGTATTTGAGGTCAAATTTGTTTTTTAGATTTTGCAAGTATCGTGCTCTGCGTGATGTCTTCTTGTTTGTTTATCTGTTTGTTGGGGTTAGTGCCGGATATCTCAAAAAGTTGTGGTCTTATTCACTCGAAACCTGGTCAACATCTTGGGAGTGTGACAAGGAAGAGTTGATTCGTTTTTGGTGAAGATCCGAATCCGGATCGGGATCTGATAATTTTTAAGTGATTCTTCAACCATTGAGAGATAGGGCTAAACTAATATTTAGCACAATATCTCAAAAAGTTATGGACGGATTTGGATGAAACTTGGTCGACATATTGGGTGTATGACATGAAAGAATTGTTTCAATTTTGGTGAAGATCCGAATCCAGATCCGGACCTGATAATTTTTTAAGTGATTCTTCACCACTGAGAGATAGTGCGAAACCGATATGTAGCAAGATATCTCAAAAAGTTCTGGACGGATTCGGACCACTCTTGGTGGACAGGTCGGGTGTGTGGCAAGGATGAATTGCTTCGATTTTGGTGAAGATCTGAATCCGGATCTGGATACGAGAATTATTTAACATCTAATGTGATTCTTCACCATTGAGTGATCGGGCCAAAAACGAAACTGTATAGCATGATATTTATATATTGTAATGGGCCTGGTATGTTCTCATGGATCAGGCATTACGTGGTGGAGGTATGCGCTCTCCCGAGTGCCCTTCTAGTTTACGGATGTTTTCCGATGGTTCAGTGATTTTTCCTGGTGTATCGGCTTTGATGTCTATCAGCACACAAAATTACCGTGCTTCCCCATTGTCTCGTCGCCATTGTCTTCCCCATTGTCGTTCACCTGCATTTTATTTTATTTTTCATTTATTTATATATTCATTTATGGATGTTGTCCGATGATTCTGTGATTTATTTTTCTGGTGTTTTTTTTTCTTCGATGTCAATCGGCATGCAAACTTTCTGCTTTCGAAGTCACCTGAAGGCACCGATCTTTAATACAAGTCAGTGTGTCAGTCAATCATCGGGTCAGCGGTTCGAAAGAGCTTTATATTAAATACTCTATGTATCTATACTAATATAAGGCAATGTGTGTGTGTGTGTCAGTGTGTGTCTCCTCCATAACTCCAAAAGTATAAAACCGAGCAGCCTGAAACTTTGCAGGCATATTTAGAAAACTCCACGGAAGTGCAACACTGAAAATTGGGTGTTTTGGGTTTATTAAAACACCCCTTTTGAAGATAATTAACGGCCTTATTTAATTATATCCTTCATCAGGCGATCCTCGGCCACCTCGCTCTCTGGGGTCTCCAGGCATTTCCTGGGTAACCTCGCTGGGCTCTGAAGCCGCCATGTTTTTTGGCCTGCTCTACCTTACCTTGACTTGGAACAGGCTGCAACTTGGATCAAGCTGTTCATCATAGCGATGAATCGCTGGGTACATTGCAATGCTTACACCTGGAGACATCAGCGTTTGTTGCTTTATTTCATTTCTGCGTATGCGTTTGCCATGAGTATCTCTTAGAATAAAAAGATTTACAAAACTTAAGCTCCAGAATCGAACTTACAAGCAGTTCCAACTCCGAGAAAAGTGTTAATTTGTCCAATTCGGACATATGTGACATTTTGGATGTCTACGGGAGGTGTATGTTTAATGTGACGGTTCAGTGATTTCCAATTGTGTGCCAAGCGAGCCGTTTCATAATTGATCGTTTCATTGGAGTACTTGCTGGAATGCTTAAGCCACTTGGCGAGTGCTCTCCAAGCTGCTTAGTTGTTCGTTTTAGGAAAAAGTACACGTGCCTTCAATCTCACTTCGATTTGACGTACGTGTCCGCCTTTGTTGGGTCCCGCGATGCCATCCGATGGGTGTCTCTGGAGGTATCTTATCCGCTGAAAATGTGCAAGGATCGCTTTGTGCGATCTCCATTTGTAATCCACCTCTCACTTCGACGTCGATACATATTAATATAACAATAAGGTCCATCCGACCAGATGTTCGCCATGTTTGGTCTCGCCCTGAAGGCATAAAGTATAGATCGCCATTTTGTGTTCTGTGGCTTGATGCATTTTTGAATTGAATTTTGCTAATTACCCACTTTATATCCTCTTTCAAAGAACGCTGTTTCAAGGTAAATCTTTAGGTTTGTCATTTTATTTACTTGATGTGTGTGTACATTTGTACCCATGTGTGTATGTACATTACTGTATTACCACAATGGCATTTGGCACCGTGTGTGTGTGTTAGAGCCCCCCAGGTCTCAAAGTATCCACCTCCTATTAGTGTGTGTGTGTGTGTGTGTGTGTGTGTGTGTGTGTGTGTGTTTTTGATTGGTATCTACATATGCAAGTTTCAGAATGTGGAATGGGGTCCACCCAGGGTGGGCTCAAAGTATCTACCTTCATTACGGTAAGAGGTCACGAATTCATGGGACCCAAGCTGTGAAGTTTTCTGTTCTCAAAGTTTTGTGCCGAGGGTTCTCTTCAGGATCGTTACTGAGCCCATGACGGCTTCCAACTGAAGTTTGTAGTAATATACCCAGGGATGGTTTTTAATATCTGTGAGGTTCTTTGTCATCATTCCCATGAGGTTCTTCATCATTACTGGTACAACTTTGGCATTCCTCAGCTTCCAGGATCTTTTCACTTCATTCCTGAGGTCTTGGTGTTTGGTCATTTTCTTGATTTCTGCATCGTTTATTCCAAAATCACCGGTATTAACACCTCAATCAGCAATGCCTTCTTTTCTCTTTTTTGTACCTAAGTATGATATCTGATGGCAACGCTTTGTTCGATGTTCACGCTTGATGGGATCATTGGGTCATTCGTGAGCGGTAGATACTTCCATGTTTTCAGTGATTACTTGGGTTAATGTTCCCACAAATTTTCGGAACTGGGATATCAAAGGTTTTGTAGATGTGCCAGTGGATTACAATATAACTCTGTTGTGTCGTTGTGATTCTGACATGACATTTTTCTGACATGAGATTTTTGTGACATTTTTCTGACATGAGATTTTTCTGACATGAGATTTTTGTGACATTTCTGACATCTTCTGACTCTGTACAGCTATTCTGACATGAGATTTTAAAAATTTATGTTTGGTCATTAAGCACAACATATCGCACTCTTTGCTGATGCCACCTCCCCCCCTCACCTATCTCTTTTTTTTTCCTCCTCCTCCCACCCCTCCACTCTGTCTGTCCCTCCTCACTCCCCCTCCGAATAAATGCAGTACGATCCACTCCCACCTCTGTCGCTCTCTCGCTGTGTCTGTCTGTCTCTGTCTCTCTCTCTCACACTCTTCCCTCCTAGTGTATAGCAACGTTTTGTGAGGCATTGCTCTCCCCACCTCCACCCATCTCCCTCACTCTTCTCCCCTTCCTAGCTTCCACTTCTTCACCCACTCCTCGCTTCCCCTCCCTCTCTCCCCACCCTCCCTTCCCTCGTCCCTCTCTGCCTCCTCTTCCCCTCTCTCTCCCTTTCTCTTTCTCCACCCCCCTCCCCTTCACACCCCCATCAGCGAAGCGACACGTTGTATTTGCTAGTCTATATATATAATATAATCAGACTCTTAGAACAGGCAGCAAGCCAGATGGTTTGAGAAGCTCACCTTGCTTTACTTTTGAGATGACCATCAAATATCACTCAGCACATGGGCTACTCTTTGCACAAGAGGTGTTTCCTTGTAAACTAAAGACAATTTGAGTATTTCATGATGGCACGCTATAGTTTTGGCCTGTGCTTTGATGAGTACAAGCCACTAGGTGTGATGCCTGAAGGCATGACTTTGGAACACATTCTGCAGAATAACAGTCATCATTCAGGATCCAGAGATTTTGAGGGTTTGGATTTGTGGCGCGTTTGATCATCAGGCTGCCAAGTTGATCAACGTTTAAGATTGATGTGCCAAATGGCAGAGGATTGAGTGCACAGAAGATGAGAATAACATAATCTGGAGATTCTGGAGACTTTCCAGTGTTGATTGGGTGGTGGAGAAATCGATGCCGATTGTCTGCTAAAGAGCCTGTTATTGCTCCCGAGTGGCTATCGCCGGGGACATGTGAAGATGCTATGTATCTCGGCAAGTCTCTTGAGAATCTTAGGAGCGATTGAGGTGGTCACCTTTTGCTTATTCAACAACATCTAGTCATCAGATTGGCAACGGTTTCTAAAAGCGTTTCCATCGATTTGACCTGATATCTGTTCTTTGTAAAAGTTTAAAAAAATAGATACACAAAATATTTCTTCGGTCTGATGCAGCACAAGACTGTGGGGTGGCATCAGTGGCTGAGGGCATGGCTGCAATGCGCTCTGTAGGTTAGGACAGGAATTTAGCCAGGGTGCCTGCGATAGCTCGCCTACTCTTCACGAAGGACATCGTGGGATCTTTAACGTCCACCAACTAATGCCGGCAGATGGGATGCCTGTTTGATGTCCCACCGAGGAATGGCGCACACATTGATGAATCACCCTGCCTGTGAAACACCGGGATAGTTTATAGCCTGGTCAGGATTCAAACCTAAGCTACACAGCCGTGAGTGTGCTTACCTCAAAGCCATCCGGCCAGCCTTACAAAATACTCAATCAACCATGTTGTTATCCTGACAGTGCGAAGTTTTGGAATTGTGCACTGGCTGAATTTTTCCTTCACTGCGTGAGTCAGATGTGTGATTCACTCCATAATTGCCCAAATTTTCCTCACTTACCCGAGCAACAGGCTTGCTGTGTCCATTATGGTCTTTCATACAAGTCTAAAAAAGGGAAATGAAGTCATTTGCTTATCAATAAAATGTATTCTGTTTGCTCCAGGGTTGGAACACTGCATTGTCCTCCCAACACTGCATTGACAAAGACAGTCAAACTTCCTGCGATTTGAAAGCAACAGATCTTGTGCTTCGGCCTCATCACCGGAGATTCCAATAATGTTGAGAGCTTTAGATTCCATAGAATCCATGAGAGACAGATGTGATGTTGGAGTGCCAGCACATAGGGGAGAGCAGTACACCATTGAGCTTTGGATAAAGACTTTGCAGACAGAGCAGCTCTGATTTATCAAGGAAAGACTTTGATTGACACAGGATGGATGACCAGTCTGTGGCTGGCTTTCGAGGCCAGCGATGCGATGTGGTTGGCCCAAGAGAGATCATGACTGACAGCAAGTCCTAAACATTGAAGACACTGAACTTCTTTCTTTCAGTGGCTGACCATGGAAATGAATAGGTGGGTTAGTTTGACGATTCTTCCGGAGTGACGGTATGAGACTGAGATTATTCAGGATTGAAAGACGCGTTCCCTTTGTCAGACGAGCATCTCTTCAATTCCAGATCAGCAGAAAGTGATGCAGCTCCTCTCTGCCTGTGAGATCAAGATACAAGCTGGAACCAATTTATCTTTGGCTTTAACTGTTATCAGCAGTATATGTTTTTAAATCTTTCAGTTGGTGTACTGGGAATGAGCGGTGTTTTGAGGATTGAAGTGATGTGATGATATTTATGAGCTCAGAACGGCGAACCTGGCTGTCATATTCTGAATAAGTTTAAGGGGCTTGAGAAGAAGGTTCAGGCAAGCCTGATAGCAGTGAGTTAGACTTGGAGTAATCCAAGCATGACGTCATAAGAGCTTGAAACGAAGTTGTGTAGTAATACTCCGATTTTAAGCATGAGC
Source organism: Eptatretus atami (assembly GCA_035128595.1). Taxonomy (NCBI): domain Eukaryota; kingdom Metazoa; phylum Chordata; class Myxini; order Myxiniformes; family Myxinidae; genus Eptatretus; species Eptatretus atami. The sequence continues at coordinate 37,996,561 of CM068967.1, forward strand.
ACATTTGGGAAATTTGAATGAATTAAACATGAGCAAACATCACACGATGACATCATGCTCTTAAAATGCAAGACATGTCTTGGTTGCATCAAAATGTAGTCCTCGGAGTTTGAAGCAATATATATTTTTGCCCTTATCGACTGTAATTGCATTAGCGGTAGTGGTTGAGCACATACTCTTGACGGTGTCAGGGTACTCGTGACAAGTGAACGTTTCTATGGCTATAATTAATCCTGTACAGGTTGCCAATCAGGTTGCAGGCTGTGGAGATTCCTGCTGAGCTTCCATGCGAATCGGACCCACAACATTGAGGACATTGCAATGAGATTTTATGCACTCGAGCGCTAAGCCGCTCTTGTATTGCATTGCAATAGGCATCTTACTTCGACTGTTGGAAAGAAAAATATAATCATTTAGAATCAATTTCCATATGATATGAATCAAGCTACACATGGGTTAAAAGGAGGGAGGGAGGAAGGAGAAAAGAGAAAGGATTGAGTTGGGGAGAGGAGTGTCACAGGTTGTATGGTAGAGAAAACCCTCGTTTTTAATCACAGTGTTGTCAATAATAATCGTTCAATGACTTGGTGGTGTCATGGTTAGAGTGTCTGCGAGGTCGGCGCTTCAAACCCTGTTCAAACCCTGTCCAAATCATAACAGAGAGTTTTAAAAAACACGTGACACTGAGATTGTCCAGGATTGAGAGATACATTCCCTTGGTCAAACGAGCATCCAATCAATTTCAGATCAGCAGAAATCACCTTACCTCTACTCGTTCGTTCACCTCCATTCAATTCCAGATCCGCACACCTTCACTCATTCGTTCACCGAGATTCAATTCTAGAATCACTGCTCACCTCTACTCATTTGTACCTCTATTTTTATCGCCTGTGGAATCAACTTCCAAATTCTCTTCAATCTCATCCTTCCCTCCAGGTTTTCAAGACAGCTGTTCACTTCCATCTCAGGTCATTTCCCATCCAACATTATGATCTTTTCTACCCTGGTTAACCCTTCCCAAGCCCACTTCTTTCCAACTTTCCACTTTTTTTCTTCCTGAGAGGTTGTGGCTCTTTCCATCTTTTCCACCTCGTGAGTTCTCCCTAGCCCAATCATTCTTCCCCAACCTCCCTTCAATTTATCCTCGTCTACCTCTATTTTGTTCCTCACCCCTGCTGTTGGGCTATGGGGTGGGGTAATGAAAAACAACTGCTGCCTGTAGTTGTAAAAGTGGCGTGAATGTTAAACATCAAGCTGTGTGGTGGCACGGGATTACGTGATGTTTGATAATATTAACGGTCGAATGCAAATGCATCACAAATGCATTACAAGCTTTTCTAACGACACTTGAGAAGTTGGTGTGATATTCCCTCTGGCAGACTGGGAGGGCCTGCGAGTAGCCATCTCACTTCAGAAATGATCTCCGATATCTACTACCCCTGATATTAACTCATCCTGGGAATGTGTTGCCTTTATTTGTAAGTATTAGTTTTTTTTTTTTTCCTCAAGGACAATGATGTATCGATTCTTCAGTAAAACTGATTGAATTTTTACAGAACTGGGGTTCGGGGTTCATCATGAAGGGACTTCTCAAACTCTTTCTGACCTCCGGACCTGTAGTCCGCCATGCTGCGGATCAGTCTGAGGCTTGACGGGTTGTTGAGCAACTACGGATGCCGATTGCGATCGCTAAACCTGGCAGGGTCCTCGCTCCTTCACAAACACGTTACCTTCCTGGTGGTTTGCTGGTGGCAATTAGGGTTCGCACCATCAACACGCATTCAAGCATCTATTTATTATGTATGGCCGAGTGAAACCATGAGCTCCATGCTGGCTAGCAGTATGAGCAATTGTTGGGGTATAACATCCCATCTATTTATTCGCACATGCTAAATCGAGCCACTGGATGGAACAAGCCAAAAACGGAAAGGATGGAAAAACATTCACCAAACAAGAAAAAGAGCAACCGAAGATTGTAGATCCTCGCCAGGACTTCTTTTGAGTGGTGTATTTTTTTTAATAGGTTTTTGGGTAAATACAATATGGCTGCCAACCATGTGACCTATATCATATGTGTGAACCTTTTGTTCCTCATGGACAGGCGGTCATACGTGTAAAGTTTCGCCTCGATTTGTTCAGCCACTTCAGAGAAGATTTTTGAAGTAAAAAAAATGTTTAAACAATATGGCTGCCGAATCACGTGACCGATGACATAATGAAAAAAACTTCTGTGGACCATTTTATCCCTCGATGAGCCTCAAAAAATTTCATACTGATCGGATGTGGCGTTCTCCACATGCAATTATGACGTCATGAGGGCACCTATGACGTCACAAAAAAAATCAACTCATTCCTCATGAGGAGTACTTGCTATGTGCCAAGTTTCAATTCTTTCCTTGTGTGGTTTCAGAGATACAGAGGTCCAAAGTTTTTCCATTTTTCCAATATGACTGCCACACCACGTGGCGTATGACATTATAATTATTAAAATATTCTACATGAGTAGTCACACAATGGTGAAAATCTCGTCTCAATCTGACAAGCGATTGCGGAGAAAAACACGAAAGTTCTGTGTGGACAAACAGACAAACAAACGGACCCAAATGCAATACCCTCTCCTTCGGCGAGGGTAAGAAGAGGCATGTATTTACAAGGCACATCAAACAATCATGAAGCATGTATGTACAGGCACTTCAAATGACCCATCCATCCATCCATCGGGATGAGACTCTGTGCAGAACGTTGGTGCTGCCTAAGCAGTCTCCTTGGCCATTGGGCATAGTCCTGGAAGGGTCGCCACTCCGACACAGGATACCAGCAAGCTGGCACTCATTTTGCCAACCTCGGAAGGATGACAGGCAGAGTCAACCTCACCTGGTATTAATTCAACAGCCAAGTGAGAATTGAACTCAGGACGCTAGGAGCCCAAGCCCACCAATCTAACCATTCAGCCAACATCAGGCATTTCAAACAATAATCGATCAAGAAAGGCACAGAAGAGCAGATCTTAACCCATAGCACTTATTTCCCCCTTAAGCAGTCTTACTTTTTCACCTAAACACAGGACATGGCACCAGCAAAATCATTCAAGGGAAAATGTAGATAGGGAGCAAAGAGGATGAAGAGGTAGGGCAAGGTATTTTGTTGGCCTCTGACTTACCCCAGCCGCCTGACGCATGTTAATCCTGTAATGAAAAGTCAACAAGAAAAAAAAAATGGGGGTGTGAGGTAATTAATGCAGAAAGGAGAATAGTGGTCCACTCCTCCGTGGCATGAACAGGCAGGCAGATTATGTTCCGCCTTTTATGCCACTTGAGGGAGTAAAGTTCATGGGAGGTGGAGTTCCTGGGAGAAAAGGTTATGGCGTGCCTTTTGACTCACTGTGTCCTTTGACTCACTGCAGTGCGTCCTCACTGGTGCACTTACCAGCCAACGACCCTCCTTGCAACAACCATCATTCCAAAGTCTGACTCTTCCTCCTTCAAGGGGTTTTCCCTCCTAGCCAGCGGGCTTACTCACCTCACACTTTTTTAAAAGTGAGGGGGGGGTGGTGGCTTTTCGTCATTCTGTGTGAAAGAGTAAAAGAATAGTTAAAAGGAAGGGAATTTGTAAATAATAATGGGTTTGTACCCGATATGGACACGAAGAATGATTAGATGGCAGTTTGGGGAAGAGAATGAAACGAATGGGACTGCAAGTATGGCAAATGAACTATGGTAAATGAACGGATAGAAAGAAGGATAACAGGAGGAGAATCAGAGAGAAGGGGAAAGATCGAATTAACGCCACACAACGTATTGTTACGAATTTGGGAATTCGATTGCACACAACATTCAGGTTCCTTTAGTCAGTTGTATCGATAAGTTCATGTTCCCTAGATAGTTCACCTTCCATTGTTTAATGGGCAGAAATCGATTAAGTGCGCTGCGAGATTTAATTTAATAGTTAGGGAGCGATCATAACACAATGGAGACGCCCCTCCCTCTTCTGCGAAGAGGAAGAAGAGCCCTCCCGTCCCGTGATTCATGACTCAAACAACCCTCCCACCGTGGTTGAGCGGGGGATGGATCATGAGGCATGAGTCACGCCGGGAGCGGGGAGGGCGGATAGGAATAAAAAGGGATACTCTGCTTTGTTCGGGCGGGCCTTCAGTAGAGCTTCGGCTTCTGCTTTGGCTTGGCTTGGGTTAGGGAGGAGGCTTTGTGAAGGCTTCTGCTTTGGTTGTTCAGCAGGCCTTCGGGTCCTGCTTGGTTCGAGTGGGTTGGTGGCTCAGGGAGCTTCGGCCTCGGCTTGGCTCGGGTGGAGACTTTTTGGAGAGCTGCTTTGTTTGGAAGAGAGTTGAGCCGGTTGCTCGGCTCGAGCTGCTGGTGGTGGTTCTTCTTCTTCTTGGTTCATGAGCTCTTTGTTCTCTGTTTTTGTCCCGGCTTGGTGCGACTCATCGCCTCATCTTGAGAGTGGTTCCTCGGGAAGCGGCGCATGACGGGAAGGATCGGCGCCTCGTCTCACCAGCATGTGTTGAGAAGCGCGGGAGGATTCGCTGGAGCTCGGGAGGATCGCGGCTCACGGCGATTAGGTCCAGCTCGCTCTCGCTGGAGCCCGTGTCGAACAATCGAAGACCACACCGAGGTGGAGAGGTTCGAGATAGGTCCTGGGTTTCAGCTCACCTGTCTCCGAGCTGGAGCTCGTTATTAAAGGCCTCTGCCACCATTTCTTGGTGTGTGTGTGTGTGCGTACATGTGTCCGTGGGCCCGTCTAATAAGTAGGAAATTGTTAAGTGCTTTGTGTGCTGTAAATGTTTGCATTGCATTTTGTATCGTCGGTATAATTCTGCTCTTACGTGCTTCCCTAGTTCCCCATTATTATTAATAAATACCCCAATTGTAAAATGTTTTCAGCTCTTCGCGTCGATTCTTTCATTGACTGAGCATTTCGTGTGTTGGTAGTTAGAAAGCCGTTGTTTGCCGTAAAAGGGGGACATTTGGACCGACGGCTCTCGGCGATTAAGCCGCTCGGAATCGCGCATGGGACAGGCTCGCGTCAGCGGTTTGTTCCTTACGAGTTCCGTCGAGGGTGGAATACCCCGGTAGTTGGATTACGTGGGTATTTAGGTAAATTGAAGATTGGCAATCGACCCTACCCCACGTGGTCTGCCCATTGGTGTATTTCGGTTCTTGTACAAGGACCCGTCGACTCGGACTTATCCGGCGTCGAATGCTATATTCCGGGCGATCGGTCGGGCCGACTCGACTTGCGGCTCCGTCAGAGCGGATGGCTCGTGGCCGACGCACCGGACCGTAACAGTATTCATCCCTTTTCCCACTAGACGACGGGTGGGGGTCTATCTGTGCACATATACTAACGGTATAACTCATTCTGGCGCCTTCTATGTGTCATGGATGTTCTTTCCCCAGGGGCCAGTTTCATAACTGTCACAGTATTTCAGCAGTCCAGGTGTTCTGTGGTGGGATTTGGTTTTTAGATCCTTGTGGAGGATCTCTAAGTCTTACTCACGTTGTTATTCTTCATCTTCTTCTTGTGGACTTTTTTGTTTCACAGCCGACAGTTTTCATCGAAACTTCCTGAAACTTGGCATATACAGGTATATGTAAACATACCCTGCGCAGACAGTAACCATCTCCGATTTTGAAAATTCCTCCTAGAAAAAAAGTTATGACGTCAAAATATCTCCGCTAATGGAAATCGCCTAAAAAATTATCTCCAAAACTAGGCAAGCTGTTTGAATTTTGTTTGCGGGAATCAAGCCGGGCATTAGTACAGATAATTTATCACAAACCTGATGCATCACAATGACGTCATATTCGTTTTTATGACGTCATCATTAAGAGGACGAGGATCTTAGCTCATTTGAGCTTTTTTTTCACAGGATCTAAAGGTTCATGGACTAGCTCCCACAGAGATTGCACACAGACATGCAGAAACAATACTAGATAACACCGTACTTCACTCATTTACACGTCAGACAAACGGTGACCTTTGGGTGATTTCCTGAAGCACTCTGGGTATGCCAGTGACACTATTTTGCAGTGTCACTTTTCTCTCCGCAGTCAGCGAGGCAAGGAGAAATGGACATTCAGGTTGGACTTCAGCACTACCTCAGACCTACGCTGTCTCCCTCCCAATCATTATTTGCCTTCATCTGACTCCCACCACCCCTCCCATCATTATCTTTGTGGTACAACCCACCATAAAAAAATTGTAAACATACATACATACATACATACATACATACATACCGTGGCTATAGAAAGTCTAAACCACGTTTCAAAATTTTCGCCTTTTGTTTCCTTATAACCAGGAATTAAATTGCATTAAATCAGACTTTTTCCACCTTTATTTACTCATCGTAACCCACAACTTCCGAGTGAAAAACAAATTCTACAAATTTCAGAAAATTTATGAAAAATGCAAAACTAGAATATCTTGGTTGGACAAGTATCCACACCCTGAGTTAATACTTGGTGGAAGCACCTTTGACAGCAATTACAGCTGTGAGTCTGTTATGTGTTTCCTGGTGTTGGCTTAATGGTTAGGGTGGTGGGCTTTGGATCCGAGGGTCCTGAGTTCAAATCCCACTCAGCTGTTGAATAAATACCAGGTGGGGTTAACTCGACCTGTCATCCTTCCGAGGTCGGCAAAATGAATGCCAGCATGCTGGTATACTGTGTCGGAGTGGCGACCCGTCCAGGATTGTACCCAATAGCCAAGGAGACTGCTAAAGCAGCACCAACGCTCTGCACAGAGTATGGTCCCAATGTCTCTGTCTCTCTTTCTCTCTTTCTCTCTCATGATAGGTCTCTACCAACTTTGCACACCTTGATTGGGCAGTATTTGCCCATTCTGCTGGACAAAACTGTTCAAGCTCAGTTAAGTTGTGTGGAAAGTGTTGATGGACAGCAATCTTCAAGTCAAGCCACACATTTTCGATTGGATTTAGGTCAGGGCTTTGACTGGGCCACTCAAGGACATTGATCTTTTTGTTCCTTAGCCACTCCATTGGAGCTTTGGCTGTGTGCTTCGGGTCATTGTCATGCTGAAAGGTGAACTTTTGTCCTAATTTCAGCTTTCTTGCAGAGGGCAGCAGGTTTTCTTCGAGGATTTTTCTCTATTTTGCTCCATCCATTTTCCCTTCTTTCCTGACAAGTACCCCAGTCCCTGCTGATGAGAAACATCTGCACAATATGATGCTGCCACCACCATGCTTCACAGTAGGGATAGTGTTCTTTGGGTGATGTGCTGTGTTGGGTTTGCGCCAAGCGTAACGTTTTGCATCGAGGCCAAAAAGTTCCATCTTGGTTTTATCAGACCACAAAACGTTTTGCCACATGACTTCAGAATCTCCGGAGTGGTTTTTGCATACCTCAAACAGGACTCGAGGTGGGCTTTTTTGAGTAATGACTTCCTTCATGCCACACTACTGTACAGGCCAGTCTTATGGAATGCTTGGGATGTTGTTGTCACATGCACACAGTGACCAGTCTTTGCCTTAAAAGAAGTAGCTCTTTCAAAGTTGCTATTGGCCTCTTGGTGGCCTGTCTGATCAGTCTTCTCCTTGCTTGATCATCCAGTTTGGAGGGATGGCCTGATCTAGACAGGGTCTTGGTGGTACCATACACCTTCCTCTTCTTAATGATTGTCTTGACTGTGCTCCAAGGGATATTCAAGGCCTTTGAAATATTATCTATCCATCCCCTGATCTGTGCCTTTCCAAAACTTTATCCCAGAGGTCTTTTGAAAGCTCCTTGGTGCTCATTGTTGTGTCTTTGCTGTGAAATGCACTACCCAGCAGAGTAAACCTACAGGAACAGCTGATTTTATCATGAAATAATCAGAATCACTGCAATTTGACACAGGTGGAGGCCAATTCACTTGGTGTGTGATTTTGAAGGTGATTGGTCACACCTGAGTTAATTTACAATTGCTATTATATGGGGGATGGACACTTATCCAACCAAGATATTCTAGTTTTATATTTTCAATTAATTTTCTGAAATTTGTAGAATTTGTTTTTCACTTGGAAGTTGTGGAGTACGAAATGTAAATAAAGGTGGAAAAAGTCTGATTTAATGAAATTTAATTCCAGGCTATAAGCAACAAAAGGTGAAAATTTTGAAAGGTGGTGTCGGCTTTCTATAGGCACTGTATGGGCACACATTCTCTAGGCACACTTTCTATACATACATACATACTACATTACCAGAAGTATCGAGACAGCAAAGAGTTAAGTAGAGATCAATTCCCAACGGTTTTTTTCTATTTCTAATGAGGGTGGCACTTTCACTAACACTTTGTTCCAAATTTTGATGTGCATTGTCAGGTGTGATGTGTAACACCATTCTGCGTTAATTCTCCTGACTTGACCTGTCTTATTTTCATCATTGGCATGACCTATTGACTTTCATTTCCTGAGGATATTACCCACAGTTGACTTGGATGGCCCAAAATGGTGGAAATGTTCCGAACCTGTGGTACCCGATAACCCAGACATTAAAGGTCGGCCACCTATCGGGCTCTTGGCATCCTCATTAAAATTGAGTTTCAATACCTTCTGCATCTATTTATAAATAACAGGCTGTTTTGGGAGGGTTTTTAAAAAAAATAGAATGATCTCGAGCACACAGAGGAGCTTGCACTTGTCTCAAATGTCGGGTGTGGACATTCGGAGAGATCATTGCACTTTTGCGTTAATTGATTTTCCATTGGAAAACAATGGACAAACTGACAGCATATGACATTTGAAACCAGCATCACAGAATCATAAGTTAAGTTCAGATGTAAATACGAAACAGGCCAAACTTTAAAGAAAACTTTGGGGAAACATATACTCGACACATACAAGTTGAGAGGGTTGTTTTTTGTACACAATGTCGAGGCTCATGGAGGGTTCTTTTTCTAGTTTGGTTGTGATGTCCTAATGCTTATCATTTCAAAAGCTCATATCATGCATGTATGTTTTTGAAAAATTAGTAAAGAATCCTGCATGATGAATCTACTACTACTACTGCTATTTCTTTAGTGGCATCAATGATTCTCACCTGCGTGGCCGACCAGGGAAAGTTTTTGGTTCGTCTTTCACGTACCAGCTGGCTAGGCCTGATTTTCGACTGAAGTTCTGGGAATTTGTAATTTATTCAGAGTGCTGGTGATGACTCTCTCCTTGTTTTTTTTTCTCTTTTTTTTTCTGCGAAGGACACCGTGGGATCTTTCACGTACACCAACTGATGCTGGACACCTGTTTTTTTTAATACATGATCGAGGCTTGTGGAAGAGTGACAGCAGAATGGGAGGAAACAGAATGGAAAGGGAGAAACACCTACAGCAGCCTTGAAGTGAGAGTGAGATGAAGGTGAGGGGGAGAAGGACACATGGGGGTGGACTAAGCTGCACACAAGCTGAAACACAGCAGGAAGGGGAAAGTGAGGATGAAACAGAAAAGGAACAAACCATGAACCAACAACTACCAAATGAAAAGAAGTGAGGGGGAGGGGGAGAAATCACAATAACCTGGAAAAAGGTAGTGCTTGGGAATAGGGTCATTTGGTGTGGAAGTGTTCATAAGTATGGATGGTGGTGACCTCAAGCCCTGGAGGGAAGAATGGGACTGAGCAGACTGGGGATGTTTGTTCCACAGGTGAGAGAAAAGAGGAATAAATGAGTGGAGGTGAGCAGTGAGCCTGGATTTGGTAGTTTCACAAGAAAAGGGTTACTGCCAGTCCATGCACGCCCTGCAGAAACCTGGTAGGGACAGAGCCAAGAGAGGGCAGACAGTGCAAGACCAAAAAGGAAGCTGCAGAATACAGAGGGACCACCAACCTATCTGTGATGCAAAAGTGACAGGCGTAGACACTCAGCTTCATCGTGGGATATCCCAATGATTTTGAGGGCCTTGTTTTCCACAGCATCAAGAAGGGCAAGGTGTGAAGCCCAAAGGTTTAACCTAAATCCAAGGGAGGGCCTACCCATTGATTAATCGCCTTGCCCATGGAACACCAGGACGGCAGTTTCTAGCTGGGTCGGGATTCAAACCCAGGTTAGACAGCTCAGAGGGCGGTGTGAAATAACAATGATCGTTTTAATTTCATTTTTACAATCACGACTTTTCGTAGAACTTCTCTCCTAATTATTGTATTCTACGGGACATGTTATTACATCTGCTCTTCATCACACCACTGTTAGAATGTAAACTTTCCTTCCTTTGTTCTCTTCTCTTCATCATAACCCTCAGCTACTTTAAACGGAGTTCAAAGAGAGCCTGCAAATCCTTGAAAAGCATGGATTTTTTTTCCCTGCACTAAAATGCGAAGCCTTTTGAAAGCATGGATTCCTGCCTCATTCCCAAAGATATAAAGGCTTTATAATAGCATGTAAAATGGAAATTGGGAATGGAAACAGCATTTATAGGAAGAGTCTGTTGTTGGTCTGCTTATTGTGTATGATGCAATCTCTGTAGCTGGTGGACTACTTAAAGTTCAGGTCACGAAGTGTACGCTGATATTACAGATGCACTAGCTGACAGGCAGAAGTATATGCCTTTCCTGGGTGATCAGCAGGTAAGACAAGCTGAATTGAAGGTTAAGCCCCCAGACTTCGGCAATACGAGAAAACCCATTTCAGATAAACTGGAGAAAATGCAGTTGAAGAAAAGGCTCCAAAAAGATGTTAAGGCACTGACCTGATCTGTCAGTGGACCAGCAAGAGGTACAGAGATCTCAGGAGACCTGACCCACTTACATGTAAAGGGAAGACGTCCTTGAGTTTCCAAATTATGACATTTATTGAATGCATGATACGCTCAAACAATGTGGTATTTATTGGCTAAGATAGGTCAAGGCAATTGGTGAAATGGTTGTTAAAGTTGGTCTGGGCAATGGTAGATAAAAGACTAAGGAGTATGAGCCTTGTTTAAATGAGGATAAGGATGGAATTACTACAGTCTTCCTGTAAAATAGGTGGGCCATATACATATTCCGTCCATCCATTGGGACCATACTCTGTGCAGAGCGTGGGTGCTGCCTAAGCAGTCTCCTTGGCTATTGGGCACAATCCTGG
>CM068967.1:38049021-38059395 GCA_035128595.1 Eptatretus atami
GGTTGCATCAAAGCGGGACATCTTGGTACCCGGTCATCACTGCCGGCAGTTATAAAGTGGCAGTTCCAATTATTTCTCATTAATTACCGAACACACCAGTACACAAGCGCCACACAAAATACACCACATAAAAGAAGTCCTGGTGAGGATCTGCAATCTCTGATTGCTTTTTTTCTTGTTCTTTAATGTGGACAGAGTAAGGGATTGCAATGCTGATATACTGCATCAATATTTCATATCTATGTCAAATGAAAATGATATTGCCTGCTCACCAAAGTGAGGGGTAAAAAGATGGATTTCTTGTTTGATGTATCTGTTTGGTTCAAAATGGTTGGGGTAAGGAATGCCACGTGTGAGTTTGTCTTTTTGGTCTTCACACCTGAGCATTTCGGTTTGTAATGTTAGTTTTGTGAACCCAGATTCAAATCAATTTGGTTCAAATCCATTGATTTCTCCAAGTCCGCTGTAGTATAGGGTGGGGTGGAGGGAAAGTGGGATAGTCCGGGGGGGGGGGGGGTGTAGAGAGTCGGGGGGGGGGGGGTGTGCAGAGAGTCGGGAAAGGGAGGGAAGTGTATAGAGTTGGGGGGTGGGAAGAAGAAGTGCAGCGAATTGGGGGGGGCAGATTGACCTCTTGTGGGCCTGGATTTGGGGAACCATTGTAAAAGACTGGAGATCGACAAGGAAGTTGTTGTCTTTGGGAGAGTGACAGTCCTTGGGAATCTGCCTCTTGCCTTGATATTCCAATGGTGCAGAAGGCCTTGTATTTGACTGCCTCAACTGAAATAAAATGTAAACTGCAACATGACTGTGGCACTTAAAATATCGGAGGGGCCACAAGTCTTGAAGACAGTCATGCTGCCAGACGGGTAGGGGACGAGAATGTCTCTGCATCTGCCGGCATAATTTGGGCATACTCTATATCTGAATGATGGTGGTGTTCTCAGTGGATGTCCTTTCAACCTCACTGATATTAACCTAACATTGATTGGGTTGTAGCTGAGTACTGACCATGCCGTCTTTTTCTTGCAAACTTGCTGAAGTACCTGGCATTGCCTGAGGAAATTAAATTCAATACTCCAATAGTTAAAAACCCTACAACCTCAACATACGATCTTCACAAAACATATTCCTAGATCGCTCCTGGGGAAAACCCAGGCAGTGTATAAGTGGCATACTCACTCAATGCCTGAACACGGAGGTGTTATAATAAACCTGTGTAAAGCAATCTTTGTAATAACAGGCGCATGTGTAAACACCATAATACAGTCATTAAATTTGTGTTGTTGACAACAAATCACTACATCCTCAACATACGATCTTCACAATACATATTACTTAATCGCTGCCAGGAAAAAAAAAACCTCAGGCAGTGTATAAGTACAAGACCCAATCGAGGTCTGAAAGCCAATCAACTGGTTTAATCTGGGGTCAATCTTTTTTTTAATCCAAACATAGCCCTCAACTTACCTCTGTATGAAAGAGGAGGCCATGCAAAGTTTGGTTGTACTGGTTCCTGCAGAGTCCGAATGTATAAACAAACTAGAAGGGCTCTCGGTAGATGCGTAGCCTCCGCACTGTAATGCCTGATCCACGAGAACATATCTGGCCCAATACATTTTTGAGATATCATGCTATATATCGTTTTTGAGCCCGATCTCTCACTGGTGTGAAGAATCACTTAAAAAATTCTAGTAGTCGAATCCGGATCCGGATGCTTCACCAGAATTTAATAATTTCTTCCTTGTCACACACCAACCTGTCCACCAAGTTTCGTCCGAATCAGTCCACAACTTTTTGAGATATCGTGCTATATTGTTGTGGGCCGGGGTTCGGTGGCGATAAACGACCACTAGGTGGAGCAGTAGAGTCGTCTCCACCGAACACCCGGAATTTAGGTCGTGACTCTCGATAAGTCCGAGAGTTCACGGGTCCCTTAGCGACCGTGGTCGCCAATATTTTGACGGCGTAGGTTAATTTGCCTAATCTCAATATATCTAATAATCGCACCGTCCAACTACCGGGGAAACTACACCCTGGCCGACTTGTCCGAATCGAGTCGCTATCCACCGACTCGGATTCGGCGTAACCGAGCGGAATTACCAAAGCCGCACCAGAACAAATGAACAATCCACGCACGAACGGCCCTACACAATTCGCAACACGCACCATGCTAGGCCAATGGAGGAAGACACAGAAAACAGAGCTGGTACATTTAACAGGGGTTTATTTTACAACGATTATAATCGGGAGGGGGAGACACAGAGCAGAGTTAAACGACAAAAGGCAGGCAATGTAAAATGAAAGGAAAAGCACTTAACAATTCTACTTACAGGACGGCGCCACACACACACACACACACACACACACACACACACACACACACACACACACACACACACACACACACAAGAATGGACCTCATGGTCTATTTTCGGTAGAGCCGGGTACCCTCGCCTCGTGCGGTTTCACCGGGCCCGCACTTGTGGAGCTTGGAGTCCGTGGACGGGACGGGATCCCAGCTCGCGAGCGGCTCTAAACGCCAAACACCACAGTGGGACTCGAACCCACGACCCAGGCCAAGCCGCACTCGCCACCAAGACCGCAGACCGCAAATCGCTACGGATCCTGCAGAACGCACCCTTGTCCTCCAACACTGGTCCCAGACAACCACCTCTACTCCTCTTTTGGTGGAGGGGCCTCTTCTCCTCCCACTCGCCTCCTAATTGGACGAGGGGTTGTCGGATGACTCGTGGTCACCTCCCGATTGGCTGGGGCGTGCGTGTCATGCTCGCCCTTCGCTCATTGCTGGAGGAAACGGTCCATGCTCTTCCTTGGGACGGAGCCTCGTTCTGAGGTGTTGGAGGCTCCGCCCACGCTTCAGCCGAAAACACGTGGGCAATGGCGACCGGTCGAGTGCGGGACAAGTGGCGTTGTTGTCGTGGATGTAGTAGTAGTTGATGTTGTTGATGAGGAAAAATCTAGCTAAAAAAATAACTCGTAGCGCACACACGAAATTACATTAGACAGAAGGAAGGATTCTAACTATGAACACATATTTATCGAAATAAACTAACCTTGGGACCTGAATGTTGAGTGCGGCATGGTTTCCAGATTCGTACACACCCCCTCCCCTTTTTACAGACTCGTCCCGAGTCGTCAAATTTTCGTGTGGCATGCATGTGTAAGTTTTTCCCCTAGTACGTTTTACCTACGGATCCCTAAGTGCTGTGTGAATTTGGAATTTGATCCCGTTTTAACACTATCCCGGTCCCTTTGACCCATGGCCTACTCTGGCCGACTAGTCCGGTGCCCGGGGTGCCCTCGTACTCAATACTCACCTTTCAACAGCCACGCTCCCAGCCGGTCAATGGACTCCTGCACCCTTCAAAAAGGTTACGTGCCTTCTCTCAACACCAACAACAAAAACGACCTCCTTTTGGTAAATTTGACTAAACCACTAACTAACATTACACTGACCCCGGGGTCCTTGGGTGGGATTCACTCCTCCCCCCAATCATTCATTCGCACCATGCATTCCACATTCACTCCACTCACACAACTTGGGCCCGCTGACCCACATCCATTCATTATGTTTCTGTTTTTGTTTTTTTTTCAACACATTCACGCTGCCAGTACGTCCCCACTACACATTCCATGTCTGTCCATGTCCCCAAAATCCATTTCCCATTCTAAATCTAACCTAAACATTCCCTCAACTCGTTCCACGGGCCCATGAGGAACGACTCGTGCCCCATGAGGCTGGTCTAACTAATGCTAAACCCTTCCCACTAACTAGTGCTCCTTTGCCCAAAAGAGGATGCTTGCCACATCCTGGCCGGGGCCGTATACTCGGGGCAAGGCTTTTTCTTTTTTTTTCCTTGCACCGCCAAGGCGGTGGTCTGCGACTCGCATCGTTCGTCCCTTCCGTCGGACGATACCTGGGGCCTTGTCGTCGCCCTGTGCATCGGAATCAGCGCTTGCCTTTGAGGGGTCCGTCATGTGAGCCAATGCGCGCCGCTCGCGTCGACCCCGTAACTCGCGCCGCGAGGTCCACAGTGACGTCACTCGCACACCGAACCTGCACGGCTTCCATGCAGGCCCGCCCGAGCGTATCGTCTCGGGAACCCGCTCTGCACGTCTCGTGAACGCCTCTCACGCCGCGAGGTCCCCGGTGACGTCACTCACTCCACACTGAACCTGCGCGTTTCCCGTGCAGGCCAGCCCGAGCGTATTGTCCCGTGGACCCGCTCAGCACGTTCTGCAAACAGAACACGCGGTGCGCAGCATGGGGAGCTTCACACACGGTGCCCGCATGTGGACCCGTCCGTTCCAAATTTACACACACTTCGCCTACATTTTAGATGTCCACCGGGCCGGCTCGTATCCGACGTGGAGCGTCCCCAAGGCGCCGGATTGCGATCGCGCAGACGCGCGCGTGCGGGCTGTGCGCGAAAGCCGCCACGGACCTCGCACGTGCCGTCGTGCGAACCCGGCGCAGTTTGCCAATTAACCCTTTGCGGCCTTCCAGGCTTGCCATTCAAGTCTCCCGTCTGGATCGGTCCATGTACCAATTCCATGCATGCACTCAAACATGCCATGACACTCGCATTCTGCACACCTTTTGACACACACTCTGGAACATTCACATCGGGGATTTGTGTTGACTCAAGGAATCCGGGGTTTTCATACCCCCTAAGCTCCGCGTGCACTCATTCGCACCATACACCCGGTCTACCTCGCACGGCTCGACCGGACTTAACTGGTCGTGATCTGCTTCGAGGGAGCCTACCATCTCCCTCTGTTCCTGAGGGAGGCTATCCTGATGCTCCGCACCGAGTCACGAAACATTCCACCAGCTCAACACCATTGTCCCTCACTATCTCTACCTGTGTGTGTTCATTAATTTCCCGTTTAGTTTCATGCAATTCGTCCCCCTCTTTTGATTTCTGCGTCTCCGTCACCTCGTTTATTATTTCCGTTAATTCCTGGCTTTTCGTCTCTTTTATTTTCTGCGTCCTCTGTCACCTCCTTTAATTTTTCCGTCGTCCCCTCGTGTCGAGTTTACACGTCTCCCCATCAATTATCGTGGCGTCGCTCGTCATCCCAACCTTGCCCGTCTCCATCGCGAGCCGGACACAATTTTGTACTCCCTGTTGGTTGCGGTCGTTCCGCCACGTGGTGCCGCCATTATGCCTTCCACCTCCTTCATACTCGCCTGCAGGCTCAACCCATGCTCTGCATCTCACCCCGCTGTGTTCGCATATCGGCCCTCAGTGTTTGCATATCGCCCCTCAGTGTTTGCATATCGCCCCTCATCTCATCCATTTTGCTTTCCACGCGTTGCACATTCGCATCCATCCTCCACATATCGCTCCTCATCAGCATTAGTATTTCCCCCAACTGGTCCAAGTTCAACAGCCCTAACGAGGCCGATTCGCGCGGACCGGGGGGGGGGGGGGTTTGCTGTATAGGGTGCTGGCGCGCCGGCGCCACCGCGCCCTCCACAGACTCTTGAGTTTGGTGGCGGGGGGAGAGTCGACCTGCATGGAGTTGTCCTGGACCATGGATTCGTCTAAAATACTTCTAATCCACCTGAGCCAGCTCATCTTGGCCCGCCATGGTGCGTCCCTGAGAACAAATTTAAACGTTCGTTATTTGGAGGGAACGGGGGGGGGGGTTCTGCTCCCTACACGCCTGATCCGAATCCATTAATTTCTCTACGGAGGCGGAGGGCCGAATCGCACTCCTGAACACCAATTTGTTGTGGGCCGGTGTTCGGTGGCAACAAACGACTACTAGGTGGAGCAGTAGAGTCGTGTCCCACCGAACACCCGGAATTTAGGTCGTGACTCTCGGATAAGTCCGAGAGCTCACGGGTCCCTTAGCGGACCGTGGTCGCCAATATTTTGACGGTGTGGGGAAGGGTTAATTGCCTTATTTCAATATACCTAAATACTCACGCCGTCCAACTACCGGGGAAACCACACCCTCGGCCGACTTTGTCCGAATCGAGTCGCTATCACCGACTCGGATTCGGCGTAAACCGAGCGGAATTACCAAAGCCGCGCCAGACCAAATGAACAATCCACGGCAACGAACGGCCCTACCAATTCGCAAACACGCACCATGCTAGGCCAATGGAGAAGAGACACAGAAAACGAGCTGGTACATTTAAGCAGGGGTTTATTTTACAACGATAATTGGGGAGGGGGACACAGAGAGCAGAGTTAAACCGACTAAAAGGCAGGCATGTACAATGAAAGGAAAAGCACTTAACAATTCTACTTACAGGACGGCGCCACAAACACCCAGCACACACACACACACACAGCACACACACACACACACACACACACACCACCACGAAATGGACCTCAGCTCCCTCCCTCCGTGGCTGCATAAGTCTTTTGCCATTCAACTGGGTTTATTTTGTCCGAGTGTGTGGCGCCTGTCCATTAAGTAAAAACTGTTTAAGTTTTTCATTACTGTAATTCTTGCCTGTATTATTCTCGCGACAAGTCTGCTCTGTGTCTCTTTTCTAAGTTGCTGTAAAATTGTCACACTACATCTCTCTTCTTGTCCCCCTGCATAACACACCAATAAACCTGTTCTATGCCACATGATTGTCCTCTGCCTTAGTGTAAATAAATTATTGTAGAAATGTTCCCAGTTCGTTTTTGTCTTTTCCTTCATTGGTTCAGCATGGTTCGGATCTGAGTTTAGCGGGTCTTTTTTTCCCGATATTCCGTTCCTTCCTAGCCGGTACGTCCTTGGCAGTTCCGCTCGCTTGCATCCGAACCGGAAAGCTAGTTGTAGTTTGGTATTCTAATACCGTAGTCGGTAGAGTGATCCGGTTTGGGCAAGGCGTACGCGAGGGCGTGATTCCCCGGTAGTTGAAGCCGCGTGGTTAATTAGGTAACTTGATTCTAGACAGGAGGACCCAAACGCTACGCGGTTGAGGTATTGGCGTCCACGGTCGGTTAAGCAACCTGCCGCATCACGGAATTATGCCAAGAGCGACGGCCTACAATTCCGGAGAGTCTGGTGGGAGTTGACGTAACTTCCCCACCTAGTGGTCGTTCTCGCCACCGACCCGGCCTGCAACGATATATATATATATATATATATATATATATATACAGGGGGCTGCAAAAGTACGTATAGAGTAATGAAAAACAAAACGTGCGCACGAAAACATATTTTAATTGATTATAACAAGCATATCAATAATAACATACTAATATATAAACATATCAATAATAAAACATATTAATCCCTCAAATGTTCAACTGTTTTGCCCCGGCATTCACACACTCCACTAGTCGAGTGTGGACACCCATGCACACTCCTGCACAAAGGTCTTTATCAGCTGTTCGTATACCTACTTTTGCAGCCCCCTGTATATATGTATGTATATATATATATACATATATATACATATATATACATATATATACATGTATATACATATAATATACATATATATATACATATATATACATATATATACATATATATGTGTATATATTTACATATATATTATATATGTATATATATGTATACATATATATATTATATAGATTATATACATATATAATATATACAAGCCTGGTGTTGGCGTAGTGGTTAGGGTAGTGGCTTGGGATCCAAAAGGTCCTGAGTTCAAGCCCCGTTGGCCGCTTGAATTAATCCACACCAGGAGGGTTGACTCAGCCTGTCATCTCTTTCCGAGGTCGGCGAAGTGATTACCAGTGTACTGGGCCCGGTGTATGCCCCGGTTAGAATAGGTGTACCATATCCTGTGTCGTAAGAGGCGACCAGGGTTGCGTCAGGAAGGGCATCGGGCGTAAAACCTGTGCCAAATCACTATGCGGATCATAACTGAGGATCTGCTGTGGCGACCCCTCACGGGAGCAGCGCGAAAGAAGAAGAAGAAGAAGAAGATATAATATATACATATATAATATAATACATATATATTATATATTATATATATATAATATATTGTTGCAGGGTCGGACATCCATCCAATGGAGATTGTGGGAGTACTCGTCACACTCCACATGTTTTCGATTTACCCGCCGATCGCATCACGTGCCTTCTGGTGGAATGGTTTACATTCATGGGAACAATTGTCTGGGTGCAGACGGGCAATTCTTCTTTGCAGATTATGCGGTTTTACCGTGTGAGCATAAATCCCAGCGAAGCTCACCATAACAGTCAGGACGTGAGTCTGATGTATAAACAACAAATGTGGTCATCATTGGTTAGATATTTATCAGTATGTCATCTTGATGAGGCCAAAGAAGCCTGAAATCTGCATAGTTGGCACTGTTTGATGTTTAACGGATTGTTGACCATGTAATCTTTGTCTGTTTGACAGAGTCGCCGGGCCGAGGCCTCCCGATTGGAGGTGACGCTTTGGTGTAGGACTATGTCCAATGAGAATCTATATATATATATATATAATATATAATGTATATGTATTATATATATATATATATATATATATTGTTGTGGGCCGGAGGTCTGGGCGGAAGCACATAGGTGGCGGAGGTTACGTCGTCTCCCCCCAGATTCCCCGGAATTGTAGGCCGTCGCTCTTGATAATTCCGTGAGGCGGCGGGTTGTTTAACCGACCGTGGATGCCAATACCTGAAACTGCATAGTGTAGGGTCTGCTTGTCCGACTCAAGTTACCTAATTAACCACGCAGTTTCAACTACCGGGAACCATGCCGTCAGAACGCCTTGCCTGAACCGATCACTCCACCGACTAACTACCAACATCCAACTACCTTTCCGCCTCGGATGCACTCGAGCGGGCCTGCCAAGGACGTTCCTGCTGCATGATGAACGATTATCGGGTATAAAAACCCGCCTAAGCTCAGATTCGAACCATGCTGGACCAATGAAGGAAAAGACGAAAACGAACTGGGACCATTTATACAATAATTTATTTACACTCACTACAAAAGAAGGACACAGAGAGCACACTTATCGCGGGATATACAGGCAAGATTTACAATGATCAAACACTTAAACAGTTCTACTTAAAGACGGCGCCACACACTCAGACGTTAGTAAACCGCCAGGTGTATTGCCAAAAGACTCCCGCAGCCAGAGAGCGAGGTGAGCTGATGTCGCAGTTCTTTTGGGGTACCTGCACGTTGGAGGGAAGGGATGATCCGTGGTGCGGCACCTGTCAGTGGTCGTGCAGCTGGGCCCACAGCCACACGCGCGGTGACCGTGTCTGCGAAGGAGCCCGGGTGGAGCAGAGCGGAGTCCGAGGCGGGGTTCAGGGCCGCAGCCAAGACCCAACGAGAGACCCGGTCAAGGTTGGGTCGAGGTCTTCTCAGCTCTCCCACACTCAAACCCAACGGCTGTCTCGCTCCAACGCTCAACGCTCTGACTCTCCAAGCACTCCACGCTGAGGACGGTGTCACAATTTATCTCCCAACCAAGAACTCTACCGTTCCTCCTCCAAAAAACTCTCTACTCTCCGGGTTTCTTCATAATTTATGGATCTCCCTCAGCGGGGAGGGGCCTTGGTGAAACTGACGTCACTGTCCGCTCCCATGGGTCCGCCCTTTCTGGGCGGAGTTTCGGCCAGGTCGGGAAAGCCCGCCCACTCCACGCGTGTGAGGAACGCCGTCAAGAAGGAACTACTGAAGAAGATTTTGCCTCGGCCAACGAGCCTTCGGATACAGCAGGTGGACAGTGGATCGTGATGGGGGATGGGATATAAAGATTATTACCCTAACTAACAAAACATCGCAACGCACCCCTTCGATTACCCACTAACACAAGGAGGGTTCTGTCTACACATATACTTAACGCATAACTAACTTCGGGGCACCTGTATGTTTGTATGCATATGGTTCCTAGAACGTAACAACATATATATATATCTCCATATAGTTTTTGTTTTTTTAAAGGAGTATTAAATAAATTTTGTATGTATAAAGTATCACACGCGATTTTGGTCGTCATGGACCTCTTTTGAGTGTGAGCCTGGCACTGAGGCACCGTTGCAACATTGTAAACCCAGTGTTGAAACGGAACCATGCTGCCACTCATGCTCTCCACCCAGGCTCCTCACCTGTGAGACGGACTTTGAGCATATTCAAATGTGAATGCATCTCTCCACATATTCTGCTTGCAAATGGTCCTCTGACTTGGAAACAAACAATGGTGGCAATGTGCTTTAATTAAAATTTTCATTGCAATAATTATACTGCAAATGAAAATATAATTGTATTTTACTGCTCATTGCCACAATTGGTTTTTTCTGAGACACATGAAGGTTTGTGTGCATTACACAAAGGGATGTATGCACATTTACATATGCACATCCCCTCTCATGGCGTGTGTAC
>CM068967.1:38064270-38074337 GCA_035128595.1 Eptatretus atami
ACCTTTATTTGGGCGGTGTATAGGCAACTGACAGCTCAGCGGCGCCACATGATACACATTTACATAGAGAATTTGCGTCCTCCATTCCCCGCACCCCAAGACCACCGGCAAAGATAGAAACACCCACATAATAAAAAGATGGTCCTCAAGAGCAGCTTAACACTTTCTGGAGTAAAAACTGATTGGGATTGCAAGAGTTGGTGACAAGTGTGGCATTGTCCTTGTGGAGGCTAAATGATGGACTTTTTAAATCGGTGCCCATTGTGTTTGGAGTGGAGATTGAGTGTGTTGTGTGTTCGTTTTAATAATGAGCATGAATAACGTAATGGCCAGAATGGCAGGCTGGCTCCCTTTGAGTGGAATCTGTTGGTAAAACGAATGGGGTGAAGAGTGCCATGGGGGACACACCAAAGGCTTTGAATGATCTGCTTAAGTCCAGATTTCTGCTCAGGCATGAGGTTCAAGTTTTCTCCATAAATGGGACTTCCTCCTGGGGTGAGTGGATGGTGGTTATTCCATGTGGGTCTTTGAGTAGACTAGGGTCCATATTAACTGTGGTTAAATGCTCTGGCACAAAAACCAAATGAGCTACATATTGTTATTAATGGCAAAATCATGGATTTTGACATGCAACTACACCCCCGCCCCCTCTTTCCCCATCCTGCTTTGTTCCTTACATAATCCATTCTCCTTCGTGTCTTCACACTCTTCCTTTGCACCCTCTGCCTCCTCCCCACTCTGATGTCCAGGTCCAGTACCCTCTCGCCCACTCATTTTACTTCTCACTCCCCCCCCCCCCCTTCCCTTTATTCCACATGCTTCGTGCCATTAGTTTCTGTACTTGTCTGTACGCTTTACAAGCTAGAGGAGTTCCTCAACCTGGCCTGCTTGACATAAAAAGACTCGTGTCGTTGCTGTCACTCATCTGACCCTATTATATTGCCATACATGATTTTAAAGTGGAAATTAATGGGTTTCTATTCCCCTGGCCACCATATATTGAGATATCCATCCTGACTGCCTTTCATCCCTCCGCTATCCTCTCTTCTGCACTTTAAACTCTATTTTTTTCACTGTGAAGACGCATGAGCAGTTGACAGCAATGATTACTGGAAAGCCATCCATGCAATGGGGGCAATGTGTCCGTGGGAATCCCAGGTGAATTATTGGAGAGTGATTAACACATTCGCATGATGTTCACCAGCAATACGAGCATACCACCGCCGAGCATTTTCGGGCCAATTCGAAATGCATCGACATCGTTGGCCACATTTTGTGGACATCGTGTGGATTGCACACGTAATGTTGCGGCCTTTGCTGTGGGAAGGTAAAGCATTGTAATGGGGGTGATGATCACGGTACAAAATGTACAGTATGTATGACCCCGGTGGAGTCGCAGTTTCTGGACATTAAAGATCCTGCAGTGTCCGACGAAGAGTCGGTGGGGTGGGATTAATTGGAGACCTTTAGAGGAGTGAAAGGAGTTTTGTTTCATTAACAAAATGAAACATTTTGCATCCTTGTATGAAACATGCATTAAAATAATCTGTAAATGTCAGGCTACCTTCCTGAATTTCCTTGTATTATATATTTTCTGGAAGCAGACATTTCTGTCTTGCGGGTCCCATGTGACTTCATGCATTTCACCATATTAGCTGTGATTCATTCAAATTAATTTATACAACTGGATATCGAAGAAGCAGGAGGCCTTTTGGCCCATCATACCTCTGCTGCATCCATTTATCATTCACTTTGTCAATTTGTCAATTTACTTTATTCATAACGTAACAGCCTTCATAATGAACTTGTACATCCCATTGAATCTCAAAGCAAGGAGTTTATCCGCGGTACTAGCACGCTGATACTTTAAATGTTCACAACCTGAATGCAGACTGGACAGCTGGCTTAATGTCCCTTATCTTAAGAGTGGCATGCTCCGAGATGCCGA
The DNA here is from genome assembly GCA_035128595.1 of Eptatretus atami. Lineage (NCBI taxonomy): Eukaryota > Metazoa > Chordata > Myxini > Myxiniformes > Myxinidae > Eptatretus > Eptatretus atami. The sequence continues at coordinate 38,066,219 of CM068967.1, forward strand.
AACAAACCTACAACCCCGTAGCGAGGTTCAGCACGCTTCCATTTCTTGGATCAAACATTTCGACTTTGCAATTATTGGATGGAAGGCTGGGCTGTCATAAACGGTTTGTTATTGCAAGAGTAATCACATATCTTGTCCAAAAGTGCAATATTTCACGAAGCTACCTCCTAAAAATTCTCAACTGATGGCGAAGCACATGAAGGGAGGCTTGGCGACCAAAGTACTGACTCGAACATCATCTTGATTCGGTGTGACTTCCTCTTGAAGGGAATACTTAAAATCCCCCTTTCAGCTTGAGGAATATAATTGAGGTTGCATTCCTCAATTATAGACAGGATGGTGTATTTCACCTTATTTTCACACTCCACACACTTCGACTGATGAAGCTCATCTGGTTTTTGTTTGTTTGTTTGTTTGTTTGTTTTGTGCTACCACGGCCGCCCTTCTTTGTGGCATCCATTTGTGTTTGCCTTTGCAATTTTGTCCACCATTTATCAACTTAGTCTGACCTTGTTCTTTTGCCTCAAGTGGTGCCAGATTGCTTTGATCTCTTGTGAAATGGCTCTGCCAGATTCTCAATTTGTTTTCTGATGGCCATGATCTTTGCTGTAACTATGACAAGTGGAGTCTGTACGAATTATGGCTTAAACGCCAAGGCTAGGAAGCCATCTTGTTTCGAGGCTTTGCCTGCCAGTTATAGCAAGTTCCTCTTTTAACTCGTTCGTGTTTGCAGGTGTTGCGCTGTACTGTCAACACAAGATGAGACTATTCAGCCCAGCGTGATAATTTCTAAAATGTAAATATGGTTGCTGTAAATGGAGTAGCTGTTAAGGATAACATGAGACTCAGATTTCTGTTTGTACTCCTTGTGATCCCTTCTCTATAGTACCTGGAAATAATACTGCCTCTTCCGCAAGAGATGCTGTGACCTTCCTGCCACGAACCGGCCCCTTGGGAGATCTTCCTGAAGGCCGAGATGCACCGCTGCTCACTGTCGCTCCCGTTACGGCGAGTCCCGCGTGGCGTGAAGTAGCTGGCGGCAGAAAACGAGTCAGCTCTCTTGCTGAGCTCCTCCACCGTTCGTTGCTGCACAAAGATTTCTTGGGTCAAGGTGTGGGGTTGGCTGAACAAGGCCTGAAAAATGAAGGTGAGGTATTCTCTGGTGAGACTAGAATGGGACTCGATAAACCTGATGACGACGCTATCATGACTACAGCTGTGGCGACATCAATCTTGACTACAATGGCGACAACGCAGACTGCCAAAGGCCGGGCTTTCATGGCTGGCCATAAAACGTTTACTTCACCCCAACCACCCGTCGCCACCACTGTTGCCTTCTCACCTGGAGTGGTGGCATTCAGAGGGAGACAACAGGAAGAACAAATGATTACTGGCACGATGGGGGTACCCAACAACTCTGCTCACACCATGGCTCCAAATACCGCATCTGCCTCTTCTACCAGGCCTTTCCTGGATCTTTTGGATTCCTCACAACTGGGACGGCAACCCTTAAAGCCTACAGCCACATTATTGAAATCTGCACCGTCTGAGATGCCAAGCCATCCAGTTTCTGAGTTTGTAGCAGTATCAGATGAATCCAAGGATGTCGTTGGCGTAGTTGGGCCTGAGCAGCAGCCAAGTCCGGTATATGGAGACAAAGCTGGAGCTGCTGGACACATTGAGCCAGATAACAGATCCTTGCCTGACACGACGGGAATCGGAAGTCCCAATGACGAGGTTTTCACCAGAGTGGGCAGTATTGGCGTCGAGGGCACCATGACTACATCAACAACAGAGACCGATGAAGAGACGACGACCACAACCATTGTCACAACAACCATTATCACAACCGTTCAGACACCAGGTAGGCAACGATAGCTCAGGGCGTGAAAAAGCAATCGTTTCCTCCAGGTTTTGGTAGAATGTTGTTGAGGGTCTTTGGCAATAGGGACTTGCATCCACTCGTTTTAGTGTTATTATTTTTCAATAATTTGGATGAAATATTACTTCTTACAGAAATCATGACCATCTGTTTATAGTCCCAATTTACCCGAACTAGAACAACCGGTGAACCAGCACATCTTGACCGTTAATTTTGAGCAGCATCTTGTTCTTTCCGCTCAAACAAAACTGTGCCTTTGTGTTTTAGTCGCAGAACTGAGAAGTCACATTGTGATGAGAAAAAAAAAACAATTGTTCTAATTCTCACCTGAAAAAATATCATCTCTCATTGCTCGACACACAAAAAGTGGAGTGCAGCGGGTTTGTTGCAATGGAGAGCGGTGTGCACGACACACAACGACGCACCAACGATTGTATCCAAATGCAACGAATGCTGCCTCGGGTTGGGATGTTACGATTATTATTAATCCGACGCGTGAACTACGCATTTAACAGCCAAAAATCTCCCAAGAGCGTACCTGAGCGCTGCACCGTTGTCTATTTGAACGATGCTCATCGGTTATACTTCATGCAATGGCACGTCACATAAGACTCCAAGCGTATTGTGCGACGACTGTCGTTCCTACAATTTTGAATTTTCTATTCTAAAATTTTCCAAAAATTCTCGACTCCGTTGGTTCATCTGTAAACTATATTTTGTGTTGTTGCAATCCTCGGCCTGAAGTAATATGAGCAGAATATTTTTCTAAATTATAATTGTTTAGAGAGTTGAAATATTCGATTCGAGTATAGCCGCGTGAACGCGGTGAAATCTTTTGATTCATTTACATTGGGCATTCAAATTGAATTTTGCAGATAACGAGGCACGGCTGATTGCTGTGCAATGTTTTGCCTTGAAATTAGCAAGTAGCCACTTTAATACCGTGCTGGTCCAACGTTGGTGTCGATAAAATTTATAGAGTGTTCCATGGTACTATTGAGTTTTCTGATAATTTTTTGAGGTTTTTTTTTTGGTTCTATTTATCATCCACACCATCTGTCAACTCTCATTGCTGTAGGGGATTCTCGAGACAATAAATTGCTCCACGCTGGAACTGAACGCCCCAGGAGGTGTCGGTTGGAGATATATTTAGAGACGTTTCAAGAAATGGAAAGGTTTGAATGTCATCGTTTGGAGAAAAATCCTCTATACTCTTAAAAGTATAGTTTGATATGCATTAACATTTTCAACATGCAACGTGAACAAAAGTATTGTCCATTTGTCAAGTGATGTTGAGCTATCCCATACTGTGATGCAACTTCCACCGTAACTGTTGAACTACTTTTGCCCATGGAAGTACCAGTCATTGAGAAGTCTGTTTGACCGTTCTGTCTCTGAAGTTCTGTTTGAAATGAAACTGGTCAGAAAGGTATGTTATTCCACCGATCCTGAATCCATGACCGACCACCGAGACAATGGATAGAGCAAATTTTGCTTGTATGTGCAAACTTCTGTCTGTTGTAGGTGCTGTGACTTGTGCAGATTGACAACAGCATAAAGGATTGTCCAGGCAGACAATGATGAACAAGGCAGACAATCCAAGCTAAGGCTGTCGTCGAGTTGCTGTGGATGTAAACCTGCCACAAGTTGTGGATGTTGTAGATGTACATAAATCATATGAGAACAGCAATGTTTGTACAAACATGGAATCTGTCCTCAAAACCAAGAGTTTTCCTTTGTTTTCTCATTGTGTAGAAGGGGGGAGGGGACAAAAAAAATGTATAAAAGGACGTTTGTAGGAAATTGGGGCGTTACGTGTGTGTGTGTGTGTGTGTGTGTGTGTGTGTGTGTCATACTGGTAGCGAGAGAGGAGGAGGGAGTGGAAAAGGGGGTGGGGGTGTGGATGTATAAAGCATGCTGGCAGCGAGAGAGAGGGGAGGGCAGGGGAGTGCAGAGTAGGGAATAAGGGGGTCTAAAGATTCTAAAATTTTATCATACCTGATATGTCGATGCCTCTATCCTGATAATTATTCATTTCCAACATCCATTTGCTGACCTAAGTGTCATGCTTGCCGTTTACTTGAAGTATGACCATAAACTTGCTGATGGTAGTCTTTTCCGACACATTATGGTGTTAAAATTTACTGAAAATGACGATTGAAATAAAATTTGGTTTTAAAGTTTATATTCAAAGTGGGGGATGTTTAAGTACCGTAAACTACTTGCCCTCTTTTCGTGTATGTGGCTAGTCTAACAGTGATCTGAATGTCATGGAGGAACTTTTATGCACATATATCACTTGTAGGACAAGGACATTCAGAGACATCGGTGCATTTTTACATGACTTACAAGGGCATTGAAGTTGAGAATGGACAAAGCAACATGATGTGTAGGATTTTGAATCTGCCAACCCAGTACCATGGACTATGTGCTCAGATGGGAACAGCAATCGGACCAACCCTTGTTGTCATTCCTCCTTTGGCATCATGCTAGCTAGCACCGGTACACGTTAGACGTCTTGCCCCTGACATGATTCACATTCAAGTGGTCATGTGTTATCAATAACATAGGATCCAATATCCAGATTACAATTAATTTTACAATATGGCATTGTACCTTCGTAATGTGAAAATCCCTATCATTGTGTGATATTTACTAATGGTCTGTTTATGACACATCTGATTGCGTGATAGGTTAGCAATTTTATCCTTTATGGATGGTGTTGGCTTCACGGTTAGGGTGGTGGCTTGGGATCCTAGGGTCCTGAGTTCAAATCCTGCTTGGCTGTTGAATTAACACCAGGGGTTTGACTCAGCCTGTCATCCTTCCGAGGTCGGCAAAATGAGTACCAGTATACTGGTAATAGGGGCACTGCATTAGCGGCATATCCGTACCCGTAACCAGTGATGCAACCAGCAGCCAAAAAAAAAAATCGGATTTACGGATTTATTAAAAATCTGGTATTGGTGTGATGCAAGCATGATGGGCTGAATGGTCTCCTCCTGCACATAATTTCCTTGATGTAGTTTATTATGACTAATGACCATTGTCCTATCCCCCCCTTCCTGTGTCACTGCTCAGTTCCTTGCAATCTCAGTTTTTCTGGACCGGACGGTTATCTTGATTCTCCGGAGGTTCCAGGATTTCCCTACTTCAGCAACCTTGACTGCACTTACACAGTGTCCGTGTATCCTGGTTACGGTGTTGAGTTGCAGGTGAGAATACTGGATTTATGATACCTTTGTGTTGTGCTCACACGAGCCTACACTTGTTTAAGTGTCACGATTCGGCCTCGTCTGGCCCCGAGTTAGTCTCCCAAGATGAAATGGGTCAATGGATTTTTTCCTCCATAATGAAAATCATCATCTATCGCTGTTTCAATGATTTCCAGAAACTCCATATGATCACACAAGATTTTCGATAGACATGATACCAACCAGAAGTAAACGATTCATATAAATATAATATAATATAATAGAAGGTCTTGGAAAAAAAAAACATGATGTCATCCCAGGATTCATAAATTGAGTACATGTGGACATAAAATTGGTGGGAAATATTACAAATATTGTGTTGGTATTTTTTGGATTTCATGCAAAAATGTGAAACAACATTCCCCCCCCACCCCCACCTTTTACAGACTTATTAAGTTGTTTTGTTACAACTTGAGAAATCTAACAACCCCCCCCCACCCCCACCCCCCCCCCCCCCCACCACACTTTCAATCTGTGAACAAATTGATACGACTCAAACCGACATGACCGGGACACTTTGAATCTATGTACAAATTTATCTAACCCACCCCAAACCACCCACCCCCCCCTCTTTCAATCAATGTACAAACTGATATGACCCAAACCCCCACTACCCCACCCTTACAATCAATGTACAAACTGATATGACCCAAACCCCACTATCCCACCCTTCCAATCAATGTACAAACTGTATGACCCAAACCCCACTACCCCACCCTTCCAATCTGTGTACAAACTGATATGACCCAAACCCCCACTATCCCCACCTTTACAATCTGTGTACAAACTGATATGACCCAAACCCCCACTACCCCCACCTTACAATCAATGTACAAACTGGTATGACCCAAACCCCACTACCCCACCCTTCCAATCTGTGTACAAACTGATATGACCCAACCCCCACTATCCCCACCTTTACAATCAATGTACAAACTCATATGACCCAAACCCCCACTACTCCACCTTTACAATCAATGTACAAACTCATATGACCCAAACCCCCACTACCCCCACCTTCCAATTGTGTACAAACTCGTATGACCCAAACCCCACTACCCCCACTTTACAATCAATGTACAAACTGATATGACCCAAACCCCCACTACCCCACCTTTAGAATCAATGTACAAACTGATATGACCCAAACCCCACTATCCCCACCTTTACAATCAATGTACAAACTCATATGACCCAAACCCCCACTACCCCACCTTTACAATCAATGTACAAACTCATATGACCCAAACCCCCACTACCTCCACCTTTACAATCAATGTACAAACTCATATGACCCAAACCCCCACTACCCCCACTTTACAATCAATGTACAAACTGATATGACCCAAACCCCCACTACCCCACCTTCCAATCTGTGTAAAAACTCATATGACCCAAACCCCCACTATCCCCACCTTTACAATCAATGTACAAACTCATATGACCCAAACCCCCACTACCCCACCCTTCCAATCTGTGTACAAACTCATATGACCCAAACCCCCACTACCCCACCTTTACAATCAATGTACAAACTGATATGACCCAAACCCCCACTACCCCCACCTTACAATCAATGTACAAACTGATATGACCCAAACCCCCACTACCTCCACCTTTACAATCAATGTACAAACTGATATGACCCAAACCCCACTACCCCACCCTTACAATCAATGTACAAACTGGTATGACCCAAACCCCACTATCCCCACCTTTACGATCTGTACAAACTGATATGACCCAAACCCCCACTACCCCACCCTTACAATCAATGTACAAACTGGTATGACCCAAACCCCACTACCCCCACCTTTACAATCAATGTACAAACTGATATGACCCAAACCCCCATTACCCCACCCTTCCAATCTGTGTACAAACTCATATGACCCAAACCCCCACTATCCCCACCTTTACAATCAATGTACAAACTGGTATGACCCAAACCCCACTACCCCCACCTTACAATCAATGTACAAACTGATATGACCCAAACCCCACTACCCCCCCTTACAATCAATGTACAAACTGATATGACCCAAACCCCACTACCCCCACCCTTACCAATCAATGTACAAACTGATATGACCCAAACCCCCACTACCCCCACCCTTCCAATCAATGTACAAACTGATATGACCCAAACCCCACTACCCTCACCTTTACAATCTGTGTACAAACTGATATGACCCAAACCCCCACTACCCCACCTTTACAATCTGTGTACAAACTGATATGACCCAAACCCCCACTACCTCACCTTTACAATCTGTGTACAAACTGATATGACCCAAACCCCTATCCCCACTTTACAATCAATGTACAAACTCATATGACCCAAACCCCCACTATCCCCACCTTTACAATCAATGTACAACTGATTATGACCCAAACCCCCACTACCCCCACCCTTCCAATCTGTGTACAAACTGATATGACCCAAACCCCCACTACCCCACTACCCACTTCAGGTCAGGTCAGGTCGGATTAGATCTGTGATTTGCTGCAGGTACCATGAAAACCTGTCCGAACCTGTTCCATGGTCGGGTTGTCGGCGACTAAACAGTCTCCCCCACCAGGTTTCCTGGTGAGGAGGATGTATGATCTGGACACCCAGCAGGATTAAAAACAAAACCTGTCAAAGGGCGGAGTAGCTCCTTGTGAGCCAACGGCCATCCATCATGAAGTGCCCAACTGTGTCTGCGACGTCCCTGCGGTTGGGTTACTTTTTATGAGGAGGTTGGTGGCAGGATTTGAACTCCGGCCACCGTAAAACCCTTCATTCTGCAAAACATTCCAAACGCACAAAAAAAATCTGAACACCCACTCCGTGGGAGTAGCTCTGTGCAGCTTCCCTTCACAGGGCAGCTCACCGGATGACAGGATTGGGGCAAAGCCTTCGGGAACCCCAATCTTTGATGATAGGAGGGAAACTATGGGGCAACATTCCCAGGTCAGATTGCGGGAGAGTGTGTCAGAG